>JBBPBT010001258.1:2926924-2979833 GCA_037974875.1 Cicer bijugum | reverse complement strand
AACTTGTGCATCCAATAAGTTCATTTGTGTCATTGGATTAACATTTATGTCATTTTCGTCCTCCCTGCGCTTAATCTGGTCAAATTAGTGTTTTTAACCAATCTTGTGCATCCAATAAGTTCATTTGTGTCATTGGATGAACATTTAGGCCATTTTCTTCTTCCCTAGGCTTAATCTTGTCCAATAAGGGTTTTTAACTAGTCTTGTGCATCAAATAGGTGTGTTTGTGTCATTGGATGAACAATTAGGTCATTGTCGTCCTCCCTTGGCTTATTCTTGTCGAATCAGGATTTTTAACCAATCTTGAGCATCCAATAGGTGTGTTGGTGTCATTGGATGAACATTTAGGTCATTTTCGTCCTCCCTATGCTTATTCTAGTCCAATTAGGGTTTTTAACCAATATTGAGATTCCAATAGGTGTGTTTGTTTCATTAGATGAAGATTCAGGTCATTTGGGTACTCCATATGCTTATTCTACTCCAATTTGGGTTTTTAACAAATCATGTGCATCAACTAGGTGTGTTTGTGTCGTAGGACGAAAAATTAGGTCATTTCGTACTCCCTAGGCTTATTCTTGTCCAACTAGAGTTTTTAACCAATCATGTGCGTCCAATAAGTTCATTTATGTCGTTGGATTAAAGTTTAGGTCATTTTCGTCCTCCCTAGGCTTATTCTTGTCCAATTAGGGTTTTTAACAATTCTTGTGCATCTAATAGGTGTGTTTGTGTCATTCGATGAACATTTAGGTCATTTTCGTCCTCCTTAGGCTTATTCTTGTCCAATTATGGTTTTTTACCAACCATGTGCATCCAATTAGTTCATTTGTGTCAATCGATGAACATTTAGGTCATTTTTATCCTCCATTGGCTTATTCTTGTGCATTTAGGGTGTTTAACCAATCTTGTGCATGCAGTAGGTGTGTTTGTATCATTGGATGAACATTTAGGTCATTTTCGTCCTCCCTAGGGTTTTTCTTGTCCAATTAGGTTTTTTAACCAAACTTGTGCATCCAATAAGTTCATTTGTGTCATTGGATTAACATTTATGTCATTTTCGTCCTCCCTGCGCTTAATCTGGTCAAATTAGTGTTTTTAACCAATCTTGTGCATCCAATAAGTTCATTTGTGTCATTGGATGAACATTTAGGCCATTTTCTTCTTCCCTAGGCTTAATCTTGTCCAATAAGGGTTTTTAACTAGTCTTGTGCATCAAATAGGTGTGTTTGTGTCATTGGATGAACAATTAGGTCATTGTCGTCCTCCCTTGGCTTATTCTTGTCGAATCAGGATTTTTAACCAATCTTGAGCATCCAATAGGTGTGTTGGTGTCATTGGATGAACATTTAGGTCATTTTCGTCCTCCCTATGCTTATTCTAGTCCAATTAGGGTTTTTAACCAACATTGAGATTCCAACAGGTGTGTTTGTTTCATTAGATGAAGATTTAGGTCATTTGCGTACTCCATATGCTTATTCTACTCCAATTTGGGTTTTTAACAAATCATGTGCATCAACTAGGTGTGTTTGTGTCGTAGGACGAAAAATTAGGTCATTTCGTACTCCCTAGGCTTATTCTTGTCCAATTAGAGTTTTTAACCAATCATGTGCGTCCAATAAGTTCATTTATGTCGTTGGATTAAAGTTTATGTCATTTTCGTCCTCCCTAGGCTTATTCTTGTCCAATTAGGGTTTTTAACAATTCTTGTGCATCTAATACGTGTGTTTGTGTCATTCGATGAACATTTAGGTCATTTTCGTCCTCCTTAGGCTTATTCTTGTCCAATTATGGTTTTTTACCAACCATGTGCATCCAATTAGTTCATTTATGTCAATCGATGAACATTTAGGTCATTTTTGTCCTCCATTGGCTTATTCTTGTGCAATTAGGGTTTTTAACCAATCTTGTGCATGCAGTAGGTGTGTTTGTATCATTGGATGAACATTTAGGTCATTTTCGTCCTCCCTAGGGTTTTTCTTGTCCAATTAGGTTTTTTAACCAAACTTGTGCATCCAATAAGTTCATTTGTGTCATTGGATTAACATTTATGTCATTTTCGTCCTCCCTGCGCTTAATCTGGTCAAATTAGTGTTTTTAACCAATCTTGTGCATCCAATAAGTTCATTTGTGTCATTGGATGAACATTTAGGCCATTTTCTTCTTCCCTAGGCTTAATCTTGTCCAATAAGGGTTTTTAACTAGTCTTGTGCATCAAATAGGTGTGTTTGTGTCATTGGATGAACAATTAGGTCATTGTCGTCCTCCCTTGGCTTATTCTTGTCGAATCAGGATTTTTAACCAATCTTGAGCATCCAATAGGTGTGTTGGTGTCATCGGATGAACATTTAGGTCATTTTCGTCCTCCCTATGCTTATTCTAGTCCAATTAGGGTTTTTAACCGATATTGAGATTCCAATAGGTGTGTTTGTTTCATTAGATGAAGATTTAGGTCATTTGCGTACTCCATATGCTTATTCTACTCCAATTTGGGTTTTTAACAAATCATGTGCATCAACTAGGTGTGTTTGTGTCGTAGGACGAAAAATTAGGTCATTTCGTACTCCCTAGGCTTATTCTTGTCCAATTAGAGTTTTTAACCAATCATGTGCGTCCAATAAGTTCATTTATGTCGTTGGATTAAAGTTTAGGTCATTTTCGTCCTCCCAAGGCTTATTCTTGTCCAATTAGGGTTTTTAACAATTCTTGTGCATCTAATAGGTGTGTTTGTGTCATTCGATGAACATTTAGGTCATTTTCGTCCTCCCTAGGCTGAGTCTTGTCCAATTAGGGTTTTCAACCAATCTTGTGCATCCAATAAGCTCATTTGTGTCATTGGCTTAACATTTATGTCATTTTCGTCCTCCTTAAGCTTATTCTTCTCCAACTAGACTTTTTAACAAATGTTTTTTCATCCAAGAGGTGTGTAAGTGTAGTAGGATGAACTATTAGGTCATTTTCTTCCTCCCTAGGCTTATTCTTGTCCAATTAGGGTATTTAACAAATCTTGTGCATCAAATAGGTGTGTTGGTGTCGTTGGATGAACATTTAGGTCATTTCCGTCCTCCCTAGGCTTATTCTGGTCCAACTAGGGTTTTTTACCAACCATGTGCATCCAATTAGGTCATTTGTGTCATTCGATGAACATTTAGGTCATTTTTGTCCTCCATTGGCTTATTCTTGTGCAATTAGGGTTTTTAACCAATCTTGTGCATGCAGTAGGTGTGTTTGTCTCATTGGATGAACATTTAGGTCATTTTTGTCCTCCCTAGGGTTATTCTTGTCCAATTAGGGTTTTTAACCAACATTGTGTATCAAATAGGTGTGTTTGTGTCGTTGGATGAACAATAAGGTCATTGTCGTCCTCCCTATGCTTAATCTTGTCCAATTAGGTTTTTTAACCAAACTTGTGCATCCAATAAGTTCATTTGTGTCATTGGATTAACATTTATGTCATTTTCGTCCTCCCTGCGCTTAATCTGGTCAAATTAGTGTTTTTAACAAATCTTGTGCATCCAATAAGTTCATTTGTGTAATTGGATGAACATTTAGGCCATTTTCTTCTTCAGTAGGCTTAATCTTGTCCAATAAGGGTTTTTAACTAGTCTTGTGCTTCAAATAGGTGTGTTTGTGTCATTGGATGAACAATTAGGTCATTGTCGTCCTCCCTTGGCTTATTCTTGTCGAATCAGGATTTTTAACCAATCTTGAGCATCCAATAGGTGTGTTGGTGTCATTGGATGAACATTTAGGTCATTTTCGTCCTCCTTATGCTTATTCTAGTCCAATTAGGGTTTTTAACCAATCTTGAGATTCCAATAGGTGTGTTTGTTTCATTAGATGAAGATTTAGGTCATTTTCGTACTCCATAAGCTTATTCTACTCCAATTTGGGTTTTTAACAAATCATGTGCATCAACTAGGTGTGTTTGTGTCGTAGGACGAAAAATTAGGTCATTTCGTACTCCCTAGGCTTATTCTTGTCCAATTAGAGTTTTTAACCAATCATGTGCGTCCAATAAGTTCATTTATGTCGTTGGATTAAAGTTTATGTCATTTTCGTCCTCCCTAGGCTTATTCTTGTCCAATTAGGGTTTTTAACAATTCTTGTGCATCTAATACGTGTGTTTGTGTCATTCGATGAACATTTAGGTCATTTTCGTCCTCCTTAGGCTTATTCTTGTCCAATTATGGTTTTTTACCAACCATGTGCATCCAATTAGTTCATTTGTGTCAATCGATGAACATTTAGGTCATTTTTGTCCTCCATTGGCTTATTCTTGTGCAATTAGGGTGTTTAACCAATCTTGTGCATGCAGTACGTGTGTTTGTATCATTGGATGAACATTTAGGTCATTTTCGTCCTCCCTAGGGTTTTTCTTGTCCAATTAGGTTTTTTAACCAAACTTGTGCATCCAATAAGTTCATTTGTGTCATTGGATTAACATTTATGTCATTTTCGTCCTCCCTGCGCTTAATCTGGTCAAATTAGTGTTTTTAACCAATCTTGTGCATCCAATAAGTTCATTTGTGTCATTGGATGAACATTTAGGCCATTTTCTTCTTCCCTAGGCTTAATCTTGTCCAATAAGGGTTTTTAACTAGTCTTGTGCATCAAATAGGTGTGTTTGTGTCATTGGATGAACAATTAGGTCATTGTCGTCCTCCCTTGGCTTATTCTTGTCGAATCAGGATTTTTAACCAATCTTGAGCATCCAATAGGTGTGTTGGTGTCATTGGATGAACATTTAGGTCATTTTCGTCCTCCCTATGCTTATTCTAGTCCAATTAGGGTTTTTAACCAATATTGAGATTCCAATAGGTGTGTTTGTTTCATTAGATGAAGATTCAGGTCATTTGGGTACTCCATATGCTTATTCTACTCCAATTTGGGTTTTTAACAAATCATGTGCATCAACTAGGTGTGTTTGTGTCGTAGGACGAAAAATTAGGTCATTTCGTACTCCCTAGGCTTATTCTTGTCCAACTAGAGTTTTTAACCAATCATGTGCGTCCAATAAGTTCATTTATGTCGTTGGATTAAAGTTTAGGTCATTTTCGTCCTCCCTAGGCTTATTCTTGTCCAATTAGGGTTTTTAACAATTCTTGTGCATCTAATAGGTGTGTTTGTGTCATTCGATGAACATTTAGGTCATTTTCGTCCTCCTTAGGCTTATTCTTGTCCAATTATGGTTTTTTACCAACCATGTGCATCCAATTAGTTCATTTGTGTCAATCGATGAACATTTAGGTCATTTTTATCCTCCATTGGCTTATTCTTGTGCATTTAGGGTGTTTAACCAATCTTGTGCATGCAGTAGGTGTGTTTGTATCATTGGATGAACATTTAGGTCATTTTCGTCCTCCCTAGGGTTTTTCTTGTCCAATTAGGTTTTTTAACCAAACTTGTGCATCCAATAAGTTCATTTGTGTCATTGGATTAACATTTATGTCATTTTCGTCCTCCCTGCGCTTAATCTGGTCAAATTAGTGTTTTTAACCAATCTTGTGCATCCAATAAGTTCATTTGTGTCATTGGATGAACATTTAGGCCATTTTCTTCTTCCCTAGGCTTAATCTTGTCCAATAAGGGTTTTTAACTAGTCTTGTGCATCAAATAGGTGTGTTTGTGTCATTGGATGAACAATTAGGTCATTGTCGTCCTCCCTTGGCTTATTCTTGTCGAATCAGGATTTTTAACCAATCTTGAGCATCCAATAGGTGTGTTGGTGTCATTGGATGAACATTTAGGTCATTTTCGTCCTCCTTATGCTTATTCTAGTCCAATTAGGGTTTTTAACCAATATTGAGATTCCCATAGGTGTGTTTGTTTCATTAGATGAAGATTTAGGTTATTTTCGTACTCCATAAGCTTATTCTACTCCAATTTGGGTTTTTAACAAATCATGTGCATCAACTAGGTGTGTTTGTGTCGTAGGACGAAAAATTAGGTCATTTCGTACTCCCCAGGCTTATTCTTGTCCAATTAGAGTTTTTAACCAATCATGTGCGTCCAATAAGTTCATTTATGTCGTTGGATTAAAGTTTAGGTCATTTTCGTCCTCCCTAGGCTTATTCTTGTCCAATTAGGGTTTTTAACAATTCTTGTGCATCTAATAGGTGTGTTTGTGTCATTCGATGAACATTTAGGTCATTTTCGTCCTCCCTAGGCTGAATCTTGTCCAATTAGGGTTTTCAACCAATCTTGTGCAGCCAATAAGTTCATTTGTGTCATTGGCTTCACATTTATGTCATTTTCGTCCTCCTTAAGCTTATTCTTCTCCAACTAGACTTTTTAACAAATGTTTTTTCATCCAAGAGGTGTGTAAGTGTAGTAGGATGAACTATTAGGTCATTTTCGTCCTCCCTAGGCTTATTCTTGTCCAATTAGGGTATTTAACAAATCTTGTGCATCAAATAGGTGTGTTGATGTCATTGGATGAACATTTAGGTCATTTTCGTCCTCCCTAGGCTTATTCTTGTCCAATAAGGGTTTTTTACCAACCATGTGCATCCAATTAGGTCATTTGTGTCATTCGATGAACATTTAGGTCATTTTTGTCCTCCATTGGCTTATTCTTGTGCAATTAGGGTTTTTAACCAATCTTGTGCATGCAGTAGGTGTGTTTGTCTCATTGGATGAACATTTAGGTCATTTTTGTCCTCCCTAGGGTTATTCTTGTCCAATTAGGGTTTTTAACCAATATTGTGTATCAAATAGGTGTGTTTGTGTCATTGGATGAACAATAAGGTCATTGTCGTCCTCCCTATGCTTAATCTTGTCCAATTAGGTTTTTTAACCAAACTTGTGCATCCAATAAGTTCATTTGTGTCATTGGATTAACATTTATGTCATTTTCGTCCTCCCTGCGCTTAATCTGGTCAAATTAGTGTTTTTAACAAATCTTGTGCATCCAATAAGTTCATTTGTGTCATTGGATGAACATTTAGGCCATTTTCTTCTTCACTAGGCTTAATCTTGTCCAATAAGGGTTTTTAACTAGTCTTGTGCTTCAAATAGGTGTGTTTGTGTCATTGGATGAACAATTAGGTCATTGTCGTCCTCCCTTGGCTTATT
Organism: Cicer bijugum; assembly: GCA_037974875.1. NCBI lineage: Eukaryota > Viridiplantae > Streptophyta > Magnoliopsida > Fabales > Fabaceae > Cicer > Cicer bijugum. Next base: position 2,972,762 of record JBBPBT010001258.1, on the reverse strand, counting down.
CTTGTCGAATCAGGATTTTTAACCAATCTTGAGCATCCAATAGGTGTGTTGGTGTCATTGGATGAACATTTAGGTCATTTTCGTCCTCCTTATGCTTATTCTAGTCCAATTAGGGTTTTTAACCAATCTTGAGATTCCAATAGGTGTGTTTGTTTCATTAGATGAAGATTTAGGTCATTTTCGTACTCCATAAGCTTATTCTACTCCAATTTGGGTTTTTAACAAATCATGTGCATCAACTAGGTGTGTTTGTGTCGTAGGACGAAAAATTAGGTCATTTCGTACTCCCTAGGCTTATTCTTGTCCAATTAGAGTTTTTAACCAATCATGTGCGTCCAATAAGTTCATTTATGTCGTTGGATTAAAGTTTAGGTCATTTTCGTCCTCCCTAGGCTTATTCTTGTCCAATTAGGGTTTTTAACAATTCTTGTGCATCTAATAGGTGTGTTTGTGTCATTCGATGAACATTTAGGTCATTTTCGTCCTCCTTAGGCTTATTCTTGTCCAATTATGGTTTTTTACCAACCATGTGCATCCAATTAGTTCATTTGTGTCAATCGATGAACATTTAGGTCATTTTTGTCCTCCATTGGCTTATTCTTGTGCAATTAGGGTGTTTAACCAATCATGTGCATGCAGTAGGTGTGTTTGTATCATTGGATGAACATTTAGGTCATTTTCGTCCTCCCTAGGGTTTTTCTTGTCCAATTAGGTTTTTTAACCAAACTTGTGCATCCAATAAGTTCATTTGTGTCATTGGATTAACATTTATGTCATTTTCGTCCTCCCTGCGCTTAATCTGGTCAAATTAGTGTTTTTAACCAATCTTGTGCATCCAATAAGTTCATTTGTGTCATTGGATGAACATTTAGGCCATTTTCTTCTTCCCTAGGCTTAATCTTGTCCAATAAGGGTTTTTAACTAGTCTTGTGCATCAAATAGGTGTGTTTGTGTCATTGGATGAACAATTAGGTCATTGTCGTCCTCCCTTGGCTTATTCTTGTCGAATCAGGATTTTTAACGAATCTTGAGCATCCAATAGGTGTGTTGGTGTCATTGGATGAACATTTAGGTCATTTTCGTCCTCCCTATGCTTATTCTAGTCCATTTAGGGTTTTTAACCAATCTTGAGATTCCAATAGGTGTGTTTGTTTCATTAGATGAAGATTCAGGTCATTTGCGTACTCCATATGCTTATTCTACTCCATTTTGGGTTTTTAACAAATCTGTTGAGACGAAATCTCTCAATTGATTTTAATGATAACAAAATTGCTTAAAGATTATGATTGTGATTAATGACTAACATGTGCTCTTGAGTGTATTCATACAAGAAGATAGGTTGTTAATCATTAAAGCAAAAAGAAGTAAAATATGTTTGAAATCTGAGGATGGAAATTGCTGCAAACGAGAGGATGGAACTTGCTGCAAATGTGAGGATGAAAATTGCTAACAGTGAGGATGGCTTGCAATTTGGAAAAACTCCAGATCTGGACAATCTGATCCATCACCAAAACAAATGTGTTTATTCAAATGCAAAACAATATTAAACATGAATAAACAAAGCATTAAAATCAAGAGTCAAAAGGTCAAAAGAAAAAGATGAAAATAGTTATATCTAGTATGTAGAGGATGGCAGCATAGGCCGAGGATAGGCCAGAAAAGGTGAAAGCAACTCTTCAAGCATGTGCAATGGCTAAAATCAGATTATTAAATGTGTTTGCATGAAAATATACATGAAGAAGTCAAGTTGAAGAAAGACAACTTGAAAAAAGCCACAAATGGAAGATCACATGTGAAGGCTAAGCTTTCTCTCTCTAGTCAACATCACCTCAAAAGGTGAAACCAACCAAGACCTTAAAGTCTTCGAAAAACACAGCTCACATGGTCAAATAACAGCTGTGCAATTGCTGGAAAAAGAGAATTGACAAGGACTTATCAAGATCAAGTTACAAGAAAGGTGAGGATGGCTATAATGGCAATTCCGTAAATATGATGAAAGACTTGGATTGTTTTGAAATAAGCTCCAACGGTCATCAAGGGCTTGGATCTCTATAAAATGCAAACAAGCTCTCCAATGGAAGACACACAACGCACTTGCATAAAATGATCAAGCATCTTAAAAGCTATCAAGAGCTAAACACCCCCACTTCTTACTTTCTTTGATCCTACACTATATCTTTGTAAATCTTTTGAGAAAGTATTAAGTATCAATCACTCTCTTATCACATTGTAATTTCCTTGTGAGTTGCACTTGGAAATATTCGGAAATTGATTGTAAGCTTGGTGAAGCTAAAGAATACACGGTTTGTAATCATCCTCGGGTTGAGGATTGATCTGTTTGAAAGTTAGTGAAATCTCACAAGGGTGTGAGGACTGGACGTAGCCATCTTTGGGTGAACCAGTATAAAATTGTGTGTGTGTGTCTCTCTTATTTGACTTCTACTCCTTTGCTCAACTTAGATCTAACAAGTTTAAAAATCTCATCCTCGAGCTAGCCATACTCAGTGAGAGGATAGTTTTCAAAATACTTAGAAATCATTTTTAAACAACAAAATCCCTATTCAACCCCCCTTCTAGTGATATTTAGCTACATCAATTGGTATCAGAGCAAGGTTCTCTAAAAAATACACCTAACAGTGTTAAAGAAAAAGATCCAAAAAGAAAAATGTCAAAAGCTAAATAAATTCCTGAAGGAGGATCATCCAGCCGACCTCCCTACTTTGATGGTACAGATTACTATCACTGGAAAGGTAAGATGAGGTTATTTCTCATATCACAAGACAACAACATGTGGTATGTGGTGGAAAACGGAGATCATGTCATTCGAATCAACAACATAGATGCAACCTCCTTTGAGAAACCTCAAGCACAATGGACGGCGGATGAAAATGCAAAGGTACTCCTAAACTCTAAAGCTCATTTATTTCTAACGTGTGCTTTGAGCAGGGAAGAATATGATAGAGTTGAAGAGTGCAAAAATGCTAAGGAGCTTTGGGATACTCTAAGGATCCATCATGAAGGATCAAGCCATGTAAAAGAAGCAAGGATAGATATGGGAGTAAGAGATTTCGAACTATTCGAAATGAAGGAGGAGGAAACTATTGATGAAATGTTCTCAAGGTTAACAATCATATTAAACAACTTGAGATCTCTTGGAAAGGTATACTCCGTTCATGAAAGGATAAGAAAAATCCTAAGAAGTTTACCAAAAGAATGGAGGCCAATGGTAACTGCCATTACAGAAGCAAGAGATTTGACCACAATGAAATTAGAAGATTTGGTTGGAACTCTAAGAGCTCATGAACCATTGTTGTTGGCGGATAAACCAAACAAAAAGGGAAGAATGATTGCCCTAAAAACCAGCCAAACAGAAAGTTCATCTTCCAAGAAAAATGAAGATGGCATAACAAAGGAAAACGCAGAGTATCTTTTGTTTGGGGATGAGGATGAACTCGCTCTGCTTTCTAGAAGACTACAGAGGATGATAAACAGAAGAGGACAGAATAGAGGATCCCCTCAAAAAGAAAAAATTGACAATAGTCAAATAACTTGTTATTAATGCAACAAGATGGGACACTATAAAACTGAGTGTCCTCTCAACAAAAGGAACTCTAGAAAATTTCCATACAAAAACAAGTCCTTGATGATAACTTGGGATGATAGTGATGAGTCATCCTCGGAGCAAGAAAAGGAAGAAGAAGCCAACCTTTGTCTCATGGCAAAACCAGAAAATGACAGGGTAAGTATTTCTGATCTATGTCCTAATTGTGAAAATTTAGAAATTGAATTTGATAGCCTCTTAAATGAATCCAACACTTTATCTAAAACATGTATATTTCAAAAAAACCAACTTGTTGAGATAAAGAGACAAAATGAGGAGCTTAAGAAAAAGAATGATGAATATGTTAAAATCATTCAAGATTTGCAGCAATCTCAATTTCAAAATTCTGAAAAAACAAAAATTATATGGAAACTTTTTTTTGCCAAAAAAACTAGAGGATAGGCCGAAATGCTTGTTTTGCAAAAAATTTGGGCATACCTCCAAAATTTGTCATGCTAAGAGGAAAGCTAATAATGCAAAGTCAGCTTGCTCATTCTGTGGTAAACATGGGCACCATGATTCTATTTGTTATCATAAAAGAAATGTCCTCAAAAGAGGAAAAACTAACCAACAAGGACCCAAAGCTATATGGGTACCTAAGTCTCTTTTAAACTCTAAAACAGGTTCATCATCTAATCAACAAAAGAAAGCCTTGGTACTTGGACAGTGGCTGCTCAAGGCATATGACGGGAGATAAGCACTGTTTCATGTCATTAGAAATAAAGGATGGAGGATCGGTCACATTTGGTAATAATGATAAAGCTCAAATAAAAGGAACCAGTATTATTGGTAAGAATAATTCTGCAAAAATTGAAAATGTTCAATATGTGGATGGCTTAAAACATAACTTGCTAAGCATTAGTCAATTATGTGATAGTGGTTATGAAGTTATCTTTAAGCCTACTCTATGTGAGGTTAAGCACTCATCCTCGGGTAGAGTTTTATTTTCCGGAATTAGAAAAAAGAATTTATATGAACTTTATCTTGATGATTTACCCACTGATTCTTGTTTTGTTTCTATTGAAAATGATAAATGGATTTGGCACAAACGAGCGGGTCACACAAGCTTAAACACTATTTCTAAATTAGCAAATTTAGAATTAGTAAAAGTCCTTCCAAAAATTAATTTTGAAAAAGACAAAGTTTGTGAAGCTTGTGTAAAAGGAAAACAAGTCAAAAGTAGTTTTCACTCTAAAAACTTTGTTTCAACAAATCATCCTCTTGAACTTATTCACATTGACCTTTTTGGTCCTATTAAAACTCCAACTCTTAGTGGAAAAAGATATGGTTTTGTAATTGTTGATGATTTTTCTCGATTTACTTGGGTTTTATTTTTAAAACATAAAGATGAAGCCTTTGAGGCATTCCACCATTTTTGCAAAAAGATTCAAAATGAAAAAGGATCAAAAATAGTCTCGGTGAGAAGTGACCATGGAGGTGAATTTGAAAATGAATCTTTTAAAAATCTTTGTGAAGAAAATGGTATTTCACACAACTTTTCTTGTCCTAGAACTCCCCAACAAAATGGGGTTGTTGAAAGGAAAAATAGAACTTTACAAGAAATGGCTAGAACGATTTTAAATGAAGCCAACATTGAAAAATATTTTTGGGCCGAAGCCATCAACACTGCTTGTTATGTTTCAAATTGTACATCCATTAGAAAAAATTTAAACAAAACTCCATATGAATTATGGAAGGGGAGAAAGCCAAATATTTCATATTTTCATATATTTGGGTGTTATTGCTACATTCTAAATAATAAAGAAAATTTGGGAAAGTTTGATCCAAAATCTGATAAAGGAATTTTTCTAGGATACTCCACAACGTCAAAAGGTTATAGAATATATAATCTTAGGACTCAAACTGTGGAGGAATCCATGCATGTTATTTTTGATGAGTTTGATGACTTGTGTTTAGAGAAATTGGATAAAAATGAAGAAGATGAACAGTCAACATCTCAAGTACCCGGTCCTCACGGAGAGGATGAGTCTGACCCAACCTCTCAGCAACTTCTAAGAGGATGGAAAATTGTCACACATCATCCTCCAGATCTAATCATTGGGAATACTGAGGATGGCGTTAGAACCAGAAATTCTCTAAGGGAAAGCACTACCAACATGGCCATGATATCACAAGTTGAACCCAAAACGATTGATCAAGCTATTGGTGACAAATCATGGGTTGAAGCTATGATGGAAGAACTCTCACAATTTGAAAGAAACAAGGTATGGAATCTTGTACCTCATCCTCTAGATAAATCCATTATTGGGACTAAATGGATATTTAGAAATAAACTAAATGAGGATGGAGAAGTCATTAGAAATAAAGCAAGACTAGTGGCACAAGGGTACAATCAACAAGAAGGAATCGATTATGATGAAACGTTTGCACCCGTAGCAAGACTTGAATCAATAAGAATCCTCTTAGCTTATGCTACTCATAAAGGTATAAAACTATTTCAAATGGATGTCAAAAGGGCCTTTTTGAATGGATTCTTAAATGAAGAAGTGTATGTTCATCAACCTCCCGGTTTTGAAGATATAAAGAGGCCGAATCATGTGTTCAAACTTTCAAAAGCTCTCTACGGCTTAAACAAGCTCCTCGAGCTTGGTATGAGAGGTTAAGCTCTTTTCTAAAAGAAAATGGATTCATTAGGGGTCAAATTGATACAACTCTTTTCAAGAAGACTCATGAAAAGGATTTACTAATTGTTCAAATATATGTCGATGACATTATATTTGGTTCCACAAATGAAAAGATGTGTAAAGATTTCTCAAATCTCATGCAAAGTGAGTTTGAGATGAGTATGATAGGGGAATTGAAATTCTTCCTTGGTTTACAAATCAAACAACGAGATGATGGTATTTTTATATCACAAGAAAAATACACCAAGGATTTGCTCAAAAAATACAACATGAGTTCAGCCAAGAGTATGGGAACTCCTATGCACCCTTCCTCCACACTCCACAAAGATGATGAAGGAACTCCAATTTCTGAAAAGGAATACAGAGGGATGATAGGATCCTTGTTGTATTTAACAGCAAGCAGACCAGACATAGTCTTTGCAATCGGTCTTTGTGCAAGATTCCAATCCTCTCCTAAAGAATCTCATATCACAGCTGTAAAAAGGATCTTTAGATATCTTGTTGGCACTATAAATCTGGGAATATGGTACAAGAAGTGCTCCAATCTTGATCTTAAAGCCTATTGTGATGCGGACTACACGGGAGACAAAGTTGAAAGAAAAAGTACAAGTGGGGCTTTCCAATTTCTTGGAAAATCAATAATAAGTTGGTCATGCAAAAAGCAAAGTACCATTTCTCTTTCAACCACTGAAGCAGAGTATGTATCAGCCGCTCAATGTTGCTCACAACTACTTTGGATCAAAAATCAACTTGAGGATTACTCGCTAAGGTACACAAAAATTCCCATCCTCTGTGATAATACAAGTGCAATAAATCTTTCTAAAAATCCCATTCAACATTCTAGATCAAAGCACATTGAAATTAAACATCATTTTATAAGAGATCATGTGCAAAAAGGGGATTTAGAACTGATTTTTATTGACACTGAGAATCAATTAGCAGATATTTTTACCAAACCTCTCCAAGAGGATAGGTTCAAAAAGATCTTGGAGGAACTCTCAATTCTTAATTTGTCTGAAATTAATTGATTTATTTTGAGTGTGTTCCTGTATTATATTATTAATTTTTATTATTAAAAATTAATCCAAAAATATCTGTTATTTTATTTAAACATGAATATTCATTTTGAGGGTAAACCTGTGAGGACAGCAAAACCACCAGAGAACGGAATGTCCTTATTGGTGTAAAATCATGTGACTTGTCAGCCTAGGAAGAGAGCACGCGCCTCTTTATCCCATTGGTCAAAACGCGTGGCGCATGCCTCCTTAATTCACGATGTGCATTCAATGCAGAAACGGGTACGTGTTGCCAGCCGTTCAGATCATCATCATGCTAGGCTATAGGCATACAGTGCATTTAATTTTTTCGTTCTTTCACACGTTTCCTCCCACGCTCATCTGAACAACTTCCATCTCTCTCTTTCTCTTACTATTCCATCCTCTATCCCTTCTCACTCATCATTCATCCGTTCAAAACCATCTCTTTTCCAAGTTGCTTCCCACACCATTTTTCTTCAATGGCTCGAACCAAAGTAACTGCAAAACGAAAAATCTCTTATCAAGAAGAAGAAGAAGAAAATCAAGAGGTTTACTCAAGCACGGAATCAGACTATAATGGAGAAACCCAATCTGAAGGAACATCTCTGTCCATCATTCCTTCTTCTCAGCCTTCCAAAAGTTCCTCTTCTCCTTCGTTCACTCCAAAACGATCGAAAAACTCATCCTTCTCAGGTCCGATTAGACGCTCCTCCAGAATCATGTCCGGAGCTGTTTCATCAAAAAATGCGATCCCTCAAGACAATACAGTTTATATCATCCACTCTGATGATTCAGAGGAAACTCGATCCTCAGAACTTCCACAACAGCCGCCTGCTAAGAAATCCACATCCAAAGCCTCAACTCCCAAAAAGGTTAAACCTGTTACTCCAAAAACCCCATCCTCATCAGTAAAAATCTGTGACATTACCTCTCTGTTTGATTCGGCTGATATAGAAACGAATTATGTTCAAAAATGGCAAAGCAAATCAGTTGTAAATGGAAAGATAATTGACCTGGCTGATATCACACAAGGTGGATTTAATGTGGAAGAAATGTTTGATCAACTAGGATGGACTTCATTTTTCAAAATCAATGTGCCTCAATATCCTCGCCTAGTTCGAGCATTCTATGCTGCTGCAAATGGTTCAAAATACTCCACAAGTTTCAGTATGGTGCTAAAAGGTGTTCATATGGAAATAAGTCCAACCACATTATGTCAAATTCTTGACATACGTAATGAAGGAGCTGACCACTTACCAGAAAGATGGTATTCAAAAGGTATCATCAGCAGGACCTCTGTTCTTGAAAACATCCTCATCAAATCTCCAAAACCTTTAGTGGCTTCAAATCACCGTCCAATCTATCGTATCCTACATAACATTTGTGTCCACTCTATGGCACCACGAGCTGGCAGCTTTGAGAAAGTCACAGAACTTGATATCATGATCATCCATCACTTAATGACTGCCTCTCCTCTTCACTTAGGAAATGTGATTTTCTTGTTTATGTTGAATGCTGCTTTTATGGCAAGGTCTGCTCCCTATGGAATGTTACTAACTAAGGTTTTCAAATTCTTCAAAGTCCCACTTGATGATGAACTGTGTGTCCATTTCAATAACACCTTTTCAATCAAGAACATTAAACAAATGAAGTTTATGCATGAAAACCTCCCTACCTCCAAGAAAAGAAAAACAAGAGAATCCCTTACTCCCTATCAGAAATCTGAAACAGCCACCATTCAACCACCACAAGAGGACATGTCATCACCACTCATTCAAGAACCTACCTCTCCACTGCGTAACTCTCCTGCTAATACTCCATCTTTAGGCAATAACTCTCCTACTCCGAATTCACCTGTCCAACCATCTCCTCAAGCTTCACAAATCCACAATCTAACTCCTCCTCATTAAGCCGATCCACTCCCTAAGGATACCTTTACACCAACCCCTCGTCACAATATGGAAGATGGTGAGGAGCTTTATTTTGATCTAAATCTGTCTTATCCTCCCTCTCCTACGGATATGCCTATGGCTTCTCTTCCAACTATGCAAATGGAAGAAAATGTGATCTTGCAACCAGATTTTTCGCAACAACTTCCTATTCCTCCTGTTGCAGCTCATGAAGAACCCATCCAACCTCTCCCTGACGTTACAAATTGGTTCAGTTCCCTTGAATCCTTCTTCACTGCCACAACTCATAACCATTCAAAGGACAAGGCTGGGAGCTCTCAAAATAAGAGTTCCAGTGTGAATGATAAGCCTAAGGATTCGGTTCCTAGCACAAGGACTGAGGACAGCAAGGAATAGAAGCAAATGAACCTGCTAAAATTGATTAGGAAAGATCAGAAGAAAATCCTTCAAAGCTTCACTCACTTTCAAAACTCATTGGTTCAGTTTGGTCTCATTCTAGAATGGGTTACCAAACACTTGGCTCCCACTATTGCTCATGGAGATCATCCTCCTGAGTTACCAGCCCAGCCTTCCTCTGTTGTTCCATCTCCTTCATCCTCATCAGCCGAGCCTTCCCTATCTGATTAACCATGTGGTTATTTCTTTTTGCTGCTGCCAAATTCAGGGGGAGAATGATTATGCTTTTTGATTATCTAGTTGGTGTTAAACTGTTAAATTGTTGTGTTGCTTATGCTTGTTAAAGTTGAATTGTTGTGAACCCCATGTTTATGTTGTGTTGAACAAATCTTTAATTTATTATCTTTTTATCATGATATTTTATGTATGATTAAAATCATGTTATCTCAACATTTTGGCATACATTTAGGGGGAGTAATGATTTTTAGTTTTAAAAAATTATTACACATATGATTGAGGGGGAGCATAAACATATTATCTTTGTCTTATTTAAAATCATAATCTAAAGAATTTTGTCATCATCAAAAAGGGGGAGATTGTTGAGACAAAATCTCTGAATTGATTTTAATGATAACAAAATTGCTTAAAGATTATGATTGTGATTAATGACTAACATGTGCTCTTGAGTGTATTCATACAAGAAGATAGGTTGTTAATCATTAAAGCAAAAAGAAGTAAAATATGTTTGAAATCTGAGGATGGAAATTGCTGCAAACGCGAGGATGGAACTTGCTGCAAATGTGAGGATGAAAATTGCTAACAGTGAGGATGGCTTGCAATTTGGAAAAACTCCAAATCTGGACAATCTGATCCATCACCAATACAAATGTGTTTATTCAAATGCAAAACAATATCAAACATGAATAAACAAAGCATTAAAATCAAGAGTCAAAAGGTCAAAAGAAAAAGATGAAAATAGTTATATCTAGTATGTAGAGGATGGCAGCATAGGCCGAGAATAGGCCAGAAAAGGTGAAAGCAACTCTTCAAGCATGTGCAATGGCTAAAATCAGATTATTAAATGTGTTTGCATGAAAATATACATGAAGAAGTCAAGTTGAAGAAAGACAACTTGAAACAAGCCAAATATGGAAGATCACATGTGAAGGCTAAGCTTTCTCTCTCTTGTCAACATCACCTCAAAAGGTGAAACCAACCAAGACCTTAAAGTCTTCGAAAAACACTGCTCACATGGTCAAATAACAGCTGTGCAATTGCTGGAAAAAGAGAATTGACAAGGACTTATCAAGATCAAGTTACAAGAAAGGTGAGGATGGCTATAATGGCAATTCCGTAAATATGATGAAAGACTTGGATTCTTTTGAAATAAGCTCCAACGGTCATCAAGGGCTTGGATCTCTATAAAATGCAAACAAGCTCTCCAATGGAAGACACACAACACACTTGCATAAAAAGGTCAAGCATCTTAAAAGCTATCAAGAGCTAAACACCCCCACTTCTTACTTTCATTGATCCTACACTATATCTTAATAAATCTTTTGAGAAAGTATTAAGTATCAATCATGGTTTTTTACCAACCTTGTGCATCCAATAAGTTCATTTGTGTCATTCGATGAACATTTAGGTCATTTTAGTCCTCCATTGGCTTATTCTTGTGCAATTAGGGTTTTTAACCAATCTTGTGCATGCAGTAGGTGTGCTTGTATCATTGGATGAACATTTAGGTCATTTTCGTCCTCCCTAGGGTTATTCTTGTCCAACTAGGGTTTTTAACCAATATTGTGTATCAAATAGGTGTGTTTGTGTCGTTGGATGAACAATAAGGTCATTGTCGTCCTCCCTATGCTTAATCTTGTCCAATTAGGTTTTTTAACCAAACTTGTTCATCCAATAAGTTCATTTGTGTCATTGGATTAACATTTATGTCATTTTCGTCCTCCCTGCGCTTAATCTGGTCAAATTAGTGTTTTTAACCAATCTTGTGCATCCAATAAGTTTATTTGTGTCATTGGATGAACATTTAGGACATTTTCTTCTTCCCTAGGCTTAATCTTGTCCAATAAAGGTTTTTAACAAGTCTTGTGCATCAAATAGGTGTGTTTGTGTCATTGGATGAACAATTAGGTCATTGCCGTCCTCCCTTGGCTTATTCTTGTCGAATCAGGATTTTTAACCAATCTTGAGGATCCAATAGTTGTGTTGGTGTCATTGGATGAACATTCAGGTCATTTTCGTCCTCCCTAGGCTTATTCTAGTAAAATTAGGGTTTTAACCAATCTTGAGATTCCAATAGGTGTGTTTGTTTCATTAGATGAAGATTTAGGTCATTTTCGTACTCCATATGCTTATTCTACTCGAATTTGGGTTTTTAACAAATCATGTGCATCAACTAGGTGTGTTTGTGTCGTAGGACGGAAAATTAGGTCATTTCGTCCTCCCTAGGTTTATTCTTGACCAATTAGATTTTTTAACCAGTCATGTGCATCCAATAAGTTCATTTATGCGGTTGGATTAAAGTTTAGGTCATTTTCGTCCTCCCTAGGCTTATTCTTGTCCAATTAGGGTTTTTAACAATTCTTGTGCATCCAATAGGTGTGTTTGTGTCATTCGATGAACATTTAGGTCATTTTCGTCCTCCCTAGGCTGAATCTTGTCCAATTAGGGTTTTCAACCAATCTTGTGCAGCCAATAAGTTCATTTGTGTCGTTGGCTTAACATTTATGTCATTTTCGTCCTCCTTAAGCTTATTCTTCTCCAACTAGACTTTTTAACAAATGTTTTTTCATCCAAGAAGTGTGTAAGTGTAGTAGGATGAACTACAAGGTCATTTTCGTCCTCCCTAGGCTTATTCTTGTCCAATTAGGGTATTTAACAAATCTTGTGCATCAAATAGGTGTGTTGGTGTCGTTGGATGGACATTTAGGTCATTTTCGTCCTCCCTAGGCTTATTCTTGTCCAATTAGGGTTTTTTTACCAACCATGTGCGTCCAATAAGTTCATTTGTGTCATTCGATGAACATTTAGGTCATTTTTGTCCTCCATTGGCTTATTCTTGCGCAATTAGGGTTTTTAACCAATCTTGTGCATGCAGTAGGTGTGTTTGTCTCATTGGATGAACATTTAGGTCATTTTTGTCCTCCCTAGGGTTATTCTTGTCCAATTAGGGTTTTTAACCAATATTGTGTATCAAATAGGTGTGTTTGTGTCGTTGGATGAACAATAAGGTCATTGTCGTCCTCCCTATGCTTAATCTTGTCCAATTAGGTTTTTTAACCAAACTTGTTCATCCAATAAGTTCATTTGTGTCATTGGATTAACATTTATGTCATTTTCGTCCTCCCTGCGCTTAATCTGGTCAAATTAGTGTTTTTAACCAATATTGTGCATCCAATAAGTTCATTTGTGTCATTGGATTGACATTTAGGCCATTTTCTTCTTCCTTAGGCTTAATCTTGTCCAATAAGGGTTTTTAACTAGTATTGTGCATCAAATAGGTGTGTTTGTGTCATTGGATGAACAATTAGGTCATTGCCGTCCTCCCTTGGCTTATTCTTGTCGAATCAGGATTTTTAACCAATCTTGAGCATCCAATAGGTGTGTTGGTGTCATTGGATGAACATTCAGGTCATTTTCGTCCTCCCTAGGCTTATTCTAGTAAAATTATGGTTTTTAACCAATCTTGAGATTCCAATAGGTGTGTTTGTTTCATTAGATGAAGATTTAGGTCATTTTCGTTCTCCATATGCTTATTCTACACCAATTTGGGTTTTTAACAAATCATGTGCATCAACTAGGTGTGTTTGTGTCGTAGGACGAAAAATTAGGTAATTTCGTCCTCCCTAGGCTTATTCTTGTCCAATTAGAGTTTTTTACCAATCATGTGCGTCCAATAAGTTCATTTATGTCATTGGATTAAAGTTTAGGTCATTTTCGTCCTCCCTAGGCTTATTCTTGTGCAATTAGGGTTTTTAACAATTCTTGTGCATCCAATAGGTGTGTTTTTGTCATTCGATGAACATTTAGATCATTTTCGTCCTCCCTAGGCTGAATCTTGTCCAATTAGGGTTTTCAACAAATCTTGTGCAGCCAATAAGTTCATTTGTGTCATTGGCTTAACATTTATGTCATTTTCGTCCTCCTTAATCTTATTCTTCTCCAACTAGACTTTTTAACAACTGTTTTTTCATCCATGAGGTTTGTAAGTGTAGTAGGACGAACTATTAGGTCATTTTCGTCCTCCCTAGGATTATTCTTGTCCAATTATGGTATTTAACAAATCTTGTGGATCAAATAGGTGTGTTGGTGTCGTTGGATGAACATTTAGGTCATTTTTGTCCTCCCTAGGCTTATTCTTGTCCAATTAGGGTTTTTTTACCAACCTTGTGCATCCAATAAGTTCATTTGTGTCATTCGATGAACATTTAGGTCATTTTTGTCCTCCATTGGGTTATTCTTGTGCAATTAGGGTTTTTAACCAATCTTGTACATGCAGTAGGTGTGTTTGTATCATTGGATGAACATTTAGGTCATTTTCGTCCTCCCTAGGCTTATTCTTGTCCAATTAGGGTTTTTAACCAATCTTGTGCATCCAATATATTCGTTTGTGTCATTTGATTAACATTTAGGTCATTTTCATCCTCCCTAAGCTTGTTCTTGTCAAATTAGGGTTTTTAACCAATCTTGTGCATCAAATAGGTGTATTTGTGTCATTGGATGAACAATTAGGTCATTGTCGTCCTCCCTTGGCTTATTCTTGTCCAATTAGGATTTTTAACCCATCTTGAGCATCCAATAGGTGTGTTGGTGTCGATGGATGAACATTTAGGTCATTTTCGTCCTCCCTTGACTTATTCTTGTCTAATTATGGTTTTTAACCGATCTTGAGATTCCAATAGGTGTGTTTGTGTCATTCGATGAAGATTTAGGTCATTTTCGTACTCCCTGAGCTTATTCTACACCTATTTGGGTTTTTAACAAATCTTGTACATCAACTAGGTGTGTTTGTGTCGTAGGATGAATAATTTGGTCATTTTTGTCCTCCCTAGGCTTATTCTTGTCCAATTAGGGTATTCAACCAATCTTGTGCGTCCAATAAGTTCATTTATGTCATTGGATTAACATTTAGGTCATTTTCGTCCTCCCTAAGCTTATTCTTCTCCAACTAGACTTTTAAACAAATCTTTTTTCATCCAAGAGGTGTGTTTGTGTCATTGGATGAAGATTTAGTTCATTTTCCTACTCCCTAAGCTTATTCTACACCTTTTTGGGTTTTTAACAAATCTTGTGCATCAACTAGGTGTGTTTGTGTCGTAGGATGAATAATCAGGTCATTTTCGTCCTCCCTAGGCTTATTCTTGTCCACTTAGGGTTTTTAACCAATATTGTGCTTCCAATAAGTTCATTTGTGTAATTGGATTCATATTTTGCTCATTTTCGTTCTTGTCCAATTAGGGTTTTTAACAATTCTTGTGCATCCAATAGGAGTGTTAGTGTCATTCGATGAACATTTAGGTCATTTTCGTCCTCCCTAGGCTGAATCTTGTCCAAGTAGGGTTTTCAACCAATCTTGTTCATCGAATAAGTTCATTTGTGTTATTGGCTTGACATTTATGTCATTTTCGTCTTCCTTAAGCTTATTCTTCTCCTACTAGACTTTTTAACAAATGTTTTTTCATCCAAGAGGTGTGTAAGTGTAGTAGGATGAACTATTAGGTCATTTTCATCCTCCCTAGGCTTATTCTTGTCCAATTAGGGTATTTAACAAATCTTGTGAATCAAATATGTGTGTTGGTGTCGTTGGATGAACATTTAGGTCATTTTCGTCCTCCCTAGGTTTATTCATGTCCAATTAGGGTTTTTTACCAATCTTGTGCATCAAATAGGTTCATTTTTGTCATTCGATGAACATTTAGGTCATTTTTGTCCTCCATTGGCTTATTCTTGTGCAATTAGGGTTTTTAACCAATCTTGTGCATGCAGTAGGTGTGTTTGTATCATTGGATGAACAATTAGGTCATTTTCGTCCTCCCTAGGCTTAATCTTGTCCAATTATGGTTTTTAACCAATATTTTGTATCAAATAGGTGTTTTTATGTCGTTGGATGAACAATAAGGTCATTGTCGTCCTCCCTATGCTTAATCTTGTCCAATTAGGTTTTTTAACCAAACTTGTGCATCCAATAAGTTCATTTGTGTCATTGGATTAACATTTATGTCATTTTCGTCCTCCATGCGCTTAATCTGGTCAAATTAGTGTTTTTAACCAATCTTGTGCATCCAATAAGTTCATTTGTGTCATTTGATGAACATTTAGGCCATTTTCATCTTCCCTAGGCTTAATCTTGTCCAATAAGGGTTTTTAACTAGTCTTGTGCAACAAATAGGCGTGTTTGTGCCATTGGATGAACAATTAGGTCATTTTCATCCTCCCTAAGCTTATTCTTGTCCAATTAGGGTTTTTAACAAATCTTGTGCGTCAAATAGGTGTGTTTGTGTCATTGCATGAACAATTAGGTCATTGTCGTCCTCCCTTGGCTTATTCTTGTCCAATTAGGATTTTTAACCAATCTTGAGCATCCAACAGGTGTGTTGGTGTCGATGGATGAACATTTATGTCATTTTTGTCCTCCCTAGACTCATTCTTGTCCAATTATGGTTTTTAACCAATCTTGAGATTCCAATAGGTGTGTTTGTGTCATTGGATGAAGATTTAGGTCATTTTCCTACTCCCTAAGCTTATTCTACACCTATTTGGGTTTTTAACAAATCTTGTGCATCAACTAGGTGTGTCTGTGTCGTAGGATGAATAATCAGGTAATTTTCGTCCTCCCTAGGCTTATTCTTGTCCACTTAGGGTTTTTAACCAATCTTGTGCATCCAATAAGTTCATTTGTGTAATTGGATTCACATTTTGGTCATTTTCGTCCTCCCATGGGTTATTCTTGTCCAATTTGGGTTTTTAACAATTCTTGTGCATCCAATAGGAGTGTTTGTGTCATTCGATGAACATTTAGGTCATTTTTGTCCTCCCTAGGCTGAATCTTGTACAATTAGGGTTTTAACTAATGTTGTGCATCCAATAAGTTCATTTGTGTCATTGGATTAACATTTAGGTCATTTTCATCCTCCCTAAGCTTATTCTTGTCCAATTGGGGTTTTTAACCAATCTTGTGCATCAAATAGGTGTGCTTGTGTCATTGGATGAACAATTAGGTCATTTTCGTCCTCCCTTGGCTTATTCTTGTCCAATCAGGATTTTTCACCAATCTTGAGCATCCAATAGGTGTGTTGGTGTCATTGGATGAACATTTAGGTCCTTTTCGTCCTCCCTAGGCTTATTCTTGTCCAATTAGGGTTTTTAACCAATCTTGAGATTCCAATAGGTGTGTTTGTGTCATTGGTTGAAGATTTAGGTCATTTTTGTACTCCCTATGCTTATTCTACACCTATTTGGGTTTTTAACAAATCTTGTGCATCAACTAGGTGTGTTTGTGTTGTAGGATGAATAATTAGGTCATTTTCGTCCTCCCTAGGCTTATTCTTGTCAACTTAGGGTTTTAAACCAATCTTGTGCATCCAATAAGTTCATTTGTGTCATTGGATTAACATTTAGGTCCTTTTCGTCCTCCATTCTTGTCCAATTAGGGTTTTTAACAATTCTTGTGCATCCAATAGGTGTGTTTGTGTCATTCGATGAACATATAGGTCATTTTCGTCCTCCCTAGGCTGAATCTTGTCCAAGTAGGGTTTTCAACCAATCTTGTTCATCCAATAAGTTCATTTGTGTCATTGGCTTGACATTTATGTCATTTTCGTCTTCCATAAGCTTGTTCTTCTCCTACTAGACTATTTAACAAATGTTTTTTCATCCATGAGGAGTGTAAGTGTAGTAGGATGAACTATTAGGTCATTTTCGTCCTCCCTAGGCTTATTCTTGTCCAATTAGGGTATTTAACAAAATCTTGTGCATCAAATAGGTGTGTTGGTGTCGTTGGATGAACATTTAGGTCATTTTCGTCCTCCCTAGGCATATTCTTGTCCAATTAAGGTTTTTTACCAACCTTGAGCGTCCAATAAGTTCATTTGTGTCATTCGATGAACATTTAGGTCATTTTTGTCCTCCATTGGCTTATTCTTGTGCAATTAGGGTTTTTAACCAATCTTGTGCATGCAGTAGGTGTGTTTGTATCATTGGATGAACAATTAGGTCATTTTCGTCCTCCCTAGGCTTAATCTTGTCCAATTATGGTTTTTAACCAATATTTTGTATCAAATAGGTGTGTTTATGTCGTTGGACGAACAATAAGGTCATTGTCGTCCTCCCTACGCTTAATCTTGTCCAATTAGGTTTTTTAACCAAACTTGTGCATCCAATAAGTTCATTTGTGTCATTGGATTAACATTTATGTCATTTTCATCCTCCCTGCGCTTAATCTGGTCAAATTAGTGTTTTTAACCAATCTTGTGCATCCAATAAGTTCATTTGTGTCATTGGATGAACATTTAGGCCATTTTCTTCTTCCCTAGGCTTAATCTTGTCCAATAAGGGTTTTTAACTAGTCTTGTGCATCAAATAGGTGTGTTTGTGTCATTGGATGCACAATTAGTTTATTTTCATCCTCCCTAAGCTTATTCTTGTCCAATTAGGGTTTTTAACAAATCTTGTGCGTCAAATAGGTGTGTTTGTGTCATTGCATGAACAATTAGGTCGTTGTCGTCCTCCCTTGGCTTATTCTTGTCCAATTAGGATTTTTAACCAATCTTGAGCATCCAACAGGTGTGTTGGTGTCGATGGATGAACATTTAGGTCATTTTTGTCCTCCCTAGACTTATTCTTGTCCAATTATGGTTTTTAACCAATCTTGAGATTCCAATAGGTGTGTTTGTGTCATTGGATGAAGATTTAGGTCACTTTCCTACTTCCTAAGCTTATTCTACACCTATTTGGGTTTTTAACAAATCTTGTGCATCAACTAGGTGTGTTTGTGTCGTAGGATGAATAATCAGGTCATTTTCGTCCTCCCTAGGCTTATTCTTGTCCACTTAGGGTTTTTAACCAATCTTGTGCATCCAATAAGTTCATTTGTGTAATTGGATTCACATTTTGGTCATTTTCGTCCTCCCTTGGGTTATTCTTGTCCAATTTGGGTTTTTAACAATTCTTGTGCATCCAATAGGAGTGTTTGTGTCATTCGATGAACATTTAGGTCAATTTTGTCCTCCCTAGGCTGAATCTTGTACAATTAGGGTTTTAACCAATGTTGTGCATCCAATAAGTTCATTTGTGTCATTGGATTAACATTTTGGTCATTTTCATCCTCCCTAAGCTTATTCTTGTCCAATTGGGGTTTTTAACCAATCTTGTGCATCAAATAGGTGTGTTTGTGTCATTGGATGAACAATTAGGTCATTTTCGTCCTCCCTTGGCTTATTCTTGTCCAATAAGGATTTTTCACCAATCTTGAGCATCCAATAGGTGTGTTGGTGTCATTGGATGAACATTTAGGTCCTTTTCGTCCTCCCTAGTCTTATTCATGTCCAATTAGGGTTTTCAACAAATCTTGAGATTCCATTAGGTGTGTTTGTGTCATTGGTTGAAGATTTAGGTCATTTTCGTACTCCCTATGCTTATTCTACACCTATTTGGGTTTTTAACAAATCTTGTGCATCAACTAGGTGTGTTTGTGTTGTAGGATGAATAATTAGGTCATTTTCGTCCTCCCTAGGCTTATTCTTGTCAACTTAGGATTTTAAACCAATCTTGTGCATCCAATAAGTTCATTTGTGTCATTGGATTAACATTTAGGTCATTTTCGTCCTCCATTCTTGTCCAATTAGGGTTTTTAACAATTCTTGTGCATCCAATAGGTGTGTTTGTGTCATTCGATGAACATATAGGTCATTTTCGTCCTCCCTAGGCTGAATCTTGTCCAAGTAGGGTTTTCAACCAATCTTGTTCATCCAATAAGTTCATTTGTGCCATTGGCTTGACATTTATGTCATTTTCGTCTTCGTTAAGCTTATTCTTCTCCTACTAGACTTTTGAACAAATGTTTTTTCATCCAAAAGGTGTGTAAGTGTAGTAGGATGAACTATTAGGTCATTTTCGTCCTGCCTAGGCTTATTCTTGTCCAATTAGGGTTTTTTACCAACCTTGTGCATCCAATAAGTTCATTTGTGTCAATCGATGAATATTTAGATCATGTTTGTCCTCCATTGGCTTATTCTTCTGCCATTAGGGTTTTTAACCAATCTTGTGCATAAAATAGGTGTGTTTGTGTCATTGGATGAACAATTAGGTCATTGTCGTCCTCCCTTGGCTTATTCTTGTCCAATTAGGATTTATAACCAATCATGAGCATCCAATAGGTGTGTTGGTGTCGATGGATGAACATTTAGGTCATTTTCGTCCTCCCTAGACTTATTCTTGTCAAATTAGGGTTTTTAACCAATCTTGAGATTCCAATAGGTGTGTTTGTTTCATTGGTTGAAGATTTAGGTCATTTTCGTACTCCCTGAGCTTATTCTACACCTATTTGGGTTTTTAACATATTTTGTGCATCAACTTGGTGTGTTTGTTTCGTAGAATGAATAATTAGGTCATTTTTATCATCCCTAGACTTATTCTTGTCCACTAAGGGTTTTTAACCAATTTTGTGAATCCAATAAGTTCATTTGTATAATTGGATTAACATTTAGGTCATTCTTGTATAATTGGATTAACAAATCTTGTGCATCAAATAGGTGTGTGGGTGTCATTGGATTAATATTTAGGTCATTTTCGTCCTCCCTAGGCTTATTCTTGTCCAATTAGGGTTTTTAACCAATATTGTGTATCAAATAGGTGTGTTTGTGTCGTTGGATGAACAATAAGGTCATTGTCGTCCTCCCTATGCTTAATCTTGTCCAATTAGGTTTTTTAACCAAACTTGTGCATCCTATAAGTTCATTTGTGTCATTGGATTAACATTTAGGTCATTTTCGCCCTCCCTGCGCTTAATCTGGTCAAATTAGTGTTTTTAACCAATCTTGTGCTTCTAAAAAGTTCATTTCTGTCATTGGATGAACACTTAGGCCATTTTCTTCTTCCCTAGGCTTAATCTCGTCCAATAAGGGTTTTTAACTAGTCTTGTGCATCAAATAGGTGTGTTTGTGTCATTGGATGAACAATTAGGTCATTTTCATCCTCCCTAAGCTTATTCTTGTCCAATTAGGGTTTTTAACCAATCTTGTGCTTCAAATAGGTGTGTTTGTGTCATTGGATGAACAATTAGGTCATTGTCGTCCTCCCTTGGCTTATTCTTGTCCAATTAGGATTTTTAACCAATCTTGAGCATCCAATAGGTGTGTTGGTGTCGATGGATGAACATTTAGGTCATTTTCGTCCTCCCTAGACTTATTCTTGTCCAATTAGGGTTTTTAACCAATCTTGAGATTGCAAGAGGCGTGTTTGTGTCATTGGATGAAGATTTAGGTCATTTTCCTACTCCCTAAGCTTATTCTTCACCTATTTGGGTTTTTAACAAATCTTGTGCATCAACTAGGTGTGTTTGTGTAACACCCCGATTTTCAAAGCGAGGGTGTATTTTTTTTTTCAAAAGAAATTAAAATACATCCTGAGTGATCTTCACGCGCCCCGCAAGATCGTCCTAACATTGCTCCAGTCAGGTGTTCCCAACTACATTTCCATCCATAGGGTACGAACCGGTAGGATGGTCCTAGTTCTCATCTAAGGGCAAAGCCCAGATTTCCACAATAGTAGTTAAGGGTCACCAACCGAAATTAACAGTTAACACATAACATTTATGTTTTTAAATGCACAAAATAACATTTCAACTTAGCATACACCTTAAAAGGGTGTCTATATGCCAAAAATGCATACACAAAGTTGAGAAATGAAGTTTTTAACAAAACAGCACTAATGTATTCGAATACAGCTTCTTTGTATTCGAATATAAGGCTATTTCAGCATTCAGCAGCAAAACAGCATGTCTGTATTCGACTACAACAGTCTGTATTCGACTACACAGTAAGTAAGTGGCAAAATAGCATGTCTGTATTTGAATACACATCAGACAGCAGCAAAAAAACAGCAAAATTCAGCATTTTTCAGCTTTTCAAAGGGTTTCGAAATCAATCAACACTTACCCACAACTCCAAACAATCAAACTTAGCAATTATAGCGCAATCACCACGACATCTTGAGTTTCGAAACAATTTTGCAATCAATCACACTATCACACAATTCCAAAACAAAACACTTAACACTTATAACGTAATCACTACAACATCATGAATTTCGAAATAGTAATGCAATCAAACATGCTATCACCAACTTCTAAAACATAACACTTAACACTTATAACACAATACTACAACATCATGAGTTTCGAAATGGTATTGCAATCAAACATGTTATCACCAAATTCCAAAACATAACACTTAACACTTATAACACAATACTACAACATCATGAGTTTCGAAATGGTATTGCAATCAAACATGTTATCACCAAATTCCAAAACTTAACACTTAACACTTATAACACAATACTACAACATCGTGAGTTTCGAAATGGTATTTCAATCAAACATGTTATCACCAAATTCCAAAACATAACACTTAACACTTATAACACAATACCCACACGGACAAGATGAACCAACAACTCACAATTTTACAGGGTGTAGTCTCTCACGGACAAACACCTGTGCAGTCTCTCACGGACAAACACAATTCACCAGGGCGTAGTCTCTCACGGACAAACCCCTGTGCAGTCTCTCACGGACAAACACAATTTACCAGGGTGTAGTCTCTCACAGACAAACACCTGTGCAGTCTCTCACGGACAAACACAATTCACCAAGAAACGTAAGTCGTAAACGTACCACCTATCACGGGTCTGCACAACTTACCAAAAAGCGTAAACCATAAACGTACTGCCTATCACGGGCCCGTACCGTTTACCAAGGTGCCACCTATAACGGGTCTGCACGGTTTACTAAAACAACATTAAGTAAACGAGTCATTAAGAGATTCCCGATTCTTAATACTCATTTGACTTAAGCGATTTTCAAAACAAACAATAAGTAAACAAGACATTAAGAGATTCCCCATTTTTAATTCTTATTCAATCTTAAACAAATTTCAAAACAAACATTAAGTAAACGAGACATTAAGAGATTCCCCATTCTTAATTCTCATTTAACTTAAACGATTTTTCAAAACAAACATTAAGTAACCAGGACATTAAGAGATTCCCCATTCTCAACGCCCAGTTAACTTAAGCAATTTTCAAAACAACATTAAGTAACCGAGACATTAAGAGATTCCTCATTCTTAATGCCCAGTTAACTTAAACGATTTTCAAAACAACATTAAGTAAATAAGTCATTAAGAGATTCCCCATTCTTAATACTTATTTAACTTAAACGATTTTCCGAACAAATATTAAGTAAATGAGACATTAAGAGATTCCCCATTCTTAATTCCCATTTAACTTAAACGATTTTCACAAACAAACACACATTAAGTAAACAAGACATTATTTGATTCCCCATTCTTAATACTTATTTAACTTAATGGTTTTCAAATCCCACACAGAACAAACTCAAACATATTCACAAATTTATTACACAATTCACGCCAAAACACGACAATTCATTTCTCCACAAAATCATTTTCACGACGACATTAAGTAAACGCAGATATCAAGAGATTCCCCATTCTTAATTCTCATTTAACTTAAACAATTTTCAAAACAAAACATTAAGTAACCAAGACATTAAGAGATTCCCCATTCTTAATGCCCAGTTAACTTAAACGATTTTCAAAACAACATTAAGTAAATAAGTCATTAAGAGATTCCCCATTCTTAATACTTATTTAACTTAAACGATTTCGACAACAAAACACTCAGTAAACAAGACATTAAGAGATTCCCCATTCTTAATACTCATTTAACTGAAAACAATTTTCCAAAACAAACATTAAGTAACCAAGACATTAAGAGATTCCCCATTCTTAACGTCCAGTTAACTTAAACGATTTTCAAACAACATTAAGTAACCAAGACATTAAGAGATTCCCCATTCTTAACGCCCAGTTAACTTAAACGATTTTTCACAAACACACATTAAGTAAACAAGACATTAAGAGATTCCCCATTGTTAATTCTCATTTAACTTAATGGTTTTCAAATTCCACACAAAACAAACTCAGACATACTTTCACATTCAATCCATAATTCACAACAAATCATTTTTCCACACAAACCACACAAAACACATCTCAAATTTCATCAGTATCAATTAAGAACACGTCAAAACAATGAACACAAATCAACACAATCCATCATTCAAAACACAACAAATGTCATTTAATCAAAATCATACATAAATGAGGTAAATTCATGTTCCATGAAACATTCATCAATATCACCAAAACCCCACATTAGAATTTCACCCATAAAGCATTAATTCGTTTTTCCCCAAATCAACGCTTCAAACCTAACAAACTCTTTTCCACACAACCACAGATAAGACCCTAAATGCAAACTAAAAGTTTGGAAGGAGCCCTTACCTTCACGTTAGCTGTAACGTGCGATTACAGTACCGCGAGCAAATCCAGTAAAATCTCCGCTTGCAACGCCACTTCCAAAGTGTGTCCCCTTGCACCGTAGCGTGGTAGTGAGCAACTTTCCCTTCTATCTCTTTGCGAAACGAAGCTTAGATCTAGGTGAAATGGGGAGGTTTGTGTTTGACGGTATTGAAATCACTAACACCGTTTTCGAATCCGAGAAGAAGAAAGAAGCTAGAGTTTGTTCTTTCTCACCAACTAAGCCTTGGGTTTCTTTTCTTGAAGCAAAAGAAGGAATAAGAAAGTGGAAGGAAGGAGGAAGAAGAAGAAGTGTTCGCGATATTGGGAGGAACCATGTCTTTCTTCCTCTGTTTACATTTTTTTTTCCTTTCTTGTACTCCCTTCTAACATATATATACATATTACTTTATATTAATAATATATATATATATATATATTATAATTAAAATCAAACCCACAAATATCTAACAACTCTTACACACATCATTTTATTCCCATCTTAATCTATTTTAATAAAATTATCTACTCTCGTCACAACTCAATTGACAGGCACAATTTTCAGCAACCCAAGATATTTTTAATAAAATTGTCTTGTATTAAATCCTTCGTAACGTAAATAAATTATTTTCCGACAAATAATTTTAATCCAATTTCCAAAAATATATTTTTGGCATTTAACTCACTCAATACCAAAAATTGGGCTAACAGCCTAAGAAACTCAACACAAAATACCCTAAAACCGTATAATTTAGGATTTAAAATTAAGGGTCTTACATTACTACCCCCTAAAATTAGTTTCGTCCTCGAAACTTAAAGTGCGAGTAACAATCCATATTATGTTTGTACTCAAATTCAACATACAAGTCACAACTTGTTTCACCCGGCCTTCTCGAAGAAAGTGTTGCCTACCCCTTTTCATAGGGTGCTTAATAACTTCACACACATCCATAGTCGGTAAGGCTCGTCTGTTGCATTCAACATGGTTTTGTCTACTATCGACAAGAGATTAAGGATGATCAGTCCCTCAATTTGTCAATAAATAACCAACAACCATGATAGTGGCTTAGACTATCTTAACCGAACTGTAATAACGCTCCTTGCAACTTACAACTGAGGTTATCTTAATGTACAAGCAGTCAACAATCTTCTCAAAGTCCATTGAGTTTCCCTTATTTTCCTATAACTTTGATCCTGTCGACGAAGTAAAATATCCCATACCTATGTCACGTTGTCTCATTTGCATCCACTTTGTACGAAACATCCGTTTGGTACCAAACTGAAACACTTAGAATGACCCCAACACACTAAGCACAGAACAATCACTACATCCGTGAACTCCAAAATTTCTCCCTTGTCCACAAATCCTCGATTTTTCTTAAGTAGTACAACTACGTCAAACTGTAGTGTTCTTATCGGTATGTCATTCCAATTATAAATTTAATAATTCAATCCCCACATATGCTTGGTGATCAAAGCTTCCTCAAACATTTTCGAAATCATGCCAAAGACTATACTATTTAGGACATACAAACTTCCTTTCAGTTTAGTACTTCATTTCAAGAGTCACATCTCCAACAAAATCCAACTTGAATTTAATTCACATATCAAGGTCTACATTCGTCTCATGCCTAACACTTCAAATTCACGCTTCACTAGAAAATTCCCTACATCCTTCGCAATTATGCACAAACCCAAAAGTAATTCTCCTACATCTACTACCAACATTCATTCTGATACTTCTCAATTTTGTTGTGTCCTTCATTTGCAACTTGATGATTATCCTTTCATTATGACAAGTCAAACGCATTGGATTCACTCCATTACTTTTCCATTTATACAAACCGTAAATTTCTACCTCGAACCTTGATACATCTTTATTGTAGCGATTCCAATAAATCAAGGCTTACAGATTCCCACCAAATTCATGTTCAATCGTTCCCTATCAAACACACATTTAACTTCTTTGATTGGCGAACACAATAACAACTCCCATGACATGAACTCAACTAACGCCTTTACATCGTTGGCATACCTTTATAATAATAATGTCTGAATTATAGTTGAGATAATTCCTTTCTTGAATCTTTAATTGTCATAAGCTACATCTCTATGTGCTGCTCCAACAAATTTCTCGGCACATTTTCCAATATTTGATTCACTCACCTGATTCTTATTCCTTCTCAACCTTCACCGAGATACAAACTGAAAGAATCCTAACAATCGAACGTCCTAAAGAATTATTCCTCACACGTTCCCCATAAGCATTTCGTAAGAAATAATTATCTATAACTTCATCCTCATAAATTTTGCAGTAAAATGTCTCAAAGACCCACATACCTTATATTACCGCAATCTCAAGTATTCTCGTACTCGATACTTCAAATTCCACTAAATGGTAACATAGAGTTCAATACATCAAGGCTTAACTCATTATGTTTTTTCGAACATCGCTCAAAATTCACCCTTATGTGTCTATAGATTCATCCAATATCACTATCCATACTCACTATCTCTTAAACCACAATGAGATTTGTCAATTATCAACAAAATATATAGTCTCACTCCTATACTCATCATGAGATTCATACTTAATAATCCAAGTTGTGAATCTAGTCTTACTCGAATGCTCGACTTTATCCCTCAAGGTATCGACAATTCCTCAAAGCGTATTTTATCTAACCAAAGGAGTATTTACTCCTGATGTGCAGCGCTCCCTTAACTTCAATACCAGTCTCTTTCATTGACACCTAAGCACCAAATGCTATTCAAAATGGAAGCCTCATCTTCTCAACAATTCCATGATGTTCACATCTCTTTGACAGTTATCAAACTTCATCCAGTTTCATCCTGAAATCTACCAGGAAAACATCTAATACTTTTCTTAACAAAAGTCCTCCACTTAGTCTAATGTTAATCCATCCATACTCATCATCTTTTAGGTAACACCAACACATATCTCTGCGTCCTTGGAACCATTTCATAAATTCCATGCCGTCATAATTTGCTTCAGCTCTGCTAGACAATTCGTCTTCTCGAAGATCTTTTCCATTTCATGAATCCACTAGTCATCTCTTTTCCTGAGTTCTCATCACCCTTGAACTTTGGAGGATGGTAACGACGAAAATCTTTCAATCCTCTTGACTTAATAGCATAAATCCCTCTTTCCCACTTCTCTAGATCCTGTAGAGTCTTTGCAGCAGTTCATGCAACAACAAAACAACCCTGCTATTTGTAGCTTCAACCATTGGATCATCCCTACTAACGTTCATCCTTGCAACGTCGTTCCCTCTTGGAGGTAGTGTTTCCGAAAAACCAAAATCAAGAAGAAGTGTTAACACCACTACGGATAATTCCAAAACTAAGTTTCGAATATATAAACACATAATAACTACCCTTGATCTGACAACTCAGACCAATTACCCCGACGCATGATCAGATAACGACTCACAACCTACAGGTTGACCTACAGTCTATAACCAAAGGTTCCACTGCCCCCAAAGAAAACCAAACCAAAAGCTCTGATACCACAATGTAACACCCCGATTTTCAAAGCGAGGGTGTATTTTTTTTTCAAAAGAAATTAAAATACAACAGAGAAATAAATAAGGTAATACCTTTGGATAAATATTTAAGTCCAAATAATTTACAAGCATCGGAATAATTTTTCGAAATATGACTCCAAAATATTTAAACATCCAAAAGTGGTACAGTCTTCCAATTTAAAATAAACGCAATTCAAAAGAAAGACATCTACTCCCTATACGTCAACCTAATATGATCATTCCACAAAAAATATACATCTTGAGTGATCTTCATGCGCCCCGCAAGATCCTCCTAACATAGCTCCAGTCAGGTGTTCCCAACTACATTTCCATCCATAGGGTACGAACCGGTAGGATGGTCCTGGTTCTCATCTGAGGGCAAAGCCCAGATTTCCACAATAGTTATAAAGGGTCACCAACCGAAATTAACAGTTAACACATAATATTTAAGTTTTTAAATGCACAAAATAACATTTCAACTTAGCATACACCTTAAAAGGGTTTCTATATGCCAAACATGCATACACAAAGTTGAAAAATGAAGTTTTTAACAAAACAGCACTGTTGTATTCGAATACAGCATCTTTGTATTCGAATACAAGGGTATTTCAGCATTCAGCAGCAAAACAACATGTCTGTATTCGACTACACAGTAAGTCAGTGGCAAAACTGCATGTCTGTATTCGAATACAGCTTAGACATTAGACATCAGCAGAAAAACAGCAAAATTCAGCATTTTTCAGCTTTTCAAAGGGTTTCAAAATCAATCAACACTTACCCACAACTCCAAACAATCAAACTTAGCAATTATAGCACAATCACCACGACATCTTGAGTTTCGAAACAATTTTGCAATCAATCACACTATCACACAATTCCAAAACAAAACACTTAGCACTTATAACGTAGTCACTACAACATCATGAATTTCGAAATAGTAATGCAATCAAACATGCTATCACCAACTTCCAAAACATAATGCTTAACACATATAACACAATACTACAACATCATGAGTTTCGAAATGGTATTGCAATCAAACATGTTATCACCAAATTCCAAAACATAACACTTAACACTTATAACACAATACTACAACATCATGAGTTTCGAAATGGTTTTGCAATCAAACATGTTATCACCAAATTCCAAAACTTAACACTTAACACTTATAACACAATACTACAACATCATGAGTTTCGAAATGGTATTTCAATCAAACATGTTATCACCAAATTCCAAAACATAACACTTAACACTTATAACACAATACCCACACAGACAAGATGAACCAACAACTCACAATTTAAAAGGGTGTAGTCTCTCACGGACAAACACCTGTGCAGTCTCTCACGGACAAACACAATTCACCAGGGTGTAGTCTCACACACACAAACCCCTGTGCAGTCTCTCACGGACAAACACAATTTACCAGGGTGTAGTCTCTCACAGACAAACACCTGTGCAGTCTCTCACGGACAAACACAATTCACCAAGAAACGTAAGTCGTAAACGTACCACCTATCACGGGTCTGTACTGTTTACCGAGGTGCCACCTATCACGGGTTTGGACAACTTACCAAAAGCGTAAACCATAAACGTACTACCTATCACGGGCCCGTAGCGTTTACCATGGTGCCACCTATCACGGGTCTGCACGGTTTACTAAAACAACATTACTTAAACGAGTCATTAAGAGATTCCCCATTCTTAATACTCATTTGACTTAAGCGATTTTCAAAACAAACAATAAGTAAACAAGAAATTAAGAGATTCCCCATTCTTAATTCTTATTCAATCTTAAACAAATTTCAAAACAAACACTAAGTAAACGAGACATTAAGAGATTCCCCATTCTTAATTCTCATTTAACTTAAACGATTTTTCAAAACAAACTTTAAGTAACCAAGACATTAAGAGATTCCCCATTCTCAACGCCCAGTTAACTTAAGCGATTTTCAAAACAACATTAAGTAACCGAGACATTAAGAGATTCCCCATTCTTAATGCCCAGTTAACTTAAACGATTTTCGAAACAACATTAAGTAAATAAGTCATTAAGAGATTCCCCATTCTTAATACTTATTTAACTTAAACGATTTTCAAAACAAATATTAAGTAAACGAGACATTAAGAGATTCCCCATTCTAAATTCCCATTTAACTTAAATGATTTTCACAAACAAACACACATTAAGTAAACAAGACATTAAGAGATTCCCTGTTCTTAATACTTATTTAACTTAATGGTTTTCAAATCCCACACAGAACAAACACAAACATATTCACAAATTTATTACACAATTCACGCCAAAACACGACAATTCATTTCTCCACAAAATCATTTTCACGACGACATTAAGTAAACGCAGATATCAAGAGATTCCCCATTCTTAATTCTCATTTAACTTAAACAATTTTCAAAACAAAACATTAAGTAACCATGACATTAAGAGATTCCCCATTCTTAATGCCCAGTTAACTTAAACGATTTTCAAAACAACATTAAGTAAATAAGTCATTAAGAGATTCCCCATTCTTAATACTTATTTAACTAAAACGATTTCCACAACAAAACACTCAGTAAACAAGACATTAAGAGATTCCCCATTCTTAATACTCATTTAACTGAAAATAATTTTCCAAAACAAACATTAAGTAACCAAGACATTAATAGATTCCCCATTCTTAACGCCCAATTAACTTAAACGATTTTCAAACAACATTAAGTAACCAAGACATTAAGAGATTCCCCATTCTTAACGCCCAGTTAACTTAAACGATTTTTCACAAACACACATTAAGTAAACAAGACATTAAGAGATTCCCCATTCTTAATTCTCGTTTAACTTAATGGTTTTCAAATTCCACACAAAACAAACTCAAACATACTTTCACATTCAATCCATAATTCACACCAAATCATTTTTCCACACAAACCACACAAAACACATCTCAAATTTTCATCAGTATCAATTAAGAACACGTCAAAACAACGAACACAAATCAACACAATCCATCATTCAAAACACAACAAATTTCATTTATTCAAAATCATACATAAATGAGGTAAATTCATTTTCCATGAAACATTCATCAATATCACCAAAACCCCACATTAGAATTTCACCCATAAAGCATTAATTCGTTTTTCCCAAAATCAACGCTTCAACCCTAACAAATTCTTTTCCACACAACCACAGATAAGGCCCTAAATGCAAACTAAAAGTTTGGAAGGAGCCCTTACCTTCACGTTAGCTGTAACATGCGATTACAATACCGCGAGCAAATCCGTTAAAATCTCCGCTCGCAACGCCACTTCCAAAGTTGGTCCCCTAGCACCGTAGCGTGGTAGTGAGCAACTTTCCCTTCTATCTCTTTGCGAAATGAAGCTTAGATCTAGGTGAAACGGGGATGTTTGTGTTTGACGGTTTTGAAATCACTAACACCGTTTTCGAATCCGAGAAGAAGAAAGAAGCTAGAGTTTGTTCTTTCTCACCCACTAAGCCTTGGGTTTCTTTTCTTGAAGCGAAAGAAGAAGAAGAAGTGTTCACGATATTGGGAGGAACCATGTCTTTCTTCCTCTGTTTACGTTTTTTTTTCCTTTCTTGTACTCCCTTCTAACATATATATACATATTACTTTATATTAATAATATATATATATATATATATTATAATTTAAATCAAACCCACAAATATCTAACAACTCTTACACACATCATTTCATTCCCATCTTAATCTATTTTAATAAAAATATCTACTCTCGTCACAACTCAATTGACAGGCACAATTTTCAACAACCTGAGATATTTTTAATAAAATTGTCCGGTATTAAATCCTTCGTAACGTAAATAAATTATTTTCCGAAAAATAATTTTAATCCAATTTCCAAAAATATATTTTTGGCATTTAACTCACTCAATACCAAAAATTGGGCTAACAGCCTAAGAAACTCAACACAAAATACCCTAAAACCGTATAATTTAGGATTTTAAATTAAGGGTCTTACAGTTTGTGTCGTAGGATGAATAATCAGGTCATTTTCGTCCTCCCTAGACTTATTCTTGTCCACATAGGGTTTTTAACCAATCTTGTGCATCCAATAAGTTCATTTGTGTAATTGGATTCACATTTTGGTCATTTTCGTCCTCCCTTGGGTTATTCTTGTCCAATTAGGGTTTTAACAATTCTTGTGCATCCAATAGGAGTGTTTGTGTCATTCGACGAACATTTAGGTCATTTATGTCCTCCCTAGGCTGAATCTTGTCCAATTAGGGTTTTAACCAATGTTATGCATCCAATAAGTTCATTTGTGTCATTGGATTAACATTTAGGTAATTTTCATCCTCCCTAAGCTTATTCTTGTCCAATTAGGGTTTTTAACCAATCTTGTGCATCAAATAGGTGTGTTTGTGTCATTGGATGAAGAATTAGGTCATTGTCGTCCTCCCTTGGCTTATTCTTGTCCATTCAGGATTTTTCACCAATCTTGAGCATCCAATAGGTGTGTTGGTGTCATTGAATGAACATTTAGGTCCTCTTCGTCCACCCTAGGCTTATTCTTGTCCAATTAGGGTTTTTAACGAATCTTGAGATTCCAATAGGTGTGTTTGTGTCATTGGTTGGAGATTTAGGTCATTTTCGTACTCCCTATGCTTAGTCTACACCTATTTGGGTTTTTAAGAAATCTTGTGCATCAACTAGGTGTGTTTGTGTTATAGGATGAATAATTAGGTCATTTTCGTCCTCCCTAGCCTTATTCTTGTCAACTTAGGGTTTTTAACCAATCTTGTGCATCCAATAAGTTCATTTGTGTCATTGGATTAACATTTAGGTCATTTCCGTCCTCCATTCTTGTCCAATTAGGGTTTTTAACAATTCTTGTGCATCCAATAGGTGTGTTTGTGTCATTCGATGGACATTTAGGTCATTTTCGTCCTCCCTAGGCTGAATCTTGTCCAATTAGGGTTTTCAACCAATCTTGTTCATCCAATAAGTTCATTTGTGTCATTTGTTTAACATTTATGTCATTTTCGTCCTCCTTAAGCTTATTCATCTCCAACTAGACTCTTTAACAAATGTTTTTTCATCCAAGAGGTGTGTAAGTGTAGTAGGATGAACTATTATGTCATTTTCGTCCTCCCTAGGCTAATTCTTGTCCTATTAGGGTATTTAAAAAATCTTGTGCATCAAATACGTGTGTTGGTGTCGTTGGATGAACATTTAGGTCATTTTCGTCCTCCCTAGGCTTATTCTTGTCCAATTAGGGTTTTTAACCAATCTTGTGCATCACATAGGTGTGTTTGTGTCATTGGATAAACAATTAGGTCATTGTCGTCCTCCCTTGGCTTATTCTTGTCCAATTAGGATTTTTATCCAATCTTGAGCATCCAATAGGTGTGTTGGTGTCGATGGATGAACATTTAGGTCATTTTCGTCCTACCTAGACTTATTCTTGTCTAATTAGGGTTTTTAACCAATCTTGAGATTCCAATAGGTGTGTTTGTGTCATTGGATGAAGATTTAGGTCATTTTCGTTCTCCCTGAGCATATTCTACACCTACATACCATCCTTGTGTCGTAGGATAAATAATTTGGTCATTTTTGTCCTCCCTAGGCTTATTCTTGTCCACTTAGGGTTTTTAACCAATTTTGTGCATCCAATAAATTCATTTGTGTAATTGGATTAACATTTAGGTCATTTTCGTCCTCCCAAGGCTTATTCTTGTCAAATTAGGGTATTTAACAAATCTTGTGCGTCAAATAGGTGTGTCGGTGTCATTGGATGAACATTTAGGTCATTTTTGTCCTCCATAGGCTTATTCTTGTCCAATTAGGTTTTTTAACCAATATTGTGTATCAAATAGGTGTGTTTGTGTCGTTGGATGAACAATAAAGTCATTGTCGTCCTCCCTATGCTTAATCTTGTCCAATTAGGTTTTTTAACCAAACTTGTGCATCCAATAAGTTCATTTGTGTCATTGGATTAACATTTAGGTCATTTTCGTCCTCCCAGCGCATAATCTGGTCAAATTAGTGTTTTTAACCAATCTTGTGCTTCAAATAATTTCATTTGTGTCATTGGATGAACATTTAAGCCATTTTCCTCTTCCCTAGGCTTATTCTTGTCCAATAAGGGTTTTTAACTAGTCTTGTGCATCAAATAGGTGTGTTTGTCTCATTGGATCAACAATTAGGCCATTTTTATCCTCCCTAAGCTTATTCTTGTCCAATTAGGGTTTTTAACCAATCTTGTGCATCAAGTAGGTCTGTTTGTGTCATTGGATGAACCATTAGGTCGTTGTCGTCCTCCCTTGGCTTATTCTTGTCCAATTAGGATTTTTAACCAATCTTGAGCATCCAATAGGTGTGTTGGTGTCGATGGATGAACATTTAGGTCATTTTCGTCCTCCCTAGACTTATTCTTGTCCAATTAGGGTTTTTAACCAATCTTGAGATTCCAATAGGTGTGTTTGTGTCATTGGATGAAGATTTAGGTCATTTTCCTACTCCCTAAGCTTAATCTACACCTATTTGTGTTTTTAACAAATCTTGTGCATCAACTAGGTGTGTTTGTGTCGTAGGATTAATAATTAGGTCATTTTCGTCCTCCCTAGGCTTAGTCTTGTCCACTTAGGGTTTTTAACCAATCTTGTGCATCCAATAAGTTCATTTGTGTAATTGGACTCACATTTTGGTCATTTCCGTCCTCCCTTGGGTTATTCTTGTCCAATTAGGGTTTTTAACAATTCTTGTGCATCCAATAGGAGTGTTTGTGTCATTCGATGAACATTTAGGTCATTTTTGTCCTCCCTAGGCTTAATCTTGTCCAATTAGGGTTTTAACCAATGTTGTGCATCCAATAAGTTCATTTGTGTCATTGGATTAACATTTAGGTCATTTTCATCTTCCCTAAGCTTTTTCTTGTCCAATTAGGGTTTTTAACCAATCTTGTGCATCAAATAGGTGTGTTTGTGTCATTGGATGAACAATTAGGTCATTTTCGTCCTCCCTTGGCTTATTCTTGTCCAATCAGGATTTTTCACCAATCTTGAGCATCCAAGAGGTGTGTTGGTGTCATTGGATGTACATTTAGGTCCTTTTCGTCCTCCCTAGGCTTATTCTTGTCCAATTAGGATTTCTAACCAATCTTGAGATTCCAATAGGTGTGTTTGTGTCATTGGTTGAAGATTTGGAAATTTTCGTACTCCCTATGCTTATTATACACCTATAAAGGTTTTTAACAAATCATGTGCATCAACTAGGTTTGTTTGTGTTGTAGGATGAATAATTAGGTCATTTTCATCCTCCCTAGGCTTATTCTTGTCAACTTAGGGTTATTAACCAATCTTGTGCATCCAATAAGTTCATTTGTGTTATTGGATTAACATTTAGGTCATTTTCGTCCTCCATTCTTGTCCAATTAGGTTTTTTAACAATTCTTGTGCATCCAATTAGTGTGTTTGTGTCAATCGATGAACATTTAGGTCATTTTCGTCGTCCCTAGGCTGAATCTTGTCCAATTAGGGTTTTTAACCAATCTTATGCATCCAATAAGTTCATTTGTGAAATTGGATTAATATTTAGGTCATTTTCGTCCTCCCTAAGCTTATTCTTCTCCAACTAGGCTTTTTAGCAAATCTTTTTGAATCCAAGAGGTGTGTTAGTGTCGTAGGATGAACTATTGGGTCATTTTCGTCCTACCTAGGCTTATTCTTGTCCAATTAGGGTTTTAAACCAATCATGTGCATCCCATAAGTTCATTTGTGTCATTCGATGAACATTTTGGTCATTTCGTCCTCCATTGGCTTATTCTTGTGCAATTAGGGTTTTTAACCAACCTTGTGCATCCAGTAGGTGTGTTTGTATCATTGGATGAACATTTAGGTTATTTACGTCCTCCCTAGGCTTATTCTTCTCCAACTAGACTTTTTAACAAACGTTTTTTCATCCAAGAGGTGTGTAAGTGTAGTAGGATGAACTATTAGGTCATTTTCGTCCTCCCTTGGCTTATTCTTGTCCAATTAGGGTATTTAATAAATCTTGTGCATCAAATAGGTGTGTTGGTGTCGTTGGATGAACATTTAGGTCATTTTCGTCCTCCCTAGGCTTATTCTTGTCCAATTAGGGTTTTTTACCAACCTTGTGCATCTAATAAGTTGGTTTGTGTCATTTGATTAACATGTAGGTCATTTTCATCCTCCCTAAGCTTATTCTTGTCCAATTAGTCTTTTTAACCAATCTTGTGCATCACGTAGGTGTGTTTGTGTCATTAGATAAACAATTAGGTCATTGTCGTCCTCCCTTGGCTTATTCTTGTCCAATTAGGATTTTTATCCAATCTTGAGCATCCAACAGGTGTGTTGGTGTCGATGGATGAACATTTAGGTCATTTTCGTCCTCTCTAGACTTATTCTTGTCTAATTAGGGTTTTTTAACCAATCTTGAGATTCCAATAGGTGTGTTTGTGTCAATGGATGAAGATTTAGGTCATTTTTGTACTCCCTAAACTTATTCTACACCTATTTACCAACCTTGTGCATCAACTAGGTGTGTTTGTGTCGTAGGATGAACAATTTGGTCATTTTTGTCCTCCCTAGGCTTATTCTTGTCCACTTAGGGTTTTTAACCCATTTTGTGCATCCAATAACTTCATTTGTGTAATTGGATTAACATTTAGGTCATTTTCGTCCTCCCAAGGCTTATTCTTGTCAAATTAGGGTATTTAACAAATCTTGTGCATCAAATAGGTGTGTCGGTGTCATTGGATCAACATTTAGGTCATTTTCATCCTCCCTAGGCATATTCTTGTCCAATTAGGGTTTTTAACCAATATTGTGTATAAAGTAGGTGTGTTTGTGTCATTGGATGAACAATAAGGTCATTGTCGTCCTCCCGATGCTTAATCTTGTCCAATTAGGTTTTTTAACCAAACTTGTGCATCCAATAAGTTCATTTGTGTCATTGGATTAACATTTAGGTCATTTTCGTCCTCCAGGCGCTTAATCTGGTCAAATTAGTGTTTTTAACCAATCTTGTGCTTCAAATAAGTTCATTTGTGTCATTGGATGAACATTTAAGCCATTTTCCTCTTCCCTAGGCTTAATCTTGTCCAATAAGGGTTTTTAACTAGTCTTGTGCATCAAATAGGTGTGTTTGTCTCATTGGATGAACAATTAGGTCATTTTCATCCTCCCTAAGCTTATTCTTGTCCAATTAGGGTTTTTAACCATTCTTGTGCATCAAGTAGGTCTGTTTGTGTCATTGGATGAACAATTTGGTCACTGTCGTCCTCCCTTGGCTTATTCTTGTCCAATTAGGATTTTTAACCAATCTTGAGCATCCAATAGGTGTGTTGGTGTCGATGGATGAACATTTAGGTCATTTTCGTCCTCCCTAGACTTATTCTTGTCCAATTAGGGTTTTTAACCAATCTTGAGATTCCAATAGGTGCGTTTGTGTCATTGGATGAAGATTTAGGTCATTTTCCTACTCCCTAATCTTATTCTACACCTATTTGTGTTTTTAACAAATCTTGTGCATGAACTAGGTGTGTTTGTGTCGTAGGATGAATAATTAGGTCATTTTCGTCCTCCCTAGGCTTATTCTTGTCCACTTAGGGTTTTTAACCAACCTTGTGCATCCAATAAGTTCATTTGTGTAATTGGACTCACATTTTGGTCATTTCCGTCCTCCCTTGGGTTATTCTTGTCCAATTAGGGTTTTTAACAATTCTTGTGCATCCAATAGGAGTGTTTGTGTCATTCGATGAACATTTAGGTCATTTTGGTCCTCCCTAGGCTGAATCTTGTCCAATTAGGGTTTTAACCAATGTTGTGCATCCAATAAGTTCATTTGTCTCATTGGATTAACATTTAGGTCATTTTCATCTTCCCTAAGCTTTTTCTTGTCCAATTAGGGTTTTTAACCAATCTTGTGCATCAAATAGGAGTGTTTGTGTCATTGGATGAACAATTAGGTCATTGTCGTCCTCCCTTGGCTTATTCTTGTCCAATCAGGATTTTTCACAAATCTTGAGCATCCAATAGGTGTGTTGGTGTCATTGGATGAACATCTAGGTCCTTTTCGTCCTCCCTAGGATTATTCTTGTCCAATTAGGGTTTCTAACCAATCTTGAGATTCCAATAGGTGTGTTTGTGTCATTGGTTGAAGATTTAGGTAATTTTCGTACTCCCTATGCTTATTATTCACCTATTTGGGTTTTTAACAAATCTTGTGCATCAACTAGGTTTGTTTGTGTTGTAGGATGAATAATTAGGTCATTTTCGTCCTCCCTAGGCTTATTCTTGTCAACTTAGGGTTATTAACCAATCTTGCGCATCCAATAAGTTCATTTGTGTCATTGGATTAACATTTAGGTCATTTTCGTCCTCCATTCTTGTCCAATTAGGTTTTTTAACAATTCTTGTGCATCCAATTAGTGTGTTTGTGTCAATCGATGAACATTTAGGTCATTTTCGTCCTCCCTAGGCTGAATCTTGTCCAATTAGGGTTTTTAACCAATCTTATGCATCCAATAAGTTCAGTTGTGTAATTGGATTAATATTTAGGTCATTTTCGTCCTCCCTAAGCTTATTCTTCTCCAACTAGGCTTTTTAGCAAATCTTTTGGCATCTAAGAGGTGTGTAAGTGTCGTAGGATGAACTATTGGGTCATTTTTGTCCTACCTAGGCTTATTCTTGTCGAATTAGGGTTTTAAACCAATCATGTGCATCCCATAAGTTCATTTGTGTCATTCGATGAACATTTTGGTCATTTCATCCTCCATTGGCTTATTCTTGTGCAATTAGGGTTTTTAACCAACCTTGTGCATCCAGTAGGTGTGTTTGTATCATTGGATGAACATTTAGGTCATTTACGTCCTCCCTAGGCTTATTCTTCTCCAACTAGACTTTTTAACAAATGTTTTTTCATCCAAGAGGTGTGTAAGTGTAGTAGGATGAACTATTAGGTAATTTTCGTCCTCCCTAGGCTTATTCTTGTCCACCTAGGGTATTTAATAAATCTTGTGCATCAAATAGGTGTGTTGGTGTCGTTGGATGAACATTTAGGTCATTTTCGTCCTCCCTAGGCTTATTCTTGTCCAATTAGGGTTTTTTACCAACCTTGTGCATCCAATAAGTTGGTTTGTGTCATTTGATTAACATTTTGGTCATTTTCATCCTCCCTAAGCTTATTCTTGTCCAATTAGTGTTTTTAACCAATCCAGTGCGTCACATAGGTGTGTTTGTGTCGTTGGATAAACAATTTGGTCATTGTCGTCCTCCCTTGGCTTATTCTTGTCCAATTAGGATTTTTAACAAATCTTGAGCATCCAATAGGTGTGTTGGTGTCGATGGATGAACATTTAGGTCATTTTCGTCCTCCCTAGACTTATTCTTGTCTAATTAGGGTTTTTAACCAATATTGAGATTCCAACAGGTGTGTTTGTGTCAATGGATGAAGATTTAGGTCATTTTCGTACTCCCTGAACTTATTCTACACCTATTTACGAACCTTGTGCATCAACTAGTTGTGTTTGTGTCGTAGGATGAATAATTTGGTCATTTTTGTCCTCCCTAGGCTTATTCTTGTCCACATAGGGTTTTTAACCCATTTTGTGTATCCAATAACTTCATTTGTGTAATTGGATTAACATTTAGGTCATTTTCATCCTCCCAAGGCTTATTCTTGTCAAATTAGGGTATTAAACAAATCTTGTGCGTCAAATAGGTGTGTCGGTGTCATTGGATAAACATTTAGGTCATTTTCATCCTCCCTAGGCATATTCTTGTCCAATTAGGGTTTTTAACCAATATTGTGTATAAAGTAGGTGTGTTTGTGTCGTTGGATGAACAATAAGGTCATTGTCGTCCTCCCAATTCTTAATCTTGTCTAGTTAGGTTTTTTAACCAAACTTGTGCATCCAATAAGTTCATTTGTGTCATTGGATTAACATTTATGTCATTTTCGTCCTCCAGGCGCTTAATCTGGTCAAATTAGTGTTTTTAACCAATCTTGTGCTTCAAATAAGTTCATTTGTGTCATTGGATGAACATTTAAGCCATTTTCCTCATCCCTAGGCTTAATCTTGTCCAATAAGGGTTTTTAACTAGTCTTGTGCATCAAATAGGTGTGTTTGTCTCATTGGATGAACAATTAGGTTATTTTCATCCTCCCTAAGCTTATTCTTGTCCAATTAGGGTTTTTAACCAATCTTGTGCATCAAGTAGGTCTGTTTGTGTCATTGGATGAACAATTAGGTCATTGTCGTCCTCCCTTGGCTTATTCTTGTCCAATTAGGATTTTTAACCAATCTTGAGCATCCAATAGGTGTGTTGGTGTCGATGGATGAACATTTAGGTCATTTTCGTTCTCCCTAGACTTATTCTTGTCCAATTAGGGTTTTTGACCAATCTAGAGATTCCAATAGGTGTGTTTGTGTCATTGGATGAAGATTTAGGTCATTTTCATACTCCCTAATCTTATTCTACACCTATTTGTGTTTTTAACAAATCTTGTGCATCAACTAGGTGTGTTTGTGTCGTAGGATGAATAATTAGGTCATTTTCGTCCTCCCTAGGCTTATTCTTGTCCACTTAGGGTTTCTAACCAATCTTGTGCATCCAATAAGTTCATTTGTGTAATTGGACTCACATTTTGGTCATTTCCGTCCTCCCTTGGGTTATTCTTGTCCAATTAGGGTTTTTAACAATTCTTGTGCACCCAATAGGAGTGTTTGTGTCATTCGATGAACATTTAGGTCATTTTCGTCCTCCCTAGGCGGAATCTTGTCCAATTAGGGTTTTAACCAATGTTGTGCATCCAATAAGTTCATTTGTGTCATTGGATTAAGATTTAGGTCATTTTCATCTTCCCTAAGCTTTTTCTTGTCCAATTAGGGTTTTTAACCAATCTTGTGCATCAAATAGGTGTGTTTGTGTCATTGGATGAACAATTAGGTAATTGTCGTCCTCCCTTGGCTTATTCTTGTCCAATCAGGATTTTTCACCAATCTTGAGTATCCAATAGGTGTGTTGGTGTCATTGGATGAACATTTAGGTCCTCTTCGTCCTCCCTCGGCTTATTCTTGTCCAATTAGTGTTTCTAACCAATCTTGAGATTCCAATAGGTGTGTTTGTGTCATTGGTTGAAGATTTAGGTCATTTTCGTACTCCCTATGCTTATTATACACCTATTTGGGTTTTTAACAAATCTTGTGCATTAACTAGGTTTGTTTGTGTTGTAGGATGAATAATTAGGTCATTGTCGTCCTCCCTAGGCTTATTCTTGTCAACTTAGGGTTATTAACCAATCTTGTGCATCCAATAAGTTCATTTGTGTCATTGGATTAACAATTAGGTCATTTTCGTCCTCCATTCTTGTCCAATTAAGGTTTTTAACAATTCTTGTGCATCCAATTAGTGTGTTTGTGTCAATCGATGAACATTTAGGTCATTTTCGTCCTCCCTAGGCTGAATCTTGTCCAATTAGGGTTTTTAACCAATCTTATGCATCCAATAAGTTCATTTGTGTCATTGGATTAACATGTAGGTCATTTTCGTCCTCCCTAAGCTTATTCTTCTCCAACTAGGCTTTTTAGCAAATCTTTTTGCATCCAAGAGGTGTGTTAGTGTCGTAGGATGAACTATTGGGACATTTTCGTCCTACCTAGGTTTATTCTTGTCCAATTAGGGTTTTAAACCAATCTTGTGCATCCCATAAGTTCATTTGTGTCATTCGATGAACATTTTGGTCATTTCGTCCTCTATTGGCTTATTCTTGTGCAATTAGGATTTTTAACCAACCTTGTGCATCCAGTAGGTGTGTTTGTATCATTGGATATACATTTAGGTCATTTACGTCCTCCCTAGGCTTATTCTTCCCCAACAAGGCTTTTTAACAAATCTTTTTGCATCCAAGAGATGTGTTAGTGTCGTAGGATGAACTATTAGGTCTTTTTCGTCCTTCCTAGTCTTATTCTTGTCCATGTTAGGTTTTTAACCTATCTTGTGCATCCAATAATTTCATTTGTGTATTGGACGAACATTTAATTCATTTTCGTCCTCCCTAGGCTTATTCTTGTCAAATTAGGGTATTTAACAAATCATGTGCATCAAATAGGTATGTGGGTGTCATTTGATGAACATTTAGGTCATTTTCGTCCTCCCTGGGCTTATTCTTGTCCAATTAAGGGTTTTAACCAATATTGTGTATCAATTAGGTGTGTTTGTGTCGTTGGATGAACATTAAGGGCATTGTCGTCCTCCCTATGCTTAATCATGTCCAATTAGGTTTTTTAACCAAACTTGTGCATCCAATAAGTTCATTTGTGTCATTGGATTAACATTTATGTCATTTTCATCCTCCCTGCGCTTAATCTGGACAAATTAGTGTTTTTAACCAATCTTGTGCTTCCAATAAGTTCATTTGTGTCATTGGATGAACATTTAAGCCATTTTCCTCTTCCCTAGGCTTAATCTTGTCCAATAAGGGTTTTTAACTAGTCTTGTGCATCAAATAGGTGTGTTTGTCTCTTTGGATGAACAATTAGGTCATTTTCATCCTCCCTAAGCTTATTCTTGTCCAGTTAGGGTTTTTAACCAATCTTGTGCATCAAGTAGGTCTGTTTCTGTCATTGGATGAACAATTAGGTCATTATCGTCCTCCATTGGCTTATTCTTGTCCAATTAGGATTTTTAACCAATCTTGAGCATCCAATAGGTGTGTTGGTGTCAATGGATGAACATTTAGGTCATTTTCGTCCTCCCTAGATTTATTCTTGTCCAGTTAGGTTTTTTAACCAATCTTGAGATTCCAAAAGGTGTGTTTGTGTCATTGGATGAAGATTTAGGTCATTTTCGTACTCCCTGAGCTTCTTCTACACCTATTTGGGTTTTTAACAAAACTTGTGCATCAACTAGGTGTGTTTGTGTCGTAGGATGAATAATTAGGTCATTTTCGTCCTTCCTAGGCTTATTATTGTCCACTTAGGGTTTTTAACCAAACTTGTGCATCCAATAAGTTCATTTGTGTAATTGGATTCACATTTTGGTCATTTTCGTGCTCCCTTGGGTTATTCTTGTCCAATTAGGGTTTTTAACCTATGTTGTGCATCCAATAAGAGTGTTTGTGTCATTCGATGAACATTTAGGTCATTTTCGTCTTCCCTAGGCTGAATCTTGTCCAATTAGGTTTTTAACCTTTGTTGTGCATCCAATAAGTTCATTTGTGTCATTGGATTAACATTTAGGTCATTTTCATCCTCCCTAAGCTAATTCTTGTCCAATTAGGGTTTTTAAACAATATTGTGCATCAAATAGGTGTCTTTGTGTCATTGGATGAACAATTAGGTCATTGTCGTCCTCCCTTGGCTTATTCTTGTCCAATCAGGATTTTTCACCAATCTTGAGCATCCAATAGGTGTGTTGGTGTCATTGGATGAACATTTAGGTCATTTTCATCTTCCCTAGGCTTATTCTTGTCCAATTAGGGTTTCTAACCAATCTAGAGATTCCAATAGGTGTGTTTGTGTCATTGGTTGAAGATTTAGGTCATTATCGTACTCCCTTTGCTTATTATACAACTATTCTTGTCCAATTAGGGTATTTAACAAATCTTGTGCATCGACTAGGTGTGTTTGTGTTGTAGGATGAATAATTAGGTCTTTTCGTCCTCCCTAGGCTTATTCTTGTCAACTTAGGGTTTTTAACCAATCTTGTGCATCCAATAAGTTCATTTGTGTCATTGGATTAACATTTAGGTCATTTTCGTCCTCCATTCTTGTCCAATTAGGGTTTTTAACAATTCTTGTGCATCCAATTGGTGTGTTTGTGTCATTCGATGAACATTTAGGTCATTTTCGTCCTCCCTAAGCTTATTCTTGTCCAACTAGGCTTTTTATCAAAGCTTTTTGCATCCAAGAGGTGTGTTAGTGTCGTAGGATGAACTATTGGTTCATTTTCGTCCTACCTAGGCTTATTCTAGTCCAATTAGGGTTTTAAACCAATCTTGTGCATCCCATAAGTTCATTTGTGTCATTCGATGAACATTTTGGTCATTTCGTCCTCCATTGGCTTATTCTTGTGCAATTAGGGTTTTTAACCAACCTTGTGCATCCAGTAGGTGTGTTTGTATCATTGGATGAACATTTAGGTCATTTACATCCTCCCTAGGCTTAATCTTGTCGAATTATGGTTTTTAACTAGTCTTGTGCATCCAATAAGTTCGTTTGTGTCATTGGATTTACATTTAGGTTATTTTCGTCCTCCCTAAGCTAATTCTTGTCCAATTAGGGTTTATAACCAATCTTGTGCTTCAAATAGGTGTTTTTGTGTCATTGGATGAACAATTATACCATTTTCGTCCTCCCTAAGCTTATTCTTCTCCAACTAGGCTTTTTAGCAAATCTTTTTGCATCCAAGAGGTGTGTTAGTGTCGTAGGATGAACTATTGGGACATTTTCGTCCTACCTAGGCTTATTCTTGTCCAATTAGGGTTTTAAACCAATCTTGTGCATCCCATAAGTTCATTTGTGTCATTCGATGAACATTTTGGTCATTTCTTCCTCCATTGGCTTATTCTTGTGCAATTAGGGTTTTTAACCAACCTTGTGCATCCAGTAGGTG
This sequence comes from Cicer bijugum, assembly GCA_037974875.1. Lineage (NCBI taxonomy): Eukaryota > Viridiplantae > Streptophyta > Magnoliopsida > Fabales > Fabaceae > Cicer > Cicer bijugum. The sequence continues at coordinate 2,928,384 of JBBPBT010001258.1, read as the reverse complement.
TGATTGTATGATTGGATATACATTTAGGTCATTTACGTCCTCCCTAGGCTTATTCTTCTCCAACTAGGCTTTTTAACAAATCTTTTTGCATCCAAGAGGTGTGTTAGTGTCGTAGGATGAACTATTAGGTCATTTTCGTCCTTCCTAGTCTTATTCTTGTCCATGTTAGGTTTTTAACCAATCTTGTGCATCCAATAATTTCATTTGTGCATTGGACGAACATTTAATTCATTTTCGTCCTCCCTAGGCTTATTCTTGTCAAATTAGGGTATTTAACAAATCTTGTGCATCAAATAGGTCTGTGGGTGTCATTCGATGAACATTTAGGTCATTTTCGTCCTCCCTAGGCTTATTCTTTTCCAATTAGGGTTTTTAACCAATATTGTGTATCAATTAGGTGTGTTTGTGTCGTTGGATGAACTATAAGGTCATTGTCGTCCTCCATATGCTTAATCATGTCCAATTAGGTTTTTTAACCAAACTTGTGCATCCAATAAGTTCATTTGTGTCATTGGATTAACATTTATGTCATTTTCGTCCTCCCTGCGCTTAATCTGGTCAAAATAGTGTTTTTAACCAATCTTGTGCTTCCAATAAGTTCATTTGTGTCATTGGATGAACATTTAAGCCATTTTCCTCTTCCCTAGGCTTAAACTTGTCCAATATGGGTTTTTAACTAGTCTTGTGCATGAAATAGGTCTGTTTCTGTTATTGGATGAACAATTAGGTCATTTTCATCCTCCCTAAGCTTATTCTTGTCCAGTTAGGGTTTTTAACCAATCTTGTGCATCAAGTAGGTCTGTTTGTGTCATTGGATGAACATTTAGGTCACTTTCGTCCTCCCTTGGCTTATTCTAGTCCAATTAGGATTTTTAACCAATCTTGAGATTGCAATAGTTGTGTTTGTGTCATTAGATGAATATTTAGGTCATTTTTGTACTCCATATGCTTATTCTACACCAATTTGGGTTTTTTAACAAATCTTGTGCATCAACTAGGTGTGTTTGTGTCGTAGGACGAAAAATTAGGTCATTTCGTCCTCCCTAGGCTTATTCTTGTCCAATTAGAGTTTTTAACTAATCATGTGCGTCCAATAAGTTCATTTATGTTACTGGATTAAAGTTTAGGTCATTTTCGTCCTCCCTAGGCTTATTCTTGTCCAATTTTGGTTTTTAACAATTCTTGTGCATACAATAGGTGTGTTTGTGTCATTCTCCCTAAGTTTATTCTTCTCCAACTAGGCTTTTTAACAAATGTTTCTTCATCCAAGAGGTGTGTAAGTGTAGTAGGATGAACTATTAGGTCATTTTCGTCCTCCCTAGGCTTATTCTAGTCCAATTAGGGTATTTAACAAATCTTGTGCATCAAATAGGTGTGTTGGTGTCGTTCTCCCTAAGCTTATTCTTCTCCAACTAGGCTTTTTAACAAATCTTTTTGCATCCAAGAGGTGTGTTAGTGTC
>JBBPBT010001258.1:2907768-2920129 GCA_037974875.1 Cicer bijugum | reverse complement strand
CCCTAGGCTTATTCTTGTCCAATTAGAGTTTTTAACTAATCATGTGCGTCCAATAAGTTCATTTATGTCACTGGATTAATGTTTGGGTCATTTTCGTCCTCCCTAGGCTTATTCTTGTCCAATTTTGGTTTTTAACAATTCTTATGCATCCAATAGGTGTGTTTGTGTCGTTCTCCCTAAGTTTATTCTTCTCCAACTAGGCTTTTTAACAAATGTTTTTTCATCCAAGAGGTGCGTAAGTGTAGTAGGATGAACTATTAGGTCATTTTCGTCCTCCCTAGGCTTATTCTTGTCCAATTAGGGTATTTAACAAATCTTGTGCATCAAATAGGTGTGTTGGTGTCGTTCTCCCTAAGCTTATTCTTCTCCAACTAGGCTTTTTAACAAATCTTTTTGCATCCAAGAGGTGTGTTAGTGTCGTAGGATGAACTATTAGGTCATTTCCGTCCTACCTAGGCTTATTCTTGTCCAATTATGCTTTTTAACCAATCTTGTGCATCTAATAAGTTCATTTGTGTCATTCGATGAACATTTTGGTCATTTCGTCCTCCATTGGCTTATTTTTGTGTAATTAGGGTTTTTAACCAACCTTGTGCATCCATTAGGTGTGTTTGTATCATTGGAAAAACAATTAGGTGATTTTTGTCCTCCCTAGGCTTAATCTTGTACAATTATAGTTTTTAACCAATCTTGTCCATCCAATAAGTACGTTTGTGTCGTTGGATTTACATTTCGGTCATTTTCGTACTCCCTAAGCTTATTCTTGTCCAATTAGGGTTTTTAACCAATCTTGTGCATCAAATAGATGTGTTTGTGTCATTGTATGAACAATTATGTCATTATCGTCCACCCTAGGCTTAATCTTGTCCAATTATGGTTATTAACCAATCTTGTGCATCCAATAAGTTCATTTGGGTCATTGGATTAACATTTAGGTAATTTTGTCCTCCCTACGCTTATTCTTCTCCAACTAGACTTTTTAACAAATCTTTTTTCATCCAAGAGGTGTGTAATTGTAGGAGGATGAACTATTAGGTCATTTTCGTCCTCCCTAGGCATATTCTTGTCCAATTAGGGTATTTAACAATTCTTGTGCATCGAATAGGCGTGTTCGTGTCGTTGGATGAACATTTAGGTCATTTTCGTTCTCCCTATGCTTATTCTTGTCCAATTAGGGTTTTTAACCAATCTTATGCATCCAATAAGTTCATTTGTGTCATTCAATGAACATTTAGGTCTCTTTCGTCCTCCAGTGGCTTATTCTTGTGCAATTAAAGTTTTTAACCAATCTTATGATCCAATAAGTTCATTTGTCTCATTGGATTAACAATTAGGTCATTTTCGTCCTCCCTAAGCTTATTGTTCTCCAACTTGGCTTTTTAGCAAATCTTTTTGCATCTAAGAGGTGTGTTATTGTCGTAGGATGAACTATTGGGTCATTTTCGTCCTACCTAGGCTTATTCTTGTCCAATTAGGGTTTTAAACCAATCTTGTGCATCCCATAAGTTCATTTGTGTCATTCGAGGAACATTTTAGTCATTTCGTCCTCCATTGGCTTATTCTTGTCCAATTAGGATTTTTAACCAACCTTGTGCATCCAATCAGTTCATTTGTGTCATTGGATTAACATTTAGGACATTTTCGTCCTCCCTAAGCTTATTCTTCTTTAACTAGGCTTTTTAACAAATCTTTTTGCATCCAAGAGGTGTGTTAGTGTCGTAGGATGAACTATTAGGTCATTTTCGTCCTTCCTAGTCTTATTCTTGTCCATGTTAGGTTTTTAACCAATCTTGTGCATCCAATAATTTCATTTGTGTATTGGACGAACATTTAATTCATTTTCGTCCTCCCTATGCTTATTCTTGTCAAATTAGGGTATTTAACAAATCTTGTCCATCAAATAGGTCTGTGGGTGTCATTCGATGAACATTTAGGTCATTTTCGTCCTCCCTAGGCTTATTCTTGTCCAATTAGGGTTTTTAACCAATATTGTGTATCAATTAGGTGTGTTTGTGTCGTTGGATGAACTATAAGGTCATTGTCGTCCTCCCTATGCTTAATCATGTCCAATTAGGTTTTTTAACCAAACTTGTGCATCCAATAAGTTCATTTGTGTCATTGGATTAACATTTATGTCATTTTCGTCCTCCCTGCGCTTAATCTGGTCAAAATACTGTTTTTAACCAATCTTGTGCTTCCAATAAGTTCATCCGTGTCATTGGATGAACATTTAAGCCATTTTCCTTTTCCCTAGGCTTAATCTTGTCCAATAAGGGTTTTTAACTAGTCTTGTGCATGAAATAGGTCTGTTTGTGTTATTGGATGAACAATTAGGTCATTTTCATCCTCCCTAAGCTTATTCTTGTCCAGTTAGGGTTTTTAACCAATCTTGTGCATCAAGTAGGTCTGTTTGTGTCATTGGATGAACATTTAGGTCACTTTCGTCCTCCCTTGGCTTATTCTAGTCCAATTAGGATTTTTAACCAATCTTGAGATTCCAATAGTTGTGTTTGTGTCATTAGATGAAGATTTAGGTCATTTTCGTACTCCATATGCTTATTCTACACCAATTTGGGTTTTTAACAAATCTTGTGCATCAACTAGGTGTGTTTGTGTCGTAGGACGAAAAATTAGGTCATTTCGTCCTCCCTAGGCTTATTCTTGTCCAATTAGAGTTTTTAACTAATCATGTGCGTCCAATAAGTTCATTTATGTCACTGGATTAATGTTTGGGTCATTTTCATCCTCCCTAGGCTTATTCTTGTCCAATTATGGTTTTTAACAATTCTTGCGCATCCAATAGGTGTGTTTGTGTCGTTCTCCCTAAGTTTTTAACAAATGTTTTTTCATCCAAGAGGTGTGTAAGTGTAGTAGGATGAACTATTAGGTCATTTTCGTCCTCCCTAGGCTTATTCTTGTCCAATTAGGGTATTTAACAAATCTTGTGCATCAAATAGGTGTGTTGGCGTCGTTCTCCCTAAGCTTATTCTTCTCCAACTAGGCTTTTAAACAAATCTTTTTGCATCCAAGAGGTGTGTTAGTGTCGTAGGATGAACTATTAGGTTATTTTCGTCCTACCTAGGCTTATTCTTGTCCAATTATGGTTTTTAACCAATCTTGTGCATCTAATAAGTTCATTTGTGTCATTCGATGAACATTTAGGTCATTGTTCTCCATTGGCTTACTCTTGTGCAATTAGGGTTTTTAACCAACTTTGTGCATCCATTAGGTGTGTTTGTATCATTGGAAAAACATTTAGGTAATTTTTGTCCTCCCTAGGCTTAATCTTGTCCAATTATAGTTTTTAACCAATCTTGTCCATCCAATAAGTACGTTTGTGTCATTGGATTTACATTTAGGTCATTTTCGTACTCCCTAAGCTTATTCTTGTCCAATTAGGGTTTTTAACCAATCTTGTGCATCAAATAGGTGTGTTTGTGTCATTGTATGATCAATTATGTCATTATCGTCCACCCTAGGCTTAATCTTGTCCAATTAAGGTTTTTAACCAATCTTGTGCATCCAATAAGTTCATTTGTGTCATTGGATTAACATTTAGGTAATTTTGTCCTCCCTACGCTTATTCTTCTCCAACTAGACTTTTTAACAATTCTTTTTTCATCCAAGAGGTGTGTAAGAGTAGTAGGATGAACTATTAGGTCATTTTCGTCCTCCCTGGGCTTATTCTTGTCCAATTAGGGTGTTTAACAAATCTTGGGCATCAAATAGGTGTGTTGGTCTCGTTGGATGAACATTGAGGTCATTTTCGTCCTCCCTATGCTTATTCTTGTCCAATTAGGGTTTTTAACCAATCTTGTGCATCCAATAAGTTCATTTGTGTCATTTAACGAACATTTAGGTATCTTTCGTCCTCTAGTGGCTTATTCTTGTGCAATTAGGGTTTTTAACCAATCTTGTGCATCTAATAGGTGTGTTAGTATCATTGCATGAACAATTAGGTCTTTTTCGTCCTCCCTAGGCTTTTACTTGTCCAATTAGGGTTTTTAACCAATATTGTGCAGCCAATAAGTTCGTTTGTGTCATTGGATTAACATTTAGGTCATTTTCAACCTCCCTAAGCATATTCTTGTCCAATTAGGGTTTTTAACCAATCTGGTGCATCAAATTGGTGTGTTTGTGTCATTGGTTGAACAATAAGGTCATTGTCATCCTCCATCGGCTTATTCTTGTCCAATAAGGATTTTTAACCAATCTTGAGCATCCAATAGGTGTGTTGGTGTCATTGGATTAACATTTATGTCATTTTTGTCCTCCCTAGGCTTATTCTTTTCCAATTAGAGTTTTTAACCAATCATGTGCATCAAATAAGTGTGTTTGTGATGTTGGATGAACAATAAGGTCATTGTCGTCCTCCCTAGGGTTATTTTTGTCCAACTAGGCTTTTTGACAAATCTTTTTGCATCTATGAGGTGTGTTAGTGTCGTAGGATGAACAATTAGGTCCTTTTCGTCCTCCCTAGGCTTATTCATGTCCAATTCGGGTACTTAACAAATCTTGTGCATTAAATAGGTGTGTTGGTATCGTTGGATGAACATTTAGGTCATTTTCGTCCTCCCTAGGCATATTCTTGTCCAATTAGGGTTTTTTTACCAACCTTGTGCATCCAATAAGTTCATTTGTGTCATTCGATGAACATTTAGGTCATTTTTGTCCTCCATTGGCTTATTCTTGTGCAATTAGGGTTTTTAACCAATCTTGTGCGTCCAGTAGGTGTTTTTGTATCATTGGATGAACATTTACGTCATTTTCGTCCTCCCTATGCTTAATTTTGTCTAATTAGGGTTTTTAACAAATCTTGTGCATCCAATAAGTTCGTTTGTGTCATTGGATTAACCTTTAGGTCATTTTCATCCTCCCTAAGCTTATTCTTGTCCAATTAGGGTTTTTAACCAATCTTGTGCATCAAATAGGTGTGTTTGTGTCATTGGATGAACAATTAGGTCATTGTCGGCCTCCCTTGGCTTATTCTTGTCCAATTAGGATTTTTAACCAATCTTGAGCATCCAATAGGTGTGTTGGTGTCGTTGGATGAACATTTAGGTCATTTTCATCCTCCCTAGACTTATTCTTGTCCAATTAGGGTTTTTAACCAATCTTTAGATTCCAAAAGGTGTGTTTGTGTCATTGGATAGGGATTTAGGTCATTTTCGTACACCCTAAGCTTATTCTAGTCCAATTAGGGTTTTTAACCAATCTTGTGCTTCAAATAGGCGTGTTTGTGTCAATTGATGAACAATTATGTCATTATCGTCCACCCTAGGCTTAATCTTGTCCAATTATGGTTTTTAACTAATCTTGTGCATCCAATAAGTTCATTTGTGTCATTGGATTAACATTTAGGTCATTTTCGTCCTCCCTAAGCTTATTCTTCTCCAACTAGACTTTTTAACAATTCTTTTTTCATCCAAGAGGTGTGTAAGTGTAGTAGGATGAACTATTAGGTCATTTTCGTCCTCCCTGGGCTTATTCTTGTCCAATTAGGGTATTTAACAAATCTTGTGCATCAAATAGGTGTGTTGTGGTCGTTGGATGAACATTGAGGTAATTTTCGTCCTCCCTTTGCTTATTCTTGTCCAATTAGGGTTTTTAACCAATCTTGTGAATCCAATAAGTTCATTTGTGTCATTTAATGAACATTTAGGTCTCTTTCGTCCTCCAGTGGCTTATTCTTGTGCAATTAGGGTTTTTAACCAATCTTGTACATCCAATAGGTGTGTTTGTATCATTGGATGAACAATTAGGTCTTTTTCGTCCTCCCTAGGCTTTTACTTGTCCAATTAGGATTTTTAACCAATATTGTGCATCCAATAATTTCGTTTCTGTCATTGGATTAACATTTAGGTCATTTTAATCCTCCCTAAGCTTATTCTTGTCCAATTAGGGTTTTTAACCAATCTGGTGCATCAAATTGGTGTGTTTGTGTCATTGGTTGAACAATAAGGTCATTGTCGTCCTCCATCGGCTTATTCTTGTCCAATAAGGATTTTTAACCAATCTTGAGCATCCAATAGGTGTATTAGTGTCATTGGATGAACATTTATGTCATTTTTGTCCTCCCTAGGCGTATTCTTTCCCAATTAGAGTTTTTAACCAATCTTGTGCATCAAATATGTGTGTTTGTGATGTTGGATGAACAATAAGGTCATTGTCGTCCTCCCTAGGGTTATTCTTGTCCAACTAGGCTTTTTGACAAATCTTTTTGCAATCATGAGGTGTGTTAGTGTCGTAGGACGAACAATTAGGTCATTTTCGTCCTCCCTAGGTTATTCATATCCAATTCGAGTACTTAACAAATCTTGTGCATTAAATAGGTGTGTTGGTGTCGTTGGATGAACATTTAGGTCATTTTCGTCCTCCCAAGGCATATTCTTGTCCAATTATGGTTTTTTTACCAACTTTGTGCATCCAATAAGTTCATTTGTGTCATTCGATGAACATTTAGGTCATTTTTGTCCTCCATTGGCTTATTCTTGTGCAATTAGGGTTTTTAGCCAATCTTGTGCATCCAGTAGGTGTGTTTGTATCATTGGATGAACATTTACGTCATTTTCTTCCTCCCTAGGCTTAATTTTGTCTAATTAGGCTTTTTAACAAATCTTGTGCATCCAATAAGTTCGTTTGTGTCATTGGATTAACATTTTGGTCATTTTCATCCTCCCTAAGCTTATTCTTGTCCAATTAGGGTTTTTAACCAATCTTGTGCATCAAATAGGTGTGTTTGTGTCATTGGATGAACAATTAGGTCATTGTCGGCCTCCCTTGGCTTATTCTTGTCCAATTAGGATTTTTAACCAATCTTGATCATCCAATAGGTGTGTTGGTGTCGTTGGATGAACATTTAGGTCATTTTCATCCTCCCTAGACTTATTCTTGTCCAATTAGGGTTTTTAACCAATCTTGAGATTCCAATAGGTGTGTTTGTGTCATTGGATAGGGATTCAGGTCATTTTCGTACTCCCTAAGCTTATTCTACAGCTATTTGGGTTTTTAACAAATCTTGCGCATCAACTAGGTGTGTTTGTGTCGTAGGATGAATAATTTGGTTATTTTCGTCCTCCCTTGGCTTATTCATGTCCAATTAGGGTTTTTAACAATTCTTTTACATCCAATAGGTGTGTTTGTGTCATTCGATGAACATTTAGGTCATTTTCGTCCTCCCTAGGCAGAATCTTGTCCAAATAGGTTTTTTAACCAATCTTGTGCATCCAATAAGTTCGTTTGTGTCGTTGGATTAACATTTAGGTCATTTTCGTCCTCCCTAAGCTTATTCTTCTCCAACAAGGCTTTTTAACAAATCTTTTTGCATCCAAGAGGTGTGTTTGTGTCATTGGATAAACAATTAGGTCATTGTCGTCCTACCTAGGCTTATTCTTGTCCAATTAGGGTTTTTAACCAATCTTGTGCATCTAATAAGTTCATTTCTGTCATTCGATGAACATTTAGGTCATTTCGTCCTCCATTGGCTTATTCTTGTGCAATTAGGGTTTTTAATCAATCTTGTCCATCCAATAAGTTCGTTTGTCTCATTGGATTTACATTTAGGTCATTTTCGTACTCCCTAAGCTTATTGGTGATTTTCGTACTCCCTATTTTTGTATCATTGGATGAACATTTACGTCGTTTTCGTCCTCCCTAGGCATAATTTTGTCTAATTAGGATTTTTTACAAATCTTGTGCATCCAATAAGTTCGTTGGGTCATTGGATTAACATTTAGGTCATTTTCATCCTCCCTAAGCTTATTCTTGTCCAATTAGGGTTTTTAACCAATCTTGTGCATCAAATAGGTGTGTTTGTGTCATTGGATGAACAATTAGGTCTTTGTCGGCCTCCCTTGGCTTATTCTTGTCCAATTAGGATTTTTAACTAATCTTGAGCATCCAATAGGTGTGTAGGTGTCGTTGGATGAACATTTAGGTCATTTTCATCCTCCCTAGACTTATTCTTGTCCAATTAGGGTTTTTAACCAATCTTGAGATTCCAATAGGTGTGTTTGTGTCAATGGATAGGGATTTAGGTAATTTTCGCACTCCCTAAGCTTATTCTACACCTATTTGGGTTTTTAACAAATCTTGTGCATCAACTAGGTGTGTTTGTGTCGTAGGATGAATAATTAGGTCATTTTCGTCCTCCCTAGGCTTATTCTTGTCCAATTAGTGTTTTTAACAATTCTTTTACATCCAATAGGTGTGTTTGTGTCATTCGATGATCATTTAGGTCATTTTCGTCCTCCCTAGGCTGAATCTTGTCCAAATAGGGTTTTTAACCAATCTTGTGCATCCAATAAGTTCGTTTGTGTCGTTGGATTAACATTTAGGTCATTTTCGTCCTCCCAAAGCTTATTCTTCTCCAACTAGGCTTTTTAACCAATCTTTTTGCATCCAAGAGGTGGGTTTATGTCATTGGATGAACAATTATGTCATTGTCGTCCTACCTAGGCTTATTCTTGTCCAATTAGGGTTTTTAACCAGTCTTGTGCATCTAATAAGTTCATTTGTGTCATTCGATGAACATATAGGTCATTTCGTCCTCTATTGGCTTATTCTTGTGCAATTAGGGTTTTTAACCGACCTTGTGCATCCAGCAGGTTTGTTTGTATCATTGGAAAAACATTTAGGTGATTTTCGTCCTCTCTAGGCTTAATCTTGTCCAATTAGGGTTTTTAACCAATCTTGTCCATCCAATAAGTACGTTTGTGTCATTGGATTTACATTTAGGTCATTTTCGTACTCCCTAAGCTTATTCTTGTCCAATTAGGGTTTTTAACCAATTTTGTGCTTCAAATAGGTGTTTTTGTGTCATTGGATGAACTATTATGTCATTATCGTCCACCCTAGGCTTAATCTTGTCCAAAATATGGTTTTTAACCAATCTTGTGCATCCAATAAGTTCATTTGTGTCATTGGATTAACATTTAGGTGATTTTCATCCTACCTAAGCTTATTCTTCTCCAACTAGACTTTTTAACAAATCTTTTTTCATCCAAGAGGTGTGTAAGTGTAGTAGGATGAACTATTAGGTCATTTTCGTCCTCCCTAGGCTTATTCTTGTCCAATTAGGGTATTTAACAAATCTTGTGCATCAAATAGGTGTGTTGGTGTCGTCGGATGAACATTTAGGTCATTTTCGTCCTCCCTATGCTTATTCTTGTCCAATTAGGGTTTTTAATCAATCTTGTGCATCCAATAAGTTCATTTGTGTCATTCAATGAAGATTTAGGTCTCTTTCGTCCTCCAGTGGCTTATTCTTGTGCAATTATGGTTTTTAACCAATCTTGTGCATCCAATAGGTGTGTTTGTATCATTGGATGAACAATTAGGTCTTTTTCGTCCTCCCTAGGCTTTTTCTTGTCCAATTAGGGTTTTTAACCAATATTGTTCATCCAATAAGTTCGTTTGTGTCATTGGATTAACATTTAGGTCATTTTCATCCTCCCTAAGCTTATTCTTGTCCAATTAGGGTTTTTAACCAATCTGGTGCATCAAATTGGTGTGTTTGTGTCATTGGTTGAACGATTAGGTAATTGTCATCCTCCATCGGCTTATTCTTGTCCAATAAGGATTTTTAACCAATCTTGAGCATCCAGTAGGTGTGTTGGTGTCATTGGATGAACATTTATGTCATTTTTGTCCTCCATAGGCTTATTCTTTTCCAATAAGAGTTTTTAACCAATCTTGTGCTCCAAATAGGTGTGTTTGTGATGTTGGTTAAAAACTTGGCTTCAAATAGGTTTGTTTGTGATGTTGGATGAACAATAAGGTCATTGTTGTCCTCCCTAGGGTTATTCTTGTCCAACTAGGCTTTTTTACAATCTTTTTGCATCCATGAGGTGTGTTAGTGTCGTAGGATGAACAATTAGGTCATTTTCGTCCTCGCTAGGCTTATTCTTGTCCAATTCGGGTACTTAACAAATCTTGTTCATTAAATAGGTGTGTTGGTGTCGTTGGATGAACATTTAGGTCATTTTCGTCCTCCCTAGGAATATTCTTGTCCAATTAGGGTTTTTAACCAATCTTGTCCATCCAATAAGTTCGTTTGTCTCATTGGATTTACATTTAGGTCATTTTCGTACTCCCTAAGCTTATTCTTGTCCAATTAGGGTTTTTTTGACCAATCTTGTGCTTCAAATAGGTTTGTTTGTGTCATTGGATGAACTATTATGTCATTATCGTCCACCCTAGGCTTAATCTTGTCCAATTATGGTTTTTAACCAATCTTGTGCATCCAATAAGTTCATTTGTGTCATTGGATTAACATTTAGGTGATTTTTCGTCCTCCCTAAGCTTATTCTTCTCCAACTAGTCTTTTTAACAAATCTTTTTGCATCCAAGAGGTGTGTTTATGTCATTGGATTAACAATTAGGTCATTGTCGTCCTACCTAGGTTTATTCTTGTCCAATTAGGGGTTTTAACCAATCTTGTGCATCTAATAAGTTCATTTGTGTCATTCGATGAACATTTAGGTCATTTCGTTCTCCATTGGCTTATTCTTGTGCAATTAGGGTTTTTAACCGACCTTGTGCATCCAGTAGGTTTGTTTGTATCATTGGAAACACATTTAGCTGATTTTCGTCCTCCCTAGGCTTAATCTGGTCCAATTAGGGTTTTTAACCAATCTTGTCCATCCAATAAGTTCGTTTGTCTCATTGGATTTACATTTAGGTCATTTTCGTACTCCCTAAGCTTATTCTTGTCCAATTAGGGTTTTTTGACCAATCTTGTGCTTCAAATAGGTGTGTTTGTGTCATTGGATGAACTATTATGTCATTATCGTCCACCCTAGGCTTAATCTTGTCCAATTATGGTTTTTAACCTATCTTGTGCATCCAATAAGTTCATTTGTGTCATTGGATTAACATTTAGGTCATTTTCGTCCTCCATCGGCTTATTCTTGTGCAATTAGAGTTTTTAACCAATCTTGTGCATCCAGTAGGTGTGTTTGTATCATTGGATGAACATTTACGTCATTTTCGTCCTCCCTAGGCTTAATTTTGTATAATTAGGGTTTTTTACAAATCTTGTGCATCCAATAAGTTCGTTTGTGTCATTGTATTAACATTTAGGTCATTTTCATCCTCCTTAAGCTTATTGTTGTCCAATTAGGGTTTTTAACCAATCTTGTGCATCAAATAGGTGTGTTTGTGTCATTGGATGAACAATTAGGTCATTGTCGGCCTCCCTTGGCTTATTCTTGTCCAATTACGATTTTTAACTAATCTTGAGCATCCAATAGGTGTGTTGTTGTCGTTGGATGAACATTTAGGTCATTTTCATCCTCCCTAGACTTATTCTTGTCCAATTAAGGTTTTTAACCAATCTTGTGATTCCAATAGGTGTGTTTGTGTCAATGGATAGGGATTTAGGTCATTTTCGCACTCCCTAAGCTTATTCTACACCTATTTGGGTTTTTAACAAATCTTGTGGATCAACTAGGTGTGTTTGTGTCGTAGGATGAATAATTAGGTCATTTTCGTCCGCCCTAGGCTTATTCTTGTCCAATTAGTGTTTTTAACAATTCTTTTACATCCAATAGGTGTGTTTGTGTCATTCGATGATCATTTAGGTCATTTTCGTCCTCCCTAGGCTGAATCTTGTCCAAATAGGGTTTTTAACCAATCTTGTGCATCCAATAAGTTCGTTTGTGTCGTTGGATTAACATTTAGGTCATTTTCGTCCTCCTTAAGCTTATTCTTCTCCAACTAGGCTTTTTAACAAATCTTTTTGCATCCAAGAGGTGTGTTTATGTCATTGGATGAACAATTAGGTCATTGTCGTCCTACCTAGGCTTATTATTGTCCAATTAGGGTTTTTAACCAATCTTGTGCATCTAATAAGTTCATTTGTGTTATTCGATGAACATATAGGTCATTTCGTCCTCCATTGGCTTATTCTTGTGCAATTAGGATTTTTAACCGACCTTGTGCATCCAGCAGGTTTGTTTGTATCATTGGAAAAACATTTAGGTGATTTTCGTCCTCTCTAGGCTTAATCTTGTCCAATTAGGATTTTTAACCAATCTTGTCCATCCAATAAGTACGTTTCTGTCATTGGATTTACATTTAGGTCATTTTCGTACTCCCAAAGCTTATTCTTGTCCAATTAGGGTTTTTAACCAATCTTGTGCTTCAAATAGGTGTTTTTGTGTCATTGGATGAACTATTATGTCATTATCGTCCACCCTAGGCTTAATCTTGTCCAAAATATGGTTTTTAACCAATCTTGTGCATCCAATAAGTTCATTTGTGTCATTGGATTAACATTTAGGTCATTTTCGTCCTCCCTAAGCTTATTCTTCTCCAACTAGACTTTTTAACAAATCTTTTTTCATCCAAGAGGTGTGTA
>JBBPBT010001258.1:2880090-2902059 GCA_037974875.1 Cicer bijugum | reverse complement strand
AACATTTAGGTCATTTTCATCCTCCCTAAGCTTATTCTTGTCCAATTAGGGTTTTTAACCAATCTGGTGCATCAAATTGGTGTGTTTGTGTCATTGGTTGAACGATTAGGTAATTGTCATCCTCCATCGGCTTATTCTTGTCCAATAAGGATTTTTAACCAATCTTGAGCATCCAGTAGGTGTGTTGGTGTCATTGGATGAACATTTATGTCATATTTGTCCTCCATAGGCTTATTCTTTTCCAATAAGAGTTTTTAACCAATCTTGTGCTCCAAATAGGTGTGTTTGTGATGTTGGTTAAAAACATGGCTTCAAATAGGTTTGTTTGTGATGTTGGATGAACAATAAGGTCATTGTCGTCCTCCCTAGGGTTATTCTTGTCCAACTAGGCTTTTTTACAATCTTTTTGCATCCATGAGGTGTGTTAGTGTCGTAGGATGAACAATTAGGTCATTTTCGTCCTCGCTAGGCATATTCTTGTCCAATTCGGGAACTTAACAAATCTTGTTCATTAAATAGGTGTGTTGGTGTCGTTGGATGAACATTTAGGTCATTTTTGTCCTCCCTAGGAATATTCTTGTCCAATTAGGGTTTTTAACCAATCTTGTCCATCCAATAAGTTCGTTTGTCTCATTGGATTTACATTTAGGTCATTTTCGTACTCCCTAAGCTTATTCTTGTCCAATTAGGGTTTTTTTGACCAATCTTGTGCTTCAAATAGGTTTGTTTGTGTCATTGGATGAACTATTATGTCATTATCGTCCACCCTAGGCTTAATCTTGTCCAATTATGGTTTTTAACCAATCTTGTGCATCCAATAAGTTCATTTGTGTCATTGGATTAACATTTAGGTGATTTTTCGTCCTCCCTAAGCTTATTCTTCTCCAACTAGGCTTTTTAACAAATCTTTTTGCATCCAAGAGGTGTGTTTGTGTCATTGGATTAACAATTAGGTCATTGTCGTCCTACCTAGGTTTATTCTTGTCCAATTAGGGGTTTTAACCAATCTTGTGCATCTAATAAGTTCATTTGTGTCATTCGATGAACATTTAGGTCATTTCATTCTCCATTGGCTTATTCTTGTGCAATTAGGGTTTTTAACCGACCTTGTGCATCCAGTAGGTTTGTTTGTATCATTGGAAATACATTTAGCTGATTTTCGTCCTCCCTAGGCTTAATCTGGTCCAATTAGGGTTTTTAACCAATCTTGTCCATCCAATAAGTTCGTTTGTCTCATTGGATTTACATTTAGGTCATTTTCGTACTCCCTAAGCTTATTCTTGTCCAATTAGGGTTTTTTGACCAATCTTGTGCTTCAAATAGGTGTGTTTGTGTCATTGGATGAACTATTATGTCATTATCGTCCACCCTAGGCTTAATCTTGTCCAATTATGGTTTTTAACCTATCTTGTGCATCCAATAAGTTCATTTGTGTCATTGGATTAACATTTACGTCATTTTTGTCCTCCATCGGCTTATTCTTGTGCAATTAGGGTTTTTAACCAATCTTGTGCATCCAGTAGGTGTGTTTGTATCATTGGATGAACATTTACGTCATTTTCGTCCTCCCTAGGCTTAATTTTGTCTAATTAGGGTTTTTTACAAATCTTGTGCATCCAATAAGTTCGTTTGTGTCATTGTATTAACATTTAGGTCATTTTCATCCTCCTTAAGCGTATTCTTGTCCATTTAGGGTTTTTAACCAATCTTGTGCATCAAATAGGTGTGTTTGTGTCATTGGATGAACAATTAGGTCATTGTCGGCCTCCCTTGTCTTATTCTTGTCCAATTAGAATTTTTAACCAATCTTAAGCATCCAATAGGTGTGTTTGTGTCGTTGGATGAACATTTAGGTCATTTTCATCCTCCCTAGACTTATTCTTGTCCAATTAGGGTTTTTAACCAATCTTGAGATTCCAATAGGTGTGTTTGTGTCATTGGATAGGGATTTAGGTCATTTTCGTACTCCCTAAGCTTATTCTACACCTATTTGGGTTTTTAACAAATCTTGTGCATCAACTAGGTGTGTATGTGTCGTAGGATGAATAATTAGGTCATTTTCGTCCTCCCTTGGCTTATTCTTGTCCAATTAGGGTTTTGAACAATTCTTTTACATCCAATAGGTGTGTTTGTGTCATTCGATGAACATTTAGGTCATTTTGGTCCTCCATAGGCTGAATCTTGTCCAAATAGGGTTTTTAACCAATCTTGTGCATCCAATAAGTTCATTTGTGTCGTTGGATTAACAATTAGGTCGTTGTCGTCCTCCATCGGCTTATTCTTGTCCAATAAGGATTTTTAACCAATCTTGAGCATCCAGTAGGTGTGTTGGTGTCATTGGATGAACATTTATGTCATTTTTGTCCTCCCTAGGCTTATTCTTTTCCAATTAGAGTTTTTAACCAATCTTGTGCATCAAATAAGTGTGTTTGTGATGTTGGATGAACAATAAGGTCATTGTCGTCCTCCCTAGGGTTATTCTTGTCCAACTAGGCTTTTTTACAAATCTTTTAGCATCCATGAGGTGTGTTAGTGTCGTAGGATGAACATTTAGGTCATTTTCGTCCGCCCTAGGCCTATTCTTGTCCAATTCGGGTACTTAACAAATCTTGTGCATTAAATTGGTGTGTTGGTGTCGTTGGATGAACATTTAGGTCATTTTCGTCCTCCCTAGGCATATTCTTGTCCAGTTAGGGTTTTCTTGCCAACCTTGTGCATCCAATAAGTTCATTTGTGTCATTCGATGAGCATTTAGGTCATTTTTGTCCTCCATTGGCTTATTATTGTGCAATTAGGGTTTTTAACCAATCTTGTGCATCCAGTAGGTGTGTTTGTATCATTGGATGAACATTTACGTCATTTTCGTCCTCCCTAGGCTTAATTTTGTCTAATTATGGTTTTTTTTACAAATCTTGTGCATCCAATAAGTTAGTTTGTGTCATTGAATTAACATTTAGGTCATTTTCATCCTCCCTAAGCTTGGTCTTGTCCAATTAGGATTTTCAACCAATCTTGTGCATCAAATAGGGGTGTTTGTGTCATTGGATGAACAATTAGTTCATTGTCGGCCTCCCTTGGCTTAGTCTTGTCCAATTAGGATTTTTAACCAATCTTGAGCATCCAATAGGTGTGTTGGTGTCGTTGGATGAACATTTAGGTCATTTTCATCCTCCCTTGACTTATTCTTGTCCAATTAGGATTTTTAACCAATCTTGAGATTCCAATAGGTGTGTTTGTGTCATTGGATAGGGATTTAGGTAATTTTTGTACTCCCTAAGCTTATTCTACACCTATTTGGGTTTTTAACAAATCGTGTGCGTCAACTAGGTGTGTTTGTGTCGTAGGATGAATAAATAGGTCATTTTCGTCCTCCTTTGGCTTATTCTTGTCCAATTAGGGTTTTGAACAATTCTTTTACATCCAATAGGTGTGTTTGTGTCATTCGATGAACATTTAGGTCATTTTGGTCCTCCTTAGGCTGAATCTTGTCCAAATAGGGTTTTTAACCAATCTTGTGCATCCAATAAGTTCATTTGTGTCGTTGGATTAACAATTAGGTCGTTGTCGTCCTCCATCGGCTTATTCTTGTCCAATAAGGATTTTTAACCAATCTTGAGCATCCAGTAGGTGTGTTGGTGTCATTGGATGAACATTTATGTCATTTTTGTCCTCCCTAGGCTTATTCTTTTCCAATTAGAGTTTTTAACCAATCTTGTGCATCAAATAAGTGTGTTTGTGATGTTGGATGAACAATAAGGTCATTGTCGTCCTCCCTAGGGTTATTCTTGTCCAACTAGGCTTTTTTACAAATCTTTTAGCATCCATGAGGTGTGTTAGTGTCGTAGGATGAACATTTAGGTCATTTTCGTCCGCCCTAGGCCTATTCTTGTCCAATTCGGGTACTTAACAAATCTTGTGCATTAAATTGGTGTGTTGGTGTCGTTGGATGAACATTTAGGTCATTTTCGTCCTCCCTAGGCATATTCTTGTCCAGTTAGGGTTTTTTTGCCAACCTTGTGCATCCAATAAGTTCATTTGTGTCATTCGATGAGCATTTAGGTCATTTTTGTCCTCCATTGGCTTATTCTTGTGCAATTAGGGTTTTTAACCAATCTTGTGCATCCAGTAGGTGTGTTTGTATCATTGGATGAACATTTACGTCATTTTCGTCCTCCCTAGGCTTAATTTTGTCTAATTATGGTTTTTTTACAAATCTTGTGCATCCAATAAGTTAGTTTGTGTCATTGAATTAACATTTAGGTCATTTTCATCCTCCCTAAGCTTAGTCTTGTCCAATTAGGATTTTTATCCAATCTTGTGCATCAAATAGGGGTGTTTGTGTCATTGGATGAACAATTAGTTCATTGTCGGCCTCCCTTGGCTTATTCTTGTCCAATTAGGATTTTTAACCAATCTTGAGCATCCAATAGGTGTGTTGGTGTCGTTGGATGAACATTTAGGTCATTTTCATCCTCCCTTGACTTATTCTTGTCCAATTAGGATTTTTAACCAATCTTGAGATTCCAATAGGTGTGTTTGTGTCATTGGATAGGGATTTAGGTAATTTTTGTACTCCCTAAGCTTATTCTACACCTATTTGGGTTTTTAACAAATCGTGTCCGTCAACTAGGTGTGTTTGTGTCGTAGGATGAATAAATAGGTCATTTTCGTCCTCCTTTGGCTTATTCTTGTCCAATTAGGGTTTTTAACAATTCTTTTACATCCAATAGGTGTGTTTGTGTCATTCAAAGAACATTTAGGTCATTTTCTGTAAGCAATAAGCTTCCTTGATCTAGTTTTTGATTTATGTACCAAACATACAAGTGCACTTTAAATAGTTGTTTGATCTAATGTTTTGAATCAAGAAACATTTCAGGCATACATGAAGACACTACAACACTTGGAACAATAGTTTGCAACTCAAGGAATCAACCATAGTTGGAGGATGCACTTGAGGAAGATGCAGTTTTTGTATAGTTGTATTAAGTGTCTAGGTATCAAAGTTAAGTAATCAATCACTAGAGTCTCACACAAGACATGCCAATGAGTTTTTTGTCATTCATTCATGTGTTATGAAACTTAAAACTGTAAACACTTGATTGAACAATCGATTGAATGGGTTATCAATCGAATGGCACATAAACTGTCTTAAACAACTGAGGTCTGTAACAAGATTAGTCGATTGTCCAGTCGATTGCACAATAGACTGACAACTCGATTGATGCTCAAATTCAAGTTACAGAGAGCACTCAGTCTGTGCCCACTCGATTGACCACTCGATTGTTCACTCGATTGGCAACTTGATTGTCTGCAGTATCTGAGTCATTTTGACCACGATACTCGATTGATCAATCGATTGATGCAATATTTCATATCACAGTGAGCACCCAGTTTTGAACAACTCGATTGAAAGGAAATTATGGCATCAGGTCTGAATCATTGGATCACGACAATCGATTGAACAATCGATTGATGCAACATTTCATATCACAGTGAGCACCCAGTTTTGGCCAACTCGATTGCTCACTCGATTGAAAGGTTTTCATAGCATCAGGTCTGATTCAGTAACTTGATCAATCGATTGACCAAGGGGTTTAAGGTAAACTTTACTTCCACATCCTGCACGCTTGAGCATAAGGAAGTTGAAGGTATGAAACTGACAGGTAAAAGAATTAATAATATTTATATGATAGATTTTGATTCGTTGCCTGTAAATGATTTCTGTTGCTTGTTGTCTAGTGCTGATGAGAGCTGGCTGTGGCACAAACGAGTGGCTCATATTCATATGGACCACTTGAACAGGCTTGTCAGCAAGCAGCTAGTACTAGGTCTCCCAAATAGGAAGTTTTCTAAGGACAGACTGTGTGACTCCTGCGAGAGGAGTAAGCTAGTCAAATCCTCTTTCCCCCCTATAGACTTGGTTCAAACCAAGAGAGTTTTAGAGTTGGTGCATATGGACCTCTTTGGTCCATCTCAGGTTAGAAGTTTTGGAGGAAACCTATATGGCTATGTTTTGGTAGATGATTACACAAGGTTCACATGGACATATTTTCTGACTCACAAGAGTGAGGCATTCTCAATTTTCAAAAAATTTGCTGCTTTGACTCAAAATGAGAATAATACGAAAATCATATCCATAAAAAGTGATCATGGAGGTGAATTCCAAAATGATGCTTTTCAAACCTTCTGTGAAAATCATGGTATCAAACATATCTTCTCAGCCCCTAGAACTCCACAGCAGAATGGAGTAGTAGAAAGGAAGAATAGATCCTTAGAAGAGCTTGCTAGGACAATGCTCAAAGATTCTAATCTTCCCAAGTACTTTTGGGCTGATGCCATTAACACTGCAGCTCATGTAGTGAATAGGGTTCTCATTAGACCTTGTCTTAGAAAGACTCCCTATGAGTTATACATAGGGAGAAAGCCTAACATCTCCTACTTTAGGATTTTTGGGTGTAAGTGCTTTGTGTTAAACAATGGCAAGGGACCTTTAGGTAAATTTGATCCTAAGGCAGATGAGGGTATCTTTCTAGGGTATTCCCAAGTTAGTAAGGCCTATAGAATCTACAATAAAAGGACCAAAACTATAGAGGAGTCTGTACATGTCAAATTTGATGAAAACTTGAACAGCACTCTTTTTATAGTTGACAAGTCGTTGGATGATGTTGTGGATTCTGAATCCATAGAAACCAGTGAGCCTGAACCTCCAACCAACCTTGACTGTGTGGAACCTATTAGGGAAGTTGACCTACCCAAAGAGTGGAAGTTTTCCAAAAACCATCCCATAGATAACATTATTGGAGAGATTTCAAAAGGTGTTTCAACCAGAAAATCCCTTAGAGAGTTTTGCAACCTTACAGCTTTTGTTTCACAAGTAGAACCCAAAAACATTAAGGAAGCTCTTATGGAACCTGACTGGATAGTAGCCATGCAAGAAGAGCTAAATCAGTTTGAGAGAAACCAAGTGTGGACTCTTGTTCCTAGACCAGAGGGTAAACATGTCATAGGAACTAGGTGGGTTTTCAGAAACAAAATGGATGAGAATGGTGTGATTACCAGGAACAAGGCTAGGTTAGTGGCCAAAGGTTACAACCAAGAAGAAGGTATAGACTATGATGAGACTTATGCCCCAGTAGCCAGACTAGAAGCTATCAGGATTTTATTGGCATATGCTTGTATAATGGATTTCAAATTATTTCAAATGGATGTTAAAAGTGTTTTTTTAAATGGAGACATTAAGGAGGAAGTCTTTGTAAGTCAAACTCCTGGTTTTGATGATCCTAAGCTTCCAAATCATATGTTTAAACTTACAAAAGCCCTCTATGGCTTGAAACAAGCTCCAAGAGCTTGGTATGATAAGCTGAGAAATTTCCTTTTACAAGAAAATTTTTCAAGGGGAAATGTAGATAAAACACTTTTTATCAAAAGACAAGGAAAATACATTTTGTTGGTACAAATTTATGTTGATGACATAATATTTGGATCAACAAATGACAAGCTTTGTAAAGATTTTGAAAATACTATGAAAGGCAGATTTGAAATGTCCATGATGGGAGAATTGACTTACTTCCTGGGATTTCAAATCAAACAAAGCAAAAATGGAATCTTCCTTAGTCAATCAAAATATTGCAGTGATCTTTTAAAGAAATTTAATTTTGAAAAATTTAAATCCATTGACACGCCTATGAGTCAATCCTGCTACTTAGATAAGGATGAATCCGGTAAAGCTGTAGATGTGACTGTGTTTAGAAGCCTAATAGGATCTCTTCTCTACCTAACTGCTAGCAGACCGGACATCATGTTTAGTGTGTGTATGTGTGCTAGATACCAGGCCAATACTAAGGAATCTCACCTCAGTGCTGTCAAGAGAATCTTCAGATATATCTTGGGAACCAAAGATCTTGGTTTATGGTATCCTAAGGGATCCACTTGCACTCTAGTTGGTTACTCTGATTCTGACTTTGCTGGATGCAAATTGGACAGAAAAAGTACCTCAGGTACTTGCCAACTTCTAGGTAACTCTCTTGTTTCTTGGCATAGCAAGAAACAAAACAGTGTAGCACTCTCAACTGCTGAAGCTGAGTATGTTGCTACTGGTAGTTGTTGCGCTCAAATTCTTTGGATGCAGCAACACCTCTCTGATTTTGGGGTGGACCTTGGGACTGTGCCTATTTTGTGTGATAATACTAGTGCTATTAACATTACTAAGAATCCTGTCATGCATTCTAGAACCAAGCACATTGAAATAAGGCATCACTTCATTCGAGATCAATATCAACAAGGCAAGATTAAGTTGGAATATGTCAATACAACTGAGCAGTTGGCTGACATTTTCACCAAGGCCTTGCCTAAGGATAGTTTCTTCTTTATAAGAATGAAACTGGGCATCATTGATCCCAATGAAATCTGATCCTTATACCCAATTCGACTGCACAATCGAGTGTCCTGTGGCCAAATTGGCATTAATTCACTCAATAGTCGATTGTGAAATCGACTGATTGATGAAAACTGCCTTATTTTGTCAATCTGGAAATTCGATATTCGATTGCAACATCGAATGGATGGGTCTCAGTTTTATTTTGTTTATGTATGTTCTATTTTATATTTGCTTCAATCGAATGGGCATTCGATTGCTAGTTTCTCAGAAGCATGTCTGTTGAAGTTCTCATCATGTCAATCGGATGGCAAATCGAGTGTTCATGTATCTGGAACCAGTTTTTCTGATTTTTTGTTTCGATATTTGATTGGGTAATCGAGTGATGCACTGAAAGTTGGTTAAAACTCGATTGGACACGTGACTGTTTGGATTAAGTGAACCACAAGTCAGAGGACATTTGGAAATCAAAAACCCGAGCATCGATTGGGTAATCGATTGACAGGTATCCGTTGAGAAAATTATAGCCGTTGGATGAGTGTAACGGCCATATTTTTTAACCCAGAAATGCAGACAGTCGATTGGGCAATCGAATGTCAACAGTACTATATAAATCTGGACTTCACTACTCGATTTCTCAATCCAATACTGCATGCTGCTATCATCTTATTCATCAAACTACAATCTGTTCTTCATCCAATCAACCTCAAATTCATATTACTCAATGGCTGGAGTTAAACAAACGGGTAGGAAACCAGCTATTACCTCTGCTGGCCCTTCATCCATAAATGTTCAACCATCCAGCTCATCTTCTTATTCTTCTACCTCTAGTGGAAGAACTCCCTCACCATCACCTCCTCCACCTCCTTCACCTCCAGCAAAAAGGGTTTCAATCCCTACTCATAAGGTACAAGCGAAAGACAAAGGCAAAGGTGTTGCCACTACTCCTGAAGCTAGCAAAAAGAGGAAGGTTCCTCCGTCTGAAAAACTGCTGGGAGACGCAATGAAAGAGCTAAAGAAGAAGAAGAAGAAGCCTTCATCTCCACCTAAAAAGGCTAAGCCTTCACAAGAGAAGGCTACTGAAGGGAAGGCTGTCCCAGATTCATTTGCCAAAAGAAAAATCCAAGATGCCAGAACTCTGGATTTTCCTTATTTTGATCAAAATGGTTTTTCCTTTCAAAACCATTTAAGGTTCCATGGTTTGGAAAACCTCCTTACCTGTTCTTTGGATGTCTATCCAAAACTGGTAAGAGCCTTCTATTCCACTTTCATCCTCACCAAGACTGGTTTTGCTGCTGAAGTGAAAGGCAAAAGAATGGCAATGACCTTTGAAGAGTTTTCAAAGTTAACTGGTTTGCCGTTCTGTGGATATACTATCGATGGCCGAGCACAGGACGCTCCTGAAGATGAAGGTTGGGAAAACTCCATCAACAAACATGTTGCCTTACAAGAGTTGATGATGGAAGGATTTGTTGAAAAAGGAACCATTCAAGCTAGTCAAATGAAGGTTGAGCATAGGCTTGCTCATGTATGTGCTAACACGAATGTTAGTACCTAGAGCCGGAAATCATGAAGTTGTACAGCGGCTAGACGTTGTCTTGCTATGGGGACTGTACAAGGAACTGAAAATGAGTTGGGCTTGGATTGTGCTGCTGAACATGCATGAATCAGCACAAGGGAAACACATCATGCCCTATCCCCAATTGGTTATGAGGATTCTGAGGCATTTCAAGGTGTCTCTAGCCAATGAAGAATCACTCACAACCACTCATACATTTGGTGAAGCTATTGTCAACCAAATGCAGATAAGAAGGATCAACAATGTTTGGACAAGGACTCCAACACCTGCTGATCATGCACAACCAAGTGCGGATCAAGCCCAGACAAGTGCCCCAGCACCTACATCAGCTGAAGGATCTTCTGAGATCATGGCAAAGCTGATGGAGATTCTGCAACACCAGACTGAACACAGTGAGAGGATAGAAGCTTCTCTTCTAAGGCTTCAAACAACCTTGGAATCAGTTCAGAAGGATGTTTCAGACATCCAGGAGCACTTGGGTCTCAAGATGTCTTTCGAAGACATTGCAGAGATTGGGAAGCAATCAACTGCTGAACCAAACCAGAACATTGAGATTGGTTCTGATTCTCATGGGGAGAAGACACCTGCTGAGGGTAATACAGCGGTCTCTCCTCCTCCTGCTGGTGATAATGAGGATCAAGCCTAAGATTTTAGTGGTCTAGGTTTATTTTGATGCTGTTTGATTGTCTCTGGTTGCTTGCTTGTTCTTACATGTGTTGCCCATTAATTTCCTCTTGTATTTTTTGTCGTATGTCTTTTTGTATTAATGACAAAAAGGGGGAGATTATTTTGATTAATATGAGATTATGATATCTGAGATTAAGTTGTATTTGATTTGTTGTATGTGATTCTGTGCCGGTTTGTATCTGATGATGTATATGCTGGATTAACATTATGATGAAATAATGATGGTATAACTCTGATATTGTACTGCTGCATTATTGCTGATATTGCATTGCACATTCATGATCTGATACATACTAAGCTCTGATGCTTTATTTTCATCTGAATCTAATACATGTTACACAAATTTGTTCACTCCCTGGTCATGCACTAAATTGTTTGCATCATGCATTCCAAAACTCAGGGGGAGATTTTTTTTTATATATAATCTCAATATTAATTGTATGTTTGTCATTAAATCAAAAAGGGGGAGATTGTAAGCAATAAGCTTCCCTGATCTAGTTTTTGATTTATGTACCAAACATACAAGTGCACATTAAATAGTTGCTTGATCTAATGTTTTGAATCAAGAAACATTTCAGGCATACATGAAGACACTACAACACTTGGAACAATAGTTTGCAACTCAAGGAATCAACCATAGTTGGAGGATGCACTTGAGGAAGATGCAGTTTTTGTATAGTTGTATTAAGTGTCTAGGTATCAAAGTTAAGTAATCAATCACTAGAGTCTCACACAAGACATGCCAATGAGTTTTTTGTCATTCATTCATGTGTTATGAAACTTAAAACTGTAAACACTCGATTGAACAATCGATTGAATGGGTTATCAATCGAATGGCACATAAATTGTCTTAAACAACTGAGGTCTGTAACAAGATCAGTCGATTGTCCAGTCGATTGCACAATAGACTGACAACTCGATTGATGCTCAAATTCAAGTTACAGAGAGCACTCAGTCTGTGCCCACTCGATTGACCACTCGATTGTTCACTCGATTGGCAACTTGATTGTCTGCAGTATCTGAGTCATTTTGACCACGATACTCGATTGATCAATCGATTGATGCAATATTTCATATCACAGTGAGCACCCAGTTTTGAACAACTCGATTGAAAGGAAATTATGGTATCAGGTCTGAATCATTGGATCACGACAATCGATTGAACAATCGATTGATGCAACATTTCATATCACAGTGAGCACCCAGTTTTGGCCAACTCGATTGCTCACTCGATTGAAAGGTTTTCATAGCATCAGGTCTGATTCAGTAACTTGATCAATCGATTGACCAATCAAGTGAAGCCTATATAATTCAAGATTCCAGAAACCCAGAATATACGACACTCGATGCAGCAATCGATTGTATCCTTACAAATTCGATTGGGCAATCGATTGTCCTGGTGTCTGTCTTGAATATATATAGGTGGTGACTTAAATATTTGAAAATAACAGAAACACAACCAAAAACATTTTTGAAAGAAAAGTTTTTTTTCAACACACAAAAATATTCATTGGCATATCAAATCTTTTGTGTGGTGCTAGAATGATTGAACACATTTGTTGATACTATACTTCTTTGTTCGTGACAAAGACAATTCTTTGTAATTGAAGTTGTAACAAATCCAATTTAGAAACTAGTGGCTATCCTTGTTGGTGTGGGATCATCAAGAGGATGTCTACTTTGATCTTGTGTGAGTTTGGGGATAAACTACAAGGATCAAAGGGGTGACAAGATAGAAATGAAGGGAGTTAGATTGATAGGTCGTGTAGAAGACTGGAAAATCTGTAAAAGTACTCGAATTCATTCTATAGTGAAAAAGGCTGGAATCATGATTATGATTACAGGACTGGATGTAGGCCGTTGGATCAACGGCTGAACCAGGATAAATCTTGGTGCAATCTTTCCTATCCCTCTTCTTTAATTTTCAGCATTGTTTAATTGCTTGTTTTGCATGCTCCTTGAATAAATCTTGTATGTGATTTTAAGTTTCCGCTGTGTTTGTAAATTGTATGATTGGTGCATAATTGAAATTGGGAATTATGTCTAACTAGTTGGAGTTGATCTTAATTCTCTTGTTGTTAATCAAAAAGAAGTCATAATTTTCCAACATTTTCGTCCTCCCTAGGCTGAATCTTGTCCAAATAGGGTTTTCAACCAATCTTGTGCATCCAATAAGTTCATTTGTTTCGTTGGATTAACATTTAGGTCATTTTCGTCCTCCCTAAGCATATTCTTCTCCAACTAGGCTTTTTAACAAATCTTTTTGCATCAAAGATGTGTTTTTATGTCATTGGATGAACAATTAGGTCATTGTCGTCCTACATAGGCTTATTCTTGTCCAATTAGGGTTTTTAACCAATCTTGTGCATCTAATAAGTTCATTTGTGTCATTCGATGAACATTTAGGTCATTTCGTCCTCCATTGGCTTATTCTTGTGCAATTAGGGTTTTTAACCGACCTTGTGCATCTAGTAGGTTTGTTTGTATCATTGGAAAAACATTTAGGTGATTTTCGTCCTCCCTAGGCTTAATCTTGTCCAATTAGGATTTTTAACCAATCTTGTGCATCCAATAAGTTCGTTTGTCTCATTGGATTTACATTTAGGTCATTTTCGTACTCCCTAAGCTTATTCTTATCCAATTAGACAATTATGTCATTATCGTCCACCCTAGGCTTAATCTTGTCCAATTATGGTTTTTAACCTATCTTGTGCATCCAATAAGTTCATTTGTGTCATTGGATTAACATTTAGGTCATTTTCGTCCTCCCTAAACTTATTCTTCTCCAACTAGACTTTTTAACAAATCTTTTTTCATCCAAGAGGAGTGTAAGTGTAATAGGATGAACTATTAGGTCATTTTTGTCTTCCCTAGGCTTATTCTTGTCCAATTAGGGTTTTAACCAATCTTGTGCATCCAATAAGTTCATTTGTGTCATTCAATGAAAATTTAGGTCTCTTTCGTCCTTCAGTGGCTTATTCTTGTGCAATTAGGTTTTTTAAACAATCTTGTGCATCCAATAGGTGTGTTTGTATCATTGGATGAACAATTAGGTCTTTTTCGTCCTCCCTAGGCTTTTTCTTGTCCAATTAGGGTTTTTAACCAATATTGTTCATCCAATAAGTTCGTTTGTGTCATTGGATTAACATTTAGGTCATTTTCATCCTCCCTAAGCTTATTTTTGTCCAATTAAGGTTTTTAACCAATCTGGTGCATCAAATTGGTGTGTTTGTTTCATTGGTTGAACAATTAGGTCATTGTCGTCCTCCATCAGCTTATTCTTGTCCAATAAAGACTTTTAACCAATCTTGAGCATCCAGTAGGTGTGTTGGTGTCATTGGATGAACATTTATGTCATTTTTGTCCTCCCTAGGCTTATTCTTTTCCAATTAGAGTTTTTAACCAATCTTGTGCATCAAATAAGTGTGTTTGTGATGATGGATGAACAATAAGGTCATTGTCGTCCTCCCTAGGGTTATTCTTGTCCAACTAGGCTTTTTTACAAATATTTTTGCATCCATGAGGTGTGTTAGTGTCGTAGGATGAACAATTAGGTCATTTTCGTCCGCCCTAGGCCTATTCTTGTCCAATTCGGGTATTTAACAAATCTTGTGCATTAAATAGGTGTGTTGGTGTCGTTGGATGAACATTTAGGTCATTTTCGTCCTCCCTAGGCATATTCTTGTCCAGTTATGGTTTTTTTTGCCAACCTTGTGCATCCAATAAGTTCATTTGTGTCATTCGATGAGCATTTAGGTCATTTTTATCCTCCATTGGCTTATTCTTGTGCAATTAGGGTTTTTAACCAATCTTGTGCATCCAGTAGGTGTGTTTGTATCATTGGATGAACATTTACGTCATTTTCGTCCTCCCTAGGCTTAATTTTGTCTAATTAGGGTTTTTTACAAATCTTCTGCATCCAATAAGTTAGTTTGTGTCATTGAATTAACATTTAGGTCATTTTCATCCTCCCTAAGCTTACTCTTGTCCAATTTGGATTTTTAACCAATCTTGAGCATCCAATAGGTTTGTTGGTGTCGTTGGATGAACATTTAGGTCATTTTCATCCTCCCTTGACTTATTCTTGTCCAATTAGGATTTTTAACCAATCTTGAGATTCCAATAGGTGTGTTTGTGTCTTTGGATAGGGATTTAGGTAATTTTCGTACTCCCTAAGCTTATTCTACACCTATTTGGGTTTTTAACAAATCGTGTGCGTCAACTAGGTGTGTTTGTGTCGTAGGATGAATAATTAGGTCATTTTCGTCCTCCCTTGGCTTATTCTTGTGCAATTAGGGTTTTTAACAATTCTTTTACATCTAATAGGTGTGTTTGTGTCATTCGATGATCATTTAGGTCATTTTCGTCCTCACTAGGCTGAATATTGTCCAAATAGGGTTTTCAACCAATCTTGTGCATCCAATAAGCTCATTTGTGTCGTTGGATTAACATTTAGGTCATTTTCATCCTCCCGAAGCTTATTCTTCTCCAACTAGGCTTTTTAACAAATCTTTTTACATCAAAGATGTGTGTTTGTGTCATTGGATGAACAATTAGGTCATTGTCGTCCTACATAGGCTTATTCTTGTCCAATTAGGGTTTTTAACCAATCTTGTGCATCTAATAAGTTCATTTGTGTCATTCGATGAACATTTAGGTCATTTCGTCCTCCATTGGCTTATTCTTGTGCAATTAGGGTTTTTAACCGACATTGTGCATCCAGTAGGTTTGTTTGTGTCATTGGAAAAACATTTAGGTGATTTTCGTCCTCCCTAGGCTTAATCTTGTCCAATTAGGGTTTTTAACCAATCTTGTCCATCCAATAAGTTTGTTTGTCTCATTGGATTTACATTTAGGTCATTTTCGTACTCCCTAAGCTTATTCTTATCCAATTAGGGTTTTTAACCAATCTTGTGCTTCAAACAGGTGTGTTTGTGTCATTGGATGAACAATTATCTCATTATCGTCCACCCTAGGCTTAATCTTGTCCAATTATGGTTTTTAACCTATATTGTGCATCCAATAAGTTCATTTGTGTCATTGGATTAACATTTAGGTCATTTTCGTCCTCCCTAAGCTTATTCTTCTCCAACTATAGTTTTTAACAAATCTTTTTTCATCCAAGAGTTGTGTAAGTGTAGTAGGATGAACTATTAGGTCATTTTTGTCCTCCCTAGGCTTATTCTTGTCCAATTAGGGTTTTAACCAATCTTGTGCATCCAATAAGTTCATTTGTGTCATTCAATGAAAATTTAGGTCTCTTTCGACCTTCAGTGGCTTATTCTTGTGCAATTAGGGTTTTTAACCAATCTTGTGCATCCAATAGGTGTGTTTGTATCATTGGATGAACACTTAGGTCTTTTTCGTCCTCCCTAGGCTTTTTCTTGTCCAATTAGGGTTTTTAACTAATAATGTTCATCCAATAAGTTCGTTTGTGTCATTGGATTAACATTTAGGTCATTTTCATCCTCCCTAAGCTTATTTTTGTCCAATTAGGGTTTTTAACCAATCTGGTGCATCAAATTGGTGTGTTTGTTTCATTGGTTGAACAATTAGGTCATTATCGTCCTCCATCGGCTTATTCTTGTCCAATAAGGATTTTTAACCAATCTTGAGCATCCAGTAGGTGTGTTGGTGTCATTGGATTAACATTTATGTCATTTTTGTCCTCCCTAGGCTTATTCTTTTCCAATTAGAGTTTTTAACCAATCTTGAGCATCAAATAAGTGTGTTTGTGATGTTGGATGAACAATAAGGTCATTGTCGTCCTCCCTAGGGTTATTCTTGTCCAACTAGGCTTTTTTACAAATATTTTTGCATCCATGAGGTGTGTTAGTGTCGTAGGATGAACAATTAGGTCATTTTCGTCCGCCCTAGGCCTATTCTTGTCCAATTCGGGTATTTAACAAATCTTGTGCATTAAATAGGTGTGTTGGTGTCGTTGGATGAACATTTAGGTCATTTTCGTCCTCCCTAGGCATATTCTTGTCCAGTTATGGTTTTTTTTGCCAACCTTGTGCATCCAATAAGTTCATTTGTGTCATTCGATGAGCATTTAGGTCATTTTTATCCTCCATTGGCTTATTCTTGTGCAATTAGGGTTTTTAACCAATCTTGTGCATCCAGTAGGTGTGTTTGTATCATTGGATGAACATTTACGTCATTTTCGTCCTCCCTAGGCTTAATTTTGTCTAATTAGGGTTTTTTACAAATCTTCTGCATCCAATAAGTTAGTTTGTGTCATTGAATTAACATTTAGGTCATTTTCATCCTCCCTAAGCTTACTCTTGTCCAATTTGGATTTTTAACCAATCTTGAGCATCCAATAGGTTTGTTGGTGTCGTTGGATGAACATTTAGGTCATTTTCATCCTCCCTTGACTTATTCTTGTCCAATTAGGATTTTTAACCAATCTTGAGATTCCAATAGGTGTGTTTGTGTCTTTGGATAGGGATTTAGGTAATTTTCGTACTCCCTAAGCTTATTCTACACCTATTTGGGTTTTTAACAAATCGTGTGCGTCAACTAGGTGTGTTTGTGTCGTAGGATGAATAATTAGGTCATTTTCGTCCTCCCTTGGCTTATTCTTGTGCAATTAGGGTTTTTAACAATTCTTTTACATCTAATAGGTGTGTTTGTGTCATTCGATGATCATTTAGGTCATTTTCGTCCTCACTAGGCTGAATATTGTCCAAATAGGGTTTTCAACCAATCTTGTGCATCCAATAAGCTCATTTGTGTCGTTGGATTAACATTTAGGTCATTTTCATCCTCCCGAAGCTTATTCTTCTCCAACTAGGCTTTTTAACAAATCTTTTTACATCAAAGATGTGTGTTTGTGTCATTGGATGAACAATTAGGTCATTGTCGTCCTACATAGGCTTATTCTTGTCCAATTAGGGTTTTTAACCAATCTTGTGCATCTAATAAGTTCATTTGTGTCATTCGATGAACATTTAGGTCATTTCGTCCTCCATTGGCTTATTCTTGTGCAATTAGGGTTTTTAACCGACATTGTGCATCCAGTAGGTTTGTTTGTGTCATTGGAAAAACATTTAGGTGATTTTCGTCCTCCCTAGGCTTAATCTTGTCCAATTAGGGTTTTTAACCAATCTTGTCCATCCAATAAGTTTGTTTGTCTCATTGGATTTACATTTAGGTCATTTTCGTACTCCCTAAGCTTATTCTTATCCAATTAGGGTTTTTAACCAATCTTGTGCTTCAAACAGGTGTGTTTGTGTCATTGGATGAACAATTATCTCATTATCGTCCACCCTAGGCTTAATCTTGTCCAATTATGGTTTTTAACCTATATTGTGCATCCAATAAGTTCATTTGTGTCATTGGATTAACATTTAGGTCATTTTCGTCCTCCCTAAGCTTATTCTTCTCCAACTATAGTTTTTAACAAATCTTTTTTCATCCAAGAGTTGTGTAAGTGTAGTAGGATGAACTATTAGGTCATTTTTGTCCTCCCTAGGCTTATTCTTGTCCAATTAGGGTTTTAACCAATCTTGTGCATCCAATAAGTTCATTTGTGTCATTCAATGAAAATTTAGGTCTCTTTCGACCTTCAGTGGCTTATTCTTGTGCAATTAGGGTTTTTAACCAATCTTGTGCATCCAATAGGTGTGTTTGTATCATTGGATGAACACTTAGGTCTTTTTCGTCCTCCCTAGGCTTTTTCTTGTCCAATTAGGGTTTTTAACTAATAATGTTCATCCAATAAGTTCGTTTGTGTCATTGGATTAACATTTAGGTCATTTTCATCCTCCCTAAGCTTATTTTTGTCCAATTAGGGTTTTTAACCAATCTGGTGCATCAAATTGGTGTGTTTGTTTCATTGGTTGAACAATTAGGTCATTATCGTCCTCCATCGGCTTATTCTTGTCCAATAAGGATTTTTAACCAATCTTGAGCATCCAGTAGGTGTGTTGGTGTCATTGGATTAACATTTATGTCATTTTTGTCCTCCCTAGGCTTATTCTTTTCCAATTAGAGTTTTTAACCAATCTTGTGCATCAAATAAGTGTGTTTGTGATGTTGGATGAACAATAAGGTCATTGTCGTCCTCCCTAGGGTTATTCTTGTCCAACTAGGCTTTTTTACAAATCTTTTTGCATCCATGAGGTGTGTTAGTGTCGTAGGATGAACAATTAGGTCATTTTCGTCCGCCCTAGGCCTATTCTTGTCCTATTCGGGTACTTAACAAATCTTGTGCATTAAATAGGTGTGTTGTTGTCGTTGGATGAACATTTAGGTCATTTTCGTCCTCCCTAGGCATATTCTTGTCCAGTTAGGGTTTTTTTTGCCAACCTTGTGCATCCAATAAGTTCATTTGTGTCATTCGATGAGCATTTAGGTCATTTTTGTCCTCCATTGGCTTATTCTTGTGCAATTAGGGTTTTTAACCAATCTTGTGCATCCAGTAGGTGTGTTTGTATCATTGGATGAACATTTACGTCATTTTCGTCCTCCCTAAGCTTAATTTTGTCTAATTAGGGTTTTTTACAAATCTTCTGCATCCAATGAGTTAGTTTGTGTCATTGAATTAACATTTAGGTCATTTTCATACTCCCTAAGCTTAGACTTGTCCAATTTGGATTTTTAACCAATCTTGTGCATCAAATAGGGGTGTTTGTGTCGTTGGATGAACAATTAGGTCATTGTCGGCCTCCCTTGGCTTATTCTTGTCCAATTAGGATTTTTAACCAATCTTGTGCATCCAATAGGTGTGTTGGTGTCGTTGGATGAACATTTAGGTTATTTTCATCCTCCCTTGACTTATTCTTGTCCAATTAGGATTTTTAACCAATCTTGAGATTCCAATAGGTGTGTTTGTGTCATTGGATATGGATTTAGGACATTTTCGTACTCCCTAAGCTTATTCTACACCTATTTGGGTTTTTAACAAATCGTGTGCGTCAACTAGGTGTGTTTGTGTCGTAGGATGAATAATTAGGTCATTTTCGTCCTCCCTTGGCTTATTCTTGTGCAATTAGGGTTTTTAACAATTCTTTTACATCCAAAAGGTGTGTTTGTGTCATTCGATGAACATTTAGGTCATTTTCGTCCTCACTAGGCTGAATCTTGTCCAAATAGGGTTTTCAAGCAATCTTGTGCATCCAATAAGTTCATTTGTGCCGTTGGATTAACATTTAGGTCATTTCCGTCCTCCCTAAGCTTATTATTCTCCAACTAGGCTTTTTAACAAATCTTTTTGCGTCAAAGATGTGTGTTAGTGTCATTTGATGAACAATTAGGTCATTGTCGTCCTACATAGGCTTATTCTTGTCCAATTAGGGTTTTTAACCAATCTTGTGCATCTAATAAGTTCATTTGTGTCATTCGATGAACATTTAGGTCATTTCGTCCTCCATTGGCTTATTCTTGTGCAATTAGGGTTTTTAACCGACCTTGTGCATCCAGTAGGTTTGTTTGTGTCATTGGAAAAACATTTAGGTGATTTTCGTCCTCCCTAGGCTTAATCTTGTCCAATTAGGGTTTTTAACCAATCTTTTCCATCCAATAAGTTCGTTTGTCTCATTGGATTAACATTTAGGTCATTTTCGTACTCCCTAAGCTTATTCTTATCCAATTAGGGTTTTTAACCAATCTTGTGCTTCAAACAGGTGTGTTTGTGTCATTGGATGAACAATAATGTCATTATCGTCTACCCTAGGCTTAATCTTGTCCAATTATGGTTTTTAACCTATCTTGTGCATCCAATAAGTTCATTTGTGTCATTGGATTAACATTTAGGTCATCATCGTCCTCCCTAAACTTATTCTTCTCCAACTAGACTTTTTAACAAATCTTTTTTCATCCAAGAGGTGTGTAAGTGTAGTAGGATGAATTATTAGGTCATTTTTGTCCTCCCTAGGCTTATTCTTGTCCAATTAGGGTTTTAACCAATCTTGTGCATCCAATAAGTTCATTTGTGTCATTAAATGAAAATTTAGGTCTATTTCGTCCTTCAGTGGCTTATTCTTGTGCAATTAGGGTTTTTAACCAATCTTGTGCATCCAATAGGTGTGTTTGTATCATTGGATGAACAATTAGGTCTTTTTCGTCCTCCCTAGGCTTTTTCTTGTCCAATTAGGGTTTTTAACCAATATTGTTCATCCAATAAGTTCGTTTGTGTCATTGGATTAACATTTAGGTCATTTTCATCCTCCCTAAGCTTATTTTTGTCCAATTAAGGTTTTTAACCAATCTGGTGCATCAAATTGGTGTGTTTGTTTCATTGGTTGAACAATTAGGTCATTGTCGTCCTCCATCAGCTTATTCTTGTCCAATAAAGACTTTTAACCAATCTTGAGCATCCAGTAGGTGTGTTGGTGTCATTGGATGAACATTTATGTCATTTTTGTCCTCCCTAGGCTTATTCTTTTCCAATTAGAGTTTTTAACCAATCTTGTGCATCAAATAAGTGTGTTTGTGATGATGGATGAACAATAAGGTCATTGTCGTCCTCCCTAGGGTTATTCTTGTCCAACTAGGCTTTTTTACAAATATTTTTGCATCCATGAGGTGTGTTAGTGTCGTAGGATGAACAATTAGGTCATTTTCGTCCGCCCTAGGCCTATTCTTGTCCAATTCGGGTATTTAACAAATCTTGTGCATTAAATAGGTGTGTTGGTGTCGTTGGATGAACATTTAGGTCATTTTCGTCCTCCCTAGGCATATTCTTGTCCAGTTATGGTTTTTTTTGCCAACCTTGTGCATCCAATAAGTTCATTTGTGTCATTCGATGAGCATTTAGGTCATTTTTATCCTCCATTGGCTTATTCTTGTGCAATTAGGGTTTTTAACCAATCTTGTGCATCCAGTAGGTGTGTTTGTATCATTGGATGAACATTTACGTCATTTTCGTCCTCCCTAGGCTTAATTTTGTCTAATTAGGGTTTTTTACAAATCTTCTGCATCCAATAAGTTAGTTTGTGTCATTGAATTAACATTTAGGTCATTTTCATCCTCCCTAAGCTTACTCTTGTCCAATTTGGATTTTTAACCAATCTTGAGCATCCAATAGGTTTGTTGGTGTCGTTGGATGAACATTTAGGTCATTTTCATCCTCCCTTGACTTATTCTTGTCCAATTAGGATTTTTAACCAATCTTGAGATTCCAATAGGTGTGTTTGTGTCTTTGGATAGGGATTTAGGTAATTTTCGTACTCCCTAAGCTTATTCTACACCTATTTGGGTTTTTAACAAATCGTGTGCGTCAACTAGGTGTGTTTGTGTCGTAGGATGAATAATTAGGTCATTTTCGTCCTCCCTTGGCTTATTCTTGTGCAATTAGGGTTTTTAACAATTCTTTTACATC
>JBBPBT010001258.1:2865574-2880080 GCA_037974875.1 Cicer bijugum | reverse complement strand
TTTTTTTGCCAACCTTGTGCATCCAATAAGTTCATTTGTGTCATTCGATGAGCATTTAGGTCATTTTTGTCCTCCATTGGCTTATTCTTGTGCAATTAGGGTTTTTAACCAATCTTGTGCATCCAGTAGGTGTGTTTGTATCATTGGATGAACATTTACGTCATTTTCGTCCTCCCTAAGCTTAATTTTGTCTAATTAGGGTTTTTTACAAATCTTCTGCATCCAATGAGTTAGTTTGTGTCATTGAATTAACATTTAGGTCATTTTCATACTCCCTAAGCTTAGACTTGTCCAATTTGGATTTTTAACCAATCTTGTGCATCAAATAGGGGTGTTTGTGTCGTTGGATGAACAATTAGGTCATTGTCGGCCTCCCTTGGCTTATTCTTGTCCAATTAGGATTTTTAACCAATCTTGTGCATCCAATAGGTGTGTTGGTGTCGTTGGATGAACATTTAGGTTATTTTCATCCTCCCTTGACTTATTCTTGTCCAATTAGGATTTTTAACCAATCTTGAGATTCCAATAGGTGTGTTTGTGTCATTGGATATGGATTTAGGACATTTTCGTACTCCCTAAGCTTATTCTACACCTATTTGGGTTTTTAACAAATCGTGTGCGTCAACTAGGTGTGTTTGTGTCGTAGGATGAATAATTAGGTCATTTTCGTCCTCCCTTGGCTTATTCTTGTGCAATTAGGGTTTTTAACAATTCTTTTACATCCAAAAGGTGTGTTTGTGTCATTCGATGAACATTTAGGTCATTTTCGTCCTCACTAGGCTGAATCTTGTCCAAATAGGGTTTTCAAGCAATCTTGTGCATCCAATAAGTTCATTTGTGCCGTTGGATTAACATTTAGGTCATTTCCGTCCTCCCTAAGCTTATTATTCTCCAACTAGGCTTTTTAACAAATCTTTTTGCGTCAAAGATGTGTGTTAGTGTCATTTGATGAACAATTAGGTCATTGTCGTCCTACATAGGCTTATTCTTGTCCAATTAGGGTTTTTAACCAATCTTGTGCATCTAATAAGTTCATTTGTGTCATTCGATGAACATTTAGGTCATTTCGTCCTCCATTGGCTTATTCTTGTGCAATTAGGGTTTTTAACCGACCTTGTGCATCCAGTAGGTTTGTTTGTGTCATTGGAAAAACATTTAGGTGATTTTCGTCCTCCCTAGGCTTAATCTTGTCCAATTAGGGTTTTTAACCAATCTTTTCCATCCAATAAGTTCGTTTGTCTCATTGGATTAACATTTAGGTCATTTTCGTACTCCCTAAGCTTATTCTTATCCAATTAGGGTTTTTAACCAATCTTGTGCTTCAAACAGGTGTGTTTGTGTCATTGGATGAACAATAATGTCATTATCGTCTACCCTAGGCTTAATCTTGTCCAATTATGGTTTTTAACCTATCTTGTGCATCCAATAAGTTCATTTGTGTCATTGGATTAACATTTAGGTCATCATCGTCCTCCCTAAACTTATTCTTCTCCAACTAGACTTTTTAACAAATCTTTTTTCATCCAAGAGGTGTGTAAGTGTAGTAGGATGAATTATTAGGTCATTTTTGTCCTCCCTAGGCTTATTCTTGTCCAATTAGGGTTTTAACCAATCTTGTGCATCCAATAAGTTCATTTGTGTCATTAAATGAAAATTTAGGTCTATTTCGTCCTTCAGTGGCTTATTCTTGTGCAATTAGGGTTTTTAACCAATCTTGTGCATCCAATAGGTGTGTTTGTATCATTGGATGAACAATTAGGTCTTTTTCGTCCTCCCTAGGCTTTTTCTTGTCCAATTAGGGTTTTTAACCAATATTGTTCATCCAATAAGTTCGTTTGTGTCATTGGATTAACATTTAGGTCATTTTCATCCTCCCTAAGCTTATTTTTGTCCAATTAGGGTTTTTAACCAATCTGGTGCATCAAATTGGTGTGTTTGTTTCATTGGTTGAACAATTAGGTCATTGTCGTTCTCCATCGGCTTATTCTTGTCCAATAAGGATTTTTAACCAATCTTGAGCATCCAGTAGGTGTGTTGGTGTCATTGGATGAACATTTATGTCATTTTTGTCCTCCCTAGGCTTATTCTTTTCCAATTAGAGTTTTTAACCAATCTTGTGCATCAAATAAGTGTGTTTGTGATGTTGGATGAACAATAAGGTCATTGTCGTCCTCCCTAGGGTTATTCTTGTCCAACTAGGCTTTTTTACAAATCTTTTAGCATCCATGAGGTGTGTTAGTGTCGTAGGATGAACATTTAGGTCATTTTCGTCCGCCCTAGGCCTATTCTTGTCCAATTCGGGTACTTAACAAATCTTGTGCATTAAATTGGTGTGTTGGTGTCGTTGGATGAACATTTAGGTCATTTTCGTCCTCCCTAGGCATATTCTTGTCCAGTTAGGGTTTTTTTGCCAACCTTGTGCATCCAATAAGTTCATTTGTGTCATTCGATGAGCATTTAGGTCATTTTTGTCCTCCATTGGCTTATTCTTGTGCAATTAGGGTTTTTAACCAATCTTGTGCATCCAGTAGGTGTGTTTGTATCATTGGATGAACATTTACGTCATTTTCGTCCTCCCTAGGGTTAATTTTGTCTAATTAGGGTTTTTTACAAATCTTCTGCATCCAATAAGTTAGTTTGTGTCGTTGAATTAACATTTAGGTCATTTTCATCCTCCCTAAGCTTAGTCTTGTCCAATTTGGATTTTTAACCAATCTTGTGCATCAAATAGGGGTGTTTGTGTCATTGGATGAACAATTAGTTCATTGTCGGCCTCCCTTGGCTTATTCTTGTCCAATTAGGATTTTTAACCAATCTTGAGCATCCAATAGGTGTGTTGGTGTCGTTGGATGAACATTTAGGTCATTTTCATCCTCCCTTGACTTATTCTTGTCCAATTAGGATTTTTAACCAATCTTGAGATTCCAATAGGTGTGTTTGTGTCATTGGATAGGGATTTAGGTAATTTTTGTACTCCCTAAGCTTATTCTACACCTATTTGGGTTTTTAACAAATCGTGTGCTTCAACTAGGTGTGTTTGTGTCGTAGGATGAATAATTAGGTCATTTTCGTCTTCCCTTGGCTTATTCTTGTGCAATTATGGTTTTTAACAATTCTTTTACATCCAATAGGTGTGTTTGTGTCATTCGATGAACATTTAGGTCATTTTCGTCCTCACTAGGCTGAATCTTGTCCAAATAGGGTTTTCAACCAATCTTGTGCATCCAATAAGTTCATTTTTGTCGTTGGATTAACATTTAGGTCATTTTCGTCCTCCCTAAGCTTATTCTTCTCCAACTAGGCTTTTTAACAAATCTTTTTGCATCAAAGATGTGTGTTTGTGTCATTGGATGAACAATTAGGTCATTGTCGTCCTACATAGGCTTATTCTTGTCCAATTAGGGTTTTTAACCAATCTTGTGCATCTAATAAGTTCATTTGTGTCATTCGATGAACATTTAGGTCATTTCGTCCTCCATTGGCTTATTCTTGTGCAATTAGGGTTTTTAACCGATCTTGTGCATCCAGTAGGTTTGATTGTGTCATTGGAAAAACATTTAGGTGATTTTCGTCCTCCCTAGGCTTAATCTTGTCGAATTAGGGTTTTTAACCAATCTTGTCCATCCAATAAGTTCGTTTGTCTCATTGGATTTACATTTTGGTCATTTTCGTACTCCCTAAGCTTATTCTTATCCAATTAGGGTTTTTAACCAATCTTGTGCTTCAAACAGGTGTGTTTGTGTCATTGGATGAACAATTATGTCATTATCGTCCACCCTAGGCTTAATCTTGTCCAATTATGGTTTTTAACCTATCTTGTGCATCCAATAAGTTCATTTCTGTCATTGGATTAACACTTAGGTCATTTTCGTCCTCCCTAAGCTTATTCTTCTCCAACTAGACTTTTTAACAAATCTTTTTTCATCCAAGAGTTGTGTAAGTGTAGTAGGATGAACTATTAGGTCATTTTTGTCCTCCCTAGGCTTATTCTTGTGCAATTAGGGTTTTTAACCAATCTTGTGCATCCAATAGATGTGTTTGTATCATTGGATGAACAATTAGGTCTTTTTCGTCCTCCCTAGGCTTTTTCTTGTCCAATTAGGGTTTTTAACCAATATTGTTCATCCAATAAGTTCGTTTGTGTCATTGGATTAACATTTTCGTCCTCCCTAGACTTATTCTTGTCCAATTAGGGTTTTTAACCAATCTTGAGATTCCAAAAGGTGTGTTTGTGTCATTTGATAGGGATTTAGGTCATTTTCGTACTCCCTAAGCTTATTCTACACCTATTTGGTTTTGTAACAAATCTTGTGCGTCAACTAGGTGTGTTTGGGTCGTAGGATGAATAATTAGGTCATTTTCGTCCTCCGTTGGCTTATTCTTGTCCAATTAGGGTTTTTATCAATTCTTTTACATCCAATAGGTGTGTTTGGGTCATTCGATGAACATTTAGGTCATTTTCGTCCTCCCTAGGCTGAATCTTGTCCAAATAGGGTTTTTAACCAATCTTGTGCATCCAATCAGTTCATTTGTGTCGTTGGATTAACATTTAGGTCATTTTCGTTCTCCCTAAGCTTATTATTGTCCAATTAGGGTTTTTAACCAATCTTGAGATTCCAATAGGTGTGTTTGTGTCATTGGATAGGGATTTAGGTCATTTTCGTACTCCCTAAGCTTATTCTACACCTATTTGGGTTTTTAACAAATCGTGTGCGTCAACTAGGTGTGTATGTGTCGTAGGATGAATAATTAGGTCATTTTCGTCCTCCCTTGGCTTATTCTTGTGCAATTAAGGTTTTTAACAATTCTTTTACATCCAATAGGTGTGTTTGTGTCATTCGATGAACATTTAGGTCATTTTCGTCCTCACTAGGCTGAATCTTGTCCAAATAGGGTTTTCAACCAATCTTGTGCATCCAATAAGTTCATTTGTGTCGTTGGATTAACATTTAGGTCATTTTCGTCCCCCCTAAGCTTATTCTTCTCCAACTAGGCTTTTTAACAAATCTTTTTGCATCAAAGATGTGTGTTTGTGTCATTGGATGAACAATTAGGTCATTGTCGTCCTACATAGGCTTATTCTTGTCCAATTAGGGTTTTTAACCAATCTTGTGCATCTAATAAGTTCATTTGTGTCATTCGATGAATATTTAGGTAATTTCGTCCTCCATTAGCTTATTCTTGTGCAATTAGGGTTTTTAACCGATCTTGTGCATCCAGTAGGTTTGTTTGTGTCATTGGAAAAACATTTAGGTGATTTTCGTCCTCCCTAGGCTTAATCTTGTCCAATTAGGGTTTTTAACCAATCTTGTCCATCCAATAAGTTCGTTTGTCTCATTGGATTTACATTTAGGTCATTTTCGTACTCCCTAAGCTTATTCTTATCCAATTAGGGTTTTTAACCAATCTTGTGCTTCAAACAGGTGTGTTTGTGTCATTGGATGAACAATTATGTCATTATCGTCCACCCTAGGCTTAATCTTGTCCAATTATGGTTTTTAACCTATCTTGTGCATCCAATAAGTTCATTTGTGTCATTGGATTAACATTTAGGTCATTTTCGTCCTCCCTAAGCTTATTCTTCTCCAACTAGACTTTTTAACAAATCTTTTTTCATCCAAGAGTTGTGTAAGTGTAGTAGGATGAACTATTAGGTCATTTTTGTCCTCCCTAGGCTTATTCTTGTGCAATTAGGGTTTTTAACCAATCTTGTGCATCCAATAGGTGTGTTTGTATCATTGGATGAACAATTAGGTCTTTTTCGTCCTCCCTAGGCTTTTTCTTGTCCAATTAGGGTTTTTAACCAATATTGTTCATCCAATAAGTTCGTTTGTGTCATTGGATTAACATTTTCGTCCTCCCTAGACTTATTCTTGTCCAATTAGGGTTTTTCACCAATCTTGAGATTCCAAAAGGTGTGTTTGTGTCATTGGATAGGGATTTAGGTCATTTTCATACTCCCTAAGCTTATTCTACACCTATTTGGTTTTTTAACAAATCTTGTTCGTCAACTAGGTGTGTTTGGGTCGTAGGATGAATAATTAGGTCATTTTCGTCCTCCGTTGGCTTATTCTTGTCCAATTAGGGTTTTTATCAATTCTTTTACATCCAATAGGTGTGTTTGGGTCATTCGATGAACATTTAGGTCATTTTCGTCCTCCCTAGGCTGAATCTTGTCCAAATAGGGTTTTTAACCAATCTTGTGCATCCAATCAGTTCATTTGTGTCGTTGGATTAACATTTAGGTCATTTTCGTTCTCCCTAAGCTTATTATTGTCCAATTAGGGTTTTTAACCAATCTTGTGCATCAAATAGGTGTGTTTGTGTCATTGGATGAACAATTAGGTCATTGTCGTCCTGCCTTCGCTTATTCTTGTCCAATTAGGGTTTTTAACCAATCTTGTGCATCCAATAAGTTCATTTGTGTCATTCGATGAACATTTAGGTCATTTCGTCCTCCATTGGCTTTTTCTTGTGCAATTAGGGTTTTTAACCGACATTGTGCATCCAGTAGGTTTGTTTGTATCATTGGAAAAACATTTAGGTGATTTCTGCCCTCCCTAGGCTTAATCTTGTCCAATTAGGGTTTTTAACCAATCTTGTCCTTCCAATAAGTTTGTTTGTCTCATTGGATTTACATTTAGGTCATTTTCGTACTCCCTAAGCTTATTCTTGTCCAATTAGGGTTTTTAACCAATCTTGTGCTTCAAATAGGTGTTTTTGTGTCATTGGATGAACAATTATGTCATTGTCGTCCACCCTAGGCTTAATCTTGTCCAATTGTGGTTTTTAACCAATCTTGTGCATCCAATAAGTTCATTTGTGTCATTGGATTAACATTTAGGTCATTTTCGTCCTCCCTAAGCTTATTCTTCTCCATCTAGACTTTTTAACAAATCTTTTTTCATCCAAGAGGTGTGTAAGTGTAGTAGGATGAACTATTAGGTCATTTTTGTCCTCCCTAGGCTTATTCTTGTCCAATTAGGGTTTTAACCAATCTTGTGCATCCAATAAGTTCATTTGTGTCATTCAATGAAAATTTAGGTCTCTTTCGTCCTTCAGTGGCTTATTCTTGTGCAATTAGGGTTTTTAACCAATCTTGTGCATCCAATAGGTGTGTTTGTATCATTGGATGAACAATTAGGTCTTTTTCGTCCTCCCTAGGATTTTTCTTGTCCAATTAGGGTTTTTAACTGATATTGTTCATCCAATAAGTTCGTTTGTGTCATTTGATTAACATTTAGGTCATTTTCATCCTCCCTAAGCTTATTTTTGTCCAATTAGGGTTTTTAACCAATCTGATGCATCAAATTGGTGTGTTTGTTTCATTGGTTGAACAATTAGGTCATTGTCGTCCTCCATCGGCTTATTCTTGTCCAATAAGGATTTTAAACCAATCTTGAGCATCCAGTAGGGGTGTTGGTGTCATTGGATGAACATTTAGGTCATTTTTGTCCTCCCTAGGCTTATTCTTTTCCAATTAGAGTTTTTAACCAATCTTGTGCATCAAATAAGTGTGTTTGTGATGTTGGATGAACAATAAGGTCATTGTCGTCCTCCCTAGGGTTATTCTTGTCCAACTAGGGTTTTTAACAAATCTTTTTGCATTCATGAGG
The DNA here is from genome assembly GCA_037974875.1 of Cicer bijugum. Taxonomy (NCBI): domain Eukaryota; kingdom Viridiplantae; phylum Streptophyta; class Magnoliopsida; order Fabales; family Fabaceae; genus Cicer; species Cicer bijugum. The sequence continues at coordinate 2,872,464 of JBBPBT010001258.1, read as the reverse complement.
TGTGTTAGTGTCGTAGGATGAACAATTAGGTCATTTTCGTCCTCCCTAGGCTTATTCATGTTCAATTCGGGTACTTAACAAATCTTGTGCATTAAATAGGTGTGTTGGTGTCGTTGGATGAACATTTAGGTCATTTTCCTCCTCCCTAGGCATATTCTTGTCCAATTAGGGTTTTTTTGCCAACCTTGTGCATCCAATAAGTTCATTTGTGTCATTCGATGAACATTTAGGTCATTTTTGTCCTCCATTGGCTTATTCTTGTGCAATTAGGGTTTTTAACCAATCTTGTGCATCCAGTAGGTGTGTTTGTATCATTGGATGAACATTTAGGTCATTTTCGTCCTCCCTAGGCTTAATTTTGTCTAATTAGGGTTTTTTTCAAATCTTGTGAATCCAATAAGTTAGTTTGTGTCATTGGATTAACATTTAGGTCATTTTCATCCTCCCTAAGCTTATTCTTGTCCAATTAGGGTTTTTAACCAATCTTGTGCATCAAATAGGGGTGTATGTGTCATTCGATGAACAATTAGGTCATTCTTTGCCTCCCTTGGCTTATTCTTGTCCAATTAGGATTTTTAACCAATCTTGAGCATCCAATAGGTGTGTTGGTGTCGTTGGATGAACATTTAGGTCATTTTCGTCCTCCCTAGACTTATTCTTGTCCAATTAGGGTTTTTAACCAATCTTGAGATTCCAAAAGGTGTGTTTGTGTCATTGGATAGGGATTTAGGTCATTTTCGTACTCCCTAAGCTTTTTCTACACCTATTTGGTTTTTTTAACAAATCTTGTGCGTCAACTAGGTGTGTTTGGGTCATAGGATGAATAATTAGGTCATTTTCGTCCTCCGTTGGCTTATTCTTGTCCAATTAGGGTTTTTATCAATTCTTTTACATCCAATAGGTGTGTTTGGGTCATTCGATGAACATTTAGGTCATTTTCGTCCTCCCTAGGCAGAATCTTGTCCAAATAGGGTTTTACCCAATCTTGTGCATCCAATAAGTTCATTTGTGTCGTTGGATTAACATTTAGGTCATTTTCGTCCTCCCTAAGCTTATTCTTGTCCAATTAGGGTTTTTAACCAATCTTGTCCATCAAATAGGTGTGTTTGTGTCATTAGATGAACAATTAGGTCATTGTCATCCTGCCTTCGCTTATTCTTGTCCAATTATGGTTTTTAACCAATCTTGTGCATCCAATAAGTTCATTTGTGTCATTCGATGAACATTTTGGTCATTTCGTCCTCCATTGGCTTTTTCTTGTGCAATTAGGGTTTTTAACTGACATTGTGCATCCAGTAGGTTTGTTTGTATCATTGGAAAAACATTTTGGTGATTTTTGCCCTCCCTAGACTTAATCTTGTCCAATTAGGGTTTTTAACCAATCTTGTCCATCCAATAAGTTCGTTTGTCTCATTGGATTTACATTTAGGTCATTTTCGTACTCCCTAAGCTTATTCTTGTCCAATTAGGGTTTTTAACCAATCTTGTGCTTCAAATAGGTGTTTTTGTGTCATTGGTTGAACAATTATGTCATAGTCGTCCACCCTAGGCTTAATCTTGTCCAATCGTGGTTTTTAACCAATCTTGTGCATCCAATAAGTTCATTTGTGTCATTGGATTAACATTTAGGTCATTTTCGTCCTCCCTAAGCTTATTCTTCTCCAACTAGACTTTTTAACAAATCTTTTTTCATCCAAGAGGTGTGTATGTGTAGTAGGATGAACTATTAGGTCATTTTCGTCCTCCATAGGCTTATTCTTGTCCAAATAGGGTATTTAACAAATCTTGTGCATCAAATAGGTGTGTTGGTGTCGTTGGATGAACATTTAGGTCATTTTCGTCCTCCCTATGCTTATTCTTGTTCAATTTGGGTTTTTAACCAATCTTGTGCATCCAATAAGTTCATTTGTGTCATTCAATAAACATTTAGGTCTCTTTCGTCCTCTAGTGGCTTATTCTTGTGCAATTAGGGTTTTTAACCAATCTTGTGCTTCAAACAGGTGTGTTTGTGTCATTGGATGAACAATTATGTCATTATCGTCCACCCTAGGCTTAATCTTGTCCAATTATGGTTTTTAACCTATCTTGTGCATCCAATAAGTTCGTTTGTGTCATTGGATTAACATTTAGGTCGTTTTCGTCCTCCCTAAGCTTATTCTTCTCCAACTAGACTTTTTAACAAATCTTTTTTCATCCAAGAGGTGTGTAAGTGTAGTAGGATGAACTATTAGGTCATTTTTGTCCTCCCTAGGCTTATTCTTGTCCAATTAGGGTTTTAACCAATCTTGTGCATCCAATAAGTTCATTTGTGTCATTCAATGAAAATTTAGGTCTCTTTCGTCCTTCAGTGGCTTATTCTTGTGCAATTAGGGTTTTTAACCAATCTTGTGCATCCAATAGGTGTGTTTGTATCATTGGATGAACAATTAGGTCTTTTTCGTCCTCCCTAGGATTTTTCTTGTCCAATTAGGGTTTTTAACTGATATTGTTCATCCAATAAGTTCGTTTGTGTCATTTGATTAACATTTAGGTCATTTTCATCCTCCCTAAGCTTATTTTTGTCCAATTAGGGTTTTTAACCAATCTGATGCATCAAATTGGTGTGTTTGTTTCATTGGTTGAACAATTAGGTCATTGTCGTCCTCCATCGGCTTATTCTTGTCCAATAAGGATTTTAAACCAATCTTGAGCATCCAGTAGGGGTGTTGGTGTCATTGGATGAACATTTAGGTCATTTTTGTCCTCCCTAGGCTTATTCTTTTCCAATTAGAGTTTTTAACCAATCTTGTGCATCAAATAAGTGTGTTTGTGATGTTGGATGAACAATAAGGTCATTGTCGTCCTCCCTAGGGTTATTCTTGTCCAACTAGGGTTTTTAACAAATCTTTTTGCATTCATGAGGTGTGTTAGTGTCGTAGGATGAACAATTAGGTCATTTTCGTCCTCCCTAGGCTTATTCATGTTCAATTCGGGTACTTAACAAATCTTGTGCATTAAATAGGTGTGTTGGTGTCGTTGGATGAACATTTAGGTCATTTTCCTCCTCCCTAGGCATATTCTTGTCCAATTAGGGTTTTTTTGCCAACCTTGTGCATCCAATAAGTTCATTTGTGTCATTCGATGAACATTTAGGTCATTTTTGTCCTCCATTGGCTTATTCTTGTGCAATTAGGGTTTTTAACCAATCTTGTGCATCCAGTAGGTGTGTTTGTATCATTGGATGAACATTTAGGTCATTTTCGTCCTCCCTAGGCTTAATTTTGTCTAATTAGGGTTTTTTTCAAATCTTGTGAATCCAATAAGTTAGTTTGTGTCATTGGATTAACATTTAGGTCATTTTCATCCTCCCTAAGCTTATTCTTGTCCAATTAGGGTTTTTAACCAATCTTGTGCATCAAATAGGGGTGTATGTGTCATTCGATGAACAATTAGGTCATTCTTTGCCTCCCTTGGCTTATTCTTGTCCAATTAGGATTTTTAACCAATCTTGAGCATCCAATAGCTGTGTTGGTGTCGTTGGATGAACATTTAGGTCATTTTCGTCCTCCATAGACTTATTCTTGTCCAATTAGGGTTTTTAACCAATCTTGAGATTCCAAAAGGTGTGTTTGTGTCATTGGATAGGGATTTAGGTCATTTTCGTACTCCCTAAGCTTATTCTACACCTATTTGGTTTTTTAACAAATCTTGTGCGTCAACTAGGTGTGTTTGCGTCGTAGGATGAATAATTAGGTCATTTTCGTCCTCCGTTGGCTTATTCTTGTCCAATTAGGGTTTTTATCAATTCTTTTACATCCAATAGGTGTGTTTGGGTCATTCGATGAACATTTAGGTCATTTTCGTCCTCCCTAGGCTAAATCTTGTCCAAATAGGGTTTTACCCAATCTTGTGCATCCAATAAGTTCATTTGTGTCGTTGGATTAACATTTAGGTCATTTTCGTCCTCCCTAAGCTTATTCTTGTCCAATTAGGGTTTTTAACCAATCTTGTCCATCAAATAGGTGTGTTTGTGTCATTAGATGAACAATTAGGTCATTGTCATCCTGCCTTCGCTTATTCTTGTCCAATTATGGTTTTTAACCAATCTTGTGCATCCAATAAGTTCATTTGTGTCATTCGATGAACATTTTGGTCATTTCGTCCTCCATTGGCTTTTTCTTGTGCAATTAGGGTTTTTAACTGACATTGTGCATCCAGTAGGTTTGTTTGTATCATTGGAAAAACATTTTGGTGATTTTTGCCCTCCCTAGACTTAATCTTGTCCAATTAGGGTTTTTAACCAATCTTGTCCATCCAATAAGTTCGTTTGTCTCATTGGATTTACATTTAGGTCATTTTCGTACTCCCTAAGCTTATTCTTGTCCAATTAGGGTTTTTAACCAATCTTGTGCTTCAAATAGGTGTTTTTGTGTCATTGGTTGAACAATTATGTCATAGTCGTCCACCCTAGGCTTAATCTTGTCCAATCGTGGTTTTTAACCAATCTTGTGCATCCAGTAAGTTCATTTGTGTCATTGGATTAACATTTAGGTCATTTTCGTCCTCCCTAAGCTTATTCTTCTCCAACTAGACTTTTTAACAAATCTTTTTTCATCCAAGAGGTGTGTATGTGTAGTAGGATGAACTATTAGGTCATTTTCGTCCTCCATAGGCTTATTCTTGTCCAAATAGGGTATTTAACAAATCTTGTGCATCAAATAGGTGTGTTGGTGTCGTTGGATGAACATTTAGGTCATTTTCGTCCTCCCTATGCTTATTCTTGTTCAATTTGGGTTTTTAACCAATCTTGTGCATCCAATAAGTTCATTTGTGTCATTCAATAAACATTTAGGTCTCTTTCGTCCTCTAGTGGCTTATTCTTGTGCAATTAGGGTTTTTAACCAATCTTGTGCTTCAAACAGGTGTGTTTGTGTCATTGGATGAACAATTATGTCATTATCGTCCACCCTAGGCTTAATCTTGTCCAATTATGGTTTTTAACCTATCTTGTGCATCCAATAAGTTCGTTTGTGTCATTGGATTAACATTTAGGTCGTTTTCGTCCTCCCTAAGCTTATTCTTCTCCAACTAGACTTTTTAACAAATCTTTTTTCATCCAAGAGGTGTGTAAGTGTAGTAGGATGAACTATTAGGTCATTTTTGTCCTCCCTAGGCTTATTCTTGTCCAATTAGGGTTTTAACCAATCTTGTGCATCCAATAAGTTCATTTGTGTCATTCAATGAAAATTTAGGTCTCTTTCGTCCTTCAGTGGCTTATTCTTGTGCAATTAGGGTTTTTAACCAATCTTGTGCATCCAATAGGTGTGTTTGTATCATTGGATGAACAATTAGGTCTTTTTCGTCCTCCCTAGGCTTTTTCTTGTCCAATTAGGGTTTTTAACCGTTATTGTTCATCCAATAAGGTCGTTTGTGTCATTTGATTAACATTTAGGTCATTTTCATCCTGCCTAAGCTTATTTTTGTCCAATTAGGGTTTTTAACCAATCTGGTGCATCAAATTGGTGTGTTTGTTTCATTGGTTGAACAATTAGGTCATTGTCGTCCTCCATCGGCTTATTCTTGTCCAATAAGGATTTTAAACCAATCTTGAGCATCCAGTAGGGGTGTTGGTGTCATTGGATGAACATTTAGGTCATTTTTGTCCTCCCTAGGCTTATTCTTTTCCAATTAGAGTTTTTAACCAATCTTGTGCATCAAATAAGTGTGTTTGTGATGTTGGATGAACAATAAGGTCATTGTCGTCCTCCCTAGGGTTATTCTTGTCCAACTAGGCTTTTTTAGAAATCTTTTTGCATCCATGAGGTGTGTTAGTGTCGTAGGATCAACAATTAGGTCATTTTCGTCCTTCCTAGGCTTATTCATGTTCAATTCGGTACATAACAAATCTTGTGCATTAAATAGGTGTGTTGGTGTCGTTGGATGAACATTTAGGTCATTTTCGTCCTCCCTAGGCATATTCTTGTCCAATTAGGGTTTTTTTGCCAACCTTGTGCATCCAATAAGTTCATTTGTGTCATTCGATGAACATTTAGGTCATTTTTGTCCTCCATTGGCTTATTCTTGTGCAATTAGGGTTTTTAACCAATCTTGTGCATCCAGTAGGTGTGTTTGTATCATTGGATGAACATTTAGGTCATTTTCGTCCTCCCTAGGCTTAATTTTGTCTAATTAGGGTTTTTTTCAAATCTTGTGAATCCAATAAGTTAGTTTGTGTCATTGGATTAACATTTAGGTCATTTTCATCCTCCCTAAGCTTATTCTTGTCCAATTAGGGTTTTTAACCAATCTTGTGCATCAAATAGGGGTGTATGTGTCATTCGATGAACAATTAGGTCATTCTTTGCCTCCCTTGGCTTATTCTTGTCCAATTAGGATTTTTAACCAATCTTGAGCATCCAATAGCTGTGTTGGTGTCGTTGGATGAACATTTAGGTCATTTTCGTCCTCCATAGACTTATTCTTGTCCAATTAGGGTTTTTAACCAATCTTGAGATTCCAAAAGGTGTGTTTGTGTCATTGGATAGGGATTTAGGTCATTTTCGTACTCCCTAAGCTTATTCTACACCTATTTGGTTTTTTAACAAATCTTGTGCGTCAACTAGGTGTGTTTGCGTCGTAGGATGAATAATTAGGTCATTTTCGTCCTCCGTTGGCTTATTCTTGTCCAATTAGGGTTTTTATCAATTCTTTTACATCCAATAGGTGTGTTTGGGTCATTCGATGAACATTTAGGTCATTTTCGTCCTCCCTAGGCTAAATCTTGTCCAAATAGGGTTTTACCCAATCTTGTGCATCCAATAAGTTCATTTGTGTCGTTGGATTAACATTTAGGTCATTTTCGTCCTCCCTAAGCTTATTCTTGTCCAATTAGGGTTTTTAACCAATCTTGT
>JBBPBT010001258.1:2853563-2864553 GCA_037974875.1 Cicer bijugum | reverse complement strand
TGGTTTTTAACCAATCTTGTGCATCCAATAAGTTCATTTGTGTCATTGGATTAACATTTAGGTCATTTTCGTCCTCCCTAAGCTTATTCTTCTCCAACTAGACTTTTTAACAAATCTTTTTTCATCCAAGAGGTGTGTATGTGTAGTAGGATGAACTATTAGGTCATTTTCGTCCTCCATAGGCTTATTCTTGTCCAAATAGGGTATTTAACAAATCTTGTGCATCAAATAGGTGTGTTGGTGTCGTTGGATGAACATTTAGGTCATTTTCGTCCTCCCTATGCTTATTCTTGTTCAATTAGGGTTTTTAACCAATCTTGTGCATCCAATAAGTTCATTTGTGTCATTCAATAAACATTTAGGTCTCTTTCGTCCTCCAGTGGCTTATTCTTGTGCAATTAGAGTTTTTAACCAATCTTGTGCTTCAAACAGGTGTGTTTGTGTCATTGGATGAACAATTATGTCATTATCGTCCACCCTAGGCTTAATCTTGTCCAATTATGGTTTTTAACCTATCTTGTGCATCCAATAAGTTCATTTGTGTCATTGGATTAACATTTAGGTCGTTTTCGTCCTCCCTAAGCTTATTCTTCTCCAACTAGACTTTTTAACAAATCTTTTTTCATCCAAGAGGTGTGTAAGTGTAGTAGGATGAACTATTAGGTCATTTTTGTCCTCCCTAGGCTTATTCTTGTCCAATTAGGGTTTTAACCAATCTTGTGCATCCAATAAGTTCATTTGTGTCATTCAATGAAAATTTAGGTCTCTTTCGTCCTTCAGTGGCTTATTCTTGTGCAATTAGGGTTTTTAACCAATCTTGTGCATCCAATAGGTGTGTTTGTATCATTGGATGAACAATTAGGTCTTTTTCGTCCTCCCTAGGCTTTTTCTTGTCCAATTAGGGTTTTTAACCAATATTGTTCATCCAATAAGTTCGTTTGTGTCATTGGATTAACATTTAGGTCATTTTTATCCTGCCTAAGCTTATTTTTGTCCAATTAGGGTTTTTAACCAATCTGGTGCATCAAATTGGTGTGTTTGTTTCATTGGTTGAATAATTAGGTCATTGTCGTCCTCCATCGGCTTATTCTTGTCCAATAAGGATTTTAAACCAATCTTGAGCATCCAGTAGGGGTGTTGGTGTCATTGGATGAACATTTAGGTCATTTTTGTCCTCCCTAGGCTTATTCTTTTCCAATTAGAGTTTTTAACCAATCTTGTGCATCAAATAAGTGTGTTTGTGATGTTGGATGAACAATAAGGTCATTGTCGTCCTCCCTAGGGTTATTCTTGTCCAACTAGGCTTTTTTAGAAATCTTTTTGCATCCATGAGGTGTGTTAGTGTCGTAGGATGAACAATTAGGTCATTTTCGTCCTTCCATGGCTTATTCATGTTCAATTCGGTACTTAACAAATCTTGTGCATTAAATAGGTGTGTTGGTGTCGTTGGATGAACATTTAAGTCATTTTCGTCCTCCCTATGCATATTCTTGTCCAATTAGGGTTTTTTGCCAACCTTGTGCATCCAATAAGTTCATTTGTGTCATTCGATGAACATTTAGGTCATTTTTGTCCTCCATTGGCTTATTCTTGTGCAATTAGGGTTTTTAACCAATCTTGTGCATCCAGTAGGTGTGTTTGTATCATTGGATGAACATTTACGTCATTTTCGTCCTCCCTAGGCTTAATTTTGTCTAATTAGGGTTTTTTTCAAATCTTGTGAATCCAATAAGTTAGTTTGTGTCATTGGATTAACATTTAGGTCATTTTCATCCTCCCTAAGCTTATTCTTGTCCAATTAGGGTTTTTAACCAATCTTGTGCATCAAATAGGGGTGTATGTGTCATTTGATGAACAATTAGGTCATTCTTTGCCTCCCTTGGCTTATTCTTGTCCAATTAGGATTTTTAACCAATCTTGAGCATCCAATAGGTGTGTTGGTGTCGTTGGATGAACATTTAGGTCATTTTCGTCCTCCCTAGACTTATTCTTGTCCAATTAGGGTTTTTAACCAATCTTGAGATTCCAAAAGGTGTGTTTGTGTCATTGGATAGGGATTTAGGTCATTTTCGTACTCCCTAAGCTTTTTCTACACCTATTTGGTTTTTTTAACAAATCTTGTGCGTCAACTAGGTGTGTTTGGGTCATAGGATGAATAATTAGGTCATTTTCGTCCTCCGTTGGCTTATTCTTGTCCAATTAGGGTTTTTATCAATTCTTTTACATCCAATAGGTGTGTTTGGGTCATTCGATGAACATTTAGGTCATTTTCGTCCTCCCTAGGCAGAATCTTGTCCAAATAGGGTTTTACCCAATCTTGTGCATCCAATAAGTTCATTTGTGTCGTTGGATTAACATTTAGGTCATTTTCGTCCTCCCTAAGCTTATTCTTGTCCAATTAGGGTTTTTAACCAATCTTGTCCATCAAATAGGTGTGTTTGTGTCATTAGATGAACAATTAGGTCATTGTCATCCTGCCTTCGCTTATTCTTGTCCAATTATGGTTTTTAACCAATCTTGTGCATCCAATAAGTTCATTTGTGTCATTCGATGAACATTTTGGTCATTTCGTCCTCCATTGGCTTTTTCTTGTGCAATTAGGGTTTTTAACTGACATTGTGCATCCAGTAGGTTTGTTTGTATCATTGGAAAAACATTTTGGTGATTTTTGCCCTCCCTAGACTTAATCTTGTCCAATTAGGGTTTTTAACCAATCTTGTCCATCCAATAAGTTCGTTTGTCTCATTGGATTTACATTTAGGTCATTTTCGTACTCCCTAAGCTTATTCTTGTCCAATTAGGGTTTTTAACCAATCTTGTGCTTCAAATAGGTGTTTTTGTGTCATTGGTTGAACAATTATGTCATAGTCGTCCACCCTAGGCTTAATCTTGTCCAATCGTGGTTTTTAACCAATCTTGTGCATCCAGTAAGTTCATTTGTGTCATTGGATTAACATTTAGGTCATTTTCGTCCTCCCTAAGCTTATTCTTCTCCAACTAGACTTTTTAACAAATCTTTTTTCATCCAAGAGGTGTGTATGTGTAGTAGGATGAACTATTAGGTCATTTTCGTCCTCCATAGGCTTATTCTTGTCCAAATAGGGTATTTAACAAATCTTGTGCATCAAATAGGTGTGTTGGTGTCGTTGGATGAACATTTAGGTCATTTTCGTCCTCCCTATGCTTATTCTTGTTCAATTTGGGTTTTTAACCAATCTTGTGCATCCAATAAGTTCATTTGTGTCATTCAATAAACATTTAGGTCTCTTTCGTCCTCTAGTGGCTTATTCTTGTGCAATTAGGGTTTTTAACCAATCTTGTGCTTCAAACAGGTGTGTTTGTGTCATTGGATGAACAATTATGTCATTATCGTCCACCCTAGGCTTAATCTTGTCCAATTATGGTTTTTAACCTATCTTGTGCATCCAATAAGTTCGTTTGTGTCATTGGATTAACATTTAGGTCGTTTTCGTCCTCCCTAAGCTTATTCTTCTCCAACTAGACTTTTTAACAAATCTTTTTTCATCCAAGAGGTGTGTAAGTGTAGTAGGATGAACTATTAGGTCATTTTTGTCCTCCCTAGGCTTATTCTTGTCCAATTAGGGTTTTAACCAATCTTGTGCATCCAATAAGTTCATTTGTGTCATTCAATGAAAATTTAGGTCTCTTTCGTCCTTCAGTGGCTTATTCTTGTGCAATTAGGGTTTTTAACCAATCTTGTGCATCCAATAGGTGTGTTTGTATCATTGGATGAACAATTAGGTCTTTTTCGTCCTCCCTAGGATTTTTCTTGTCCAATTAGGGTTTTTAACTGATATTGTTCATCCAATAAGTTCGTTTGTGTCATTTGATTAACATTTAGGTCATTTTCATCCTCCCTAAGCTTATTTTTGTCCAATTAGGGTTTTTAACCAATCTGATGCATCAAATTGGTGTGTTTGTTTCATTGGTTGAACAATTAGGTCATTGTCGTCCTCCATCGGCTTATTCTTGTCCAATAAGGATTTTAAACCAATCTTGAGCATCCAGTAGGGGTGTTGGTGTCATTGGATGAACATTTAGGTCATTTTTGTCCTCCCTAGGCTTATTCTTTTCCAATTAGAGTTTTTAACCAATCTTGTGCATCAAATAAGTGTGTTTGTGATGTTGGATGAACAATAAGGTCATTGTCGTCCTCCCTAGGGTTATTCTTGTCCAACTAGGGTTTTTAACAAATCTTTTTGCATTCATGAGGTGTGTTAGTGTCGTAGGATGAACAATTAGGTCATTTTCGTCCTCCCTAGGCTTATTCATGTTCAATTCGGGTACTTAACAAATCTTGTGCATTAAATAGGTGTGTTGGTGTCGTTGGATGAACATTTAGGTCATTTTCCTCCTCCCTAGGCATATTCTTGTCCAATTAGGGTTTTTTTGCCAACCTTGTGCATCCAATAAGTTCATTTGTGTCATTCGATGAACATTTAGGTCATTTTTGTCCTCCATTGGCTTATTCTTGTGCAATTAGGGTTTTTAACCAATCTTGTGCATCCAGTAGGTGTGTTTGTATCATTGGATGAACATTTAGGTCATTTTCGTCCTCCCTAGGCTTAATTTTGTCTAATTAGGGTTTTTTTCAAATCTTGTGAATCCAATAAGTTAGTTTGTGTCATTGGATTAACATTTAGGTCATTTTCATCCTCCCTAAGCTTATTCTTGTCCAATTAGGGTTTTTAACCAATCTTGTGCATCAAATAGGGGTGTATGTGTCATTTGATGAACAATTAGGTCATTCTTTGCCTCCCTTGGCTTATTCTTGTCCAATTAGGATTTTTAACCAATCTTGAGCATCCAATAGGTGTGTTGGTGTCGTTGGATGAACATTTAGGTCATTTTCGTCCTCCCTAGACTTATTCTTGTCCAATTAGGGTTTTTAACCAATCTTGAGATTCCAAAAGGTGTGTTTGTGTCATTGGATAGGGATTTAGGTCATTTTCGTACTCCCTAAGCTTTTTCTACACCTATTTGGTTTTTTTAACAAATCTTGTGCGTCAACTAGGTGTGTTTGGGTCATAGGATGAATAATTAGGTCATTTTCGTCCTCCGTTGGCTTATTCTTGTCCAATTAGGGTTTTTATCAATTCTTTTACATCCAATAGGTGTGTTTGGGTCATTCGATGAACATTTAGGTCATTTTCGTCCTCCCTAGGCAGAATCTTGTCCAAATAGGGTTTTACCCAATCTTGTGCATCCAATAAGTTCATTTGTGTCGTTGGATTAACATTTAGGTCATTTTCGTCCTCCCTAAGCTTATTCTTGTCCAATTAGGGTTTTTAACCAATCTTGTCCATCAAATAGGTGTGTTTGTGTCATTAGATGAACAATTAGGTCATTGTCATCCTGCCTTCGCTTATTCTTGTCCAATTATGGTTTTTAACCAATCTTGTGCATCCAATAAGTTCATTTGTGTCATTCGATGAACATTTTGGTCATTTCGTCCTCCATTGGCTTTTTCTTGTGCAATTAGGGTTTTTAACTGACATTGTGCATCCAGTAGGTTTGTTTGTATCATTGGAAAAACATTTTGGTGATTTTTGCCCTCCCTAGACTTAATCTTGTCCAATTAGGGTTTTTAACCAATCTTGTCCATCCAATAAGTTCGTTTGTCTCATTGGATTTACATTTAGGTCATTTTCGTACTCCCTAAGCTTATTCTTGTCCAATTAGGGTTTTTAACCAATCTTGTGCTTCAAATAGGTGTTTTTGTGTCATTGGTTGAACAATTATGTCATAGTCGTCCACCCTAGGCTTAATCTTGTCCAATCGTGGTTTTTAACCAATCTTGTGCATCCAGTAAGTTCATTTGTGTCATTGGATTAACATTTAGGTCATTTTCGTCCTCCCTAAGCTTATTCTTCTCCAACTAGACTTTTTAACAAATCTTTTTTCATCCAAGAGGTGTGTATGTGTAGTAGGATGAACTATTAGGTCATTTTCGTCCTCCATAGGCTTATTCTTGTCCAAATAGGGTATTTAACAAATCTTGTGCATCAAATAGGTGTGTTGGTGTCGTTGGATGAACATTTAGGTCATTTTCGTCCTCCCTATGCTTATTCTTGTTCAATTTGGGTTTTTAACCAATCTTGTGCATCCAATAAGTTCATTTGTGTCATTCAATAAACATTTAGGTCTCTTTCGTCCTCTAGTGGCTTATTCTTGTGCAATTAGGGTTTTTAACCAATCTTGTGCTTCAAACAGGTGTGTTTGTGTCATTGGATGAACAATTATGTCATTATCGTCCACCCTAGGCTTAATCTTGTCCAATTATGGTTTTTAACCTATCTTGTGCATCCAATAAGTTCGTTTGTGTCATTGGATTAACATTTAGGTCGTTTTCGTCCTCCCTAAGCTTATTCTTCTCCAACTAGACTTTTTAACAAATCTTTTTTCATCCAAGAGGTGTGTAAGTGTAGTAGGATGAACTATTAGGTCATTTTTGTCCTCCCTAGGCTTATTCTTGTCCAATTAGGGTTTTAACCAATCTTGTGCATCCAATAAGTTCATTTGTGTCATTCAATGAAAATTTAGGTCTCTTTCGTCCTTCAGTGGCTTATTCTTGTGCAATTAGGGTTTTTAACCAATCTTGTGCATCCAATAGGTGTGTTTGTATCATTGGATGAACAATTAGGTCTTTTTCGTCCTCCCTAGGCTTTTTCTTGTCCAATTAGGGTTTTTAACCGTTATTGTTCATCCAATAAGGTCGTTTGTGTCATTTGATTAACATTTAGGTCATTTTCATCCTGCCTAAGCTTATTTTTGTCCAATTAGGGTTTTTAACCAATCTGGTGCATCAAATTGGTGTGTTTGTTTCATTGGTTGAACAATTAGGTCATTGTCGTCCTCCATCGGCTTATTCTTGTCCAATAAGGATTTTAAACCAATCTTGAGCATCCAGTAGGGGTGTTGGTGTCATTGGATGAACATTTAGGTCATTTTTGTCCTCCCTAGGCTTATTCTTTTCCAATTAGAGTTTTTAACCAATCTTGTGCATCAAATAAATGTGTTTGTGATGTTGGATGAACAATAAGGTCATTGTCGTCCTCCCTAGGGTTATTCTTGTCCAACTAGGCTTTTTTAGAAATCTTTTTGCATCCATGAGGTGTGTTAGTGTCGTAGGATGAACAATTAGGTCATTTTCGTCCTTCCTAGGCTTATTCATGTTCAATTCGGTACTTAACAAATCTTGTGCATTAAATAGGTGTGTTGGTGTCGTTGGATGAACATTTAAGTCATTTTCGTCCTCCCTATGCATATTCTTGTCCAATTAGGGTTTTTTGCCAACCTTGTGCATCCAATAAGTTCATTTGTGTCATTCGATGAACATTTAGGTCATTTTTGTCCTCCATTGGCTTATTCTTGTGCAATTAGGGTTTTTAACCAATCTTGTGCATCCAGTAGGTGTGTTTGTATCATTGGATGAACATTTACGTCATTTTCGTCCTCCCTAGGCTTAATTTTGTCTAATTAGGGTTTTTTTTCAAATCTAGTGAATCCAATAAGTTAGCTTGTGTCATTGGATTAACATTTAGGTCATTTTCATCCTCCCTAAGCTTATTCTTGTCCAATTAGGGTTTTTAACCAATCTTGTGCATCAAATAGGGGTGTATGTGTCATTCGATGAACAATTAGGTCATTCTTTGCCTCCCTTGGCTTATTCTTGTCCAATTAGGATTTTTAACCAATCTTGAGCATCCAATAGGTGTGTTGGTGTCGTTGGATGAACATTTAGGTCATTTTCGTCCTCCCTAGACTTATTCTTGTCCAATTAGGGTTTTTAACCAATCTTGAGATTCCAAAAGGTGTGTTTGTGTCATTGGATAGGGATTTAGGTCATTTTCGTACTCCCTAAGCTTTTTCTACACCTATTTGGTTTTTTTAACAAATCTTGTGCGTCAACTAGGTGTGTTTGGGTCATAGGATGAATAATTAGGTCATTTTCGTCCTCCGTTGGCTTATTCTTGTCCAATTAGGGTTTTTATCAATTCTTTTACATCCAATAGGTGTGTTTGGGTCATTCGATGAACATTTAGGTCATTTTCGTCCTCCCTAGGCAGAATCTTGTCCAAATAGGGTTTTACCCAATCTTGTGCATCCAATAAGTTCATTTGTGTCGTTGGATTAACATTTAGGTCATTTTCGTCCTCCCTAAGCTTATTCTTGTCCAATTAGGGTTTTTAACCAATCTTGTCCATCAAATAGGTGTGTTTGTGTCATTAGATGAACAATTAGGTCATTGTCATCCTGCCTTCGCTTATTCTTGTCCAATTATGGTTTTTAACCAATCTTGTGCATCCAATAAGTTCATTTGTGTCATTCGATGAACATTTTGGTCATTTCGTCCTCCATTGGCTTTTTCTTGTGCAATTAGGGTTTTTAACTGACATTGTGCATCCAGTAGGTTTGTTTGTATCATTGGAAAAACATTTTGGTGATTTTTGCCCTCCCTAGACTTAATCTTGTCCAATTAGGGTTTTTAACCAATCTTGTCCATCCAATAAGTTCGTTTGTCTCATTGGATTTACATTTAGGTCATTTTCGTACTCCCTAAGCTTATTCTTGTCCAATTAGGGTTTTTAACCAATCTTGTGCTTCAAATAGGTGTTTTTGTGTCATTGGTTGAACAATTATGTCATAGTCGTCCACCCTAGGCTTAATCTTGTCCAATCGTGGTTTTTAACCAATCTTGTGCATCCAGTAAGTTCATTTGTGTCATTGGATTAACATTTAGGTCATTTTCGTCCTCCCTAAGCTTATTCTTCTCCAACTAGACTTTTTAACAAATCTTTTTTCATCCAAGAGGTGTGTATGTGTAGTAGGATGAACTATTAGGTCATTTTCGTCCTCCATAGGCTTATTCTTGTCCAAATAGGGTATTTAACAAATCTTGTGCATCAAATAGGTGTGTTGGTGTCGTTGGATGAACATTTAGGTCATTTTCGTCCTCCCTATGCTTATTCTTGTTCAATTTGGGTTTTTAACCAATCTTGTGCATCCAATAAGTTCATTTGTGTCATTCAATAAACATTTAGGTCTCTTTCGTCCTCTAGTGGCTTATTCTTGTGCAATTAGGGTTTTTAACCAATCTTGTGCTTCAAACAGGTGTGTTTGTGTCATTGGATGAACAATTATGTCATTATCGTCCACCCTAGGCTTAATCTTGTCCAATTATGGTTTTTAACCTATCTTGTGCATCCAATAAGTTCGTTTGTGTCATTGGATTAACATTTAGGTCGTTTTCGTCCTCCCTAAGCTTATTCTTCTCCAACTAGACTTTTTAACAAATCTTTTTTCATCCAAGAGGTGTGTAAGTGTAGTAGGATGAACTATTAGGTCATTTTTGTCCTCCCTAGGCTTATTCTTGTCCAATTAGGGTTTTAACCAATCTTGTGCATCCAATAAGTTCATTTGTGTCATTCAATGAAAATTTAGGTCTCTTTCGTCCTTCAGTGGCTTATTCTTGTGCAATTAGGGTTTTTAACCAATCTTGTGCATCCAATAGGTGTGTTTGTATCATTGGATGAACAATTAGGTCTTTTTCGTCCTCCCTAGGATTTTTCTTGTCCAATTAGGGTTTTTAACTGATATTGTTCATCCAATAAGTTCGTTTGTGTCATTTGATTAACATTTAGGTCATTTTCATCCTCCCTAAGCTTATTTTTGTCCAATTAGGGTTTTTAACCAATCTGATGCATCAAATTGGTGTGTTTGTTTCATTGGTTGAACAATTAGGTCATTGTCGTCCTCCATCGGCTTATTCTTGTCCAATAAGGATTTTAAACCAATCTTGAGCATCCAGTAGGGGTGTTGGTGTCATTGGATGAACATTTAGGTCATTTTTGTCCTCCCTAGGCTTATTCTTTTCCAATTAGAGTTTTTAACCAATCTTGTGCATCAAATAAGTGTGTTTGTGATGTTGGATGAACAATAAGGTCATTGTCGTCCTCCCTAGGGTTATTCTTGTCCAACTAGGGTTTTTAACAAATCTTTTTGCATTCATGAGGTGTGTTAGTGTCGTAGGATGAACAATTAGGTCATTTTCGTCCTCCCTAGGCTTATTCATGTTCAATTCGGGTACTTAACAAATCTTGTGCATTAAATAGGTGTGTTGGTGTCGTTGGATGAACATTTAGGTCATTTTCCTCCTCCCTAGGCATATTCTTGTCCAATTAGGGTTTTTTTGCCAACCTTGTGCATCCAATAAGTTCATTTGTGTCATTCGATGAACATTTAGGTCATTTTTGTCCTCCATTGGCTTATTCTTGTGCAATTAGGGTTTTTAACCAATCTTGTGCATCCAGTAGGTGTGTTTGTATCATTGGATGAACATTTAGGTCATTTTCGTCCTCCCTAGGCTTAATTTTGTCTAATTAGGGTTTTTTTCAAATCTTGTGAATCCAATAAGTTAGTTTGTGTCATTGGATTAACATTTAGGTCATTTTCATCCTCCCTAAGCTTATTCTTGTCCAATTAGGGTTTTTAACCAATCTTGTGCATCAAATAGGGGTGTATGTGTCATTTGATGAACAATTAGGTCATTCTTTGCCTCCCTTGGCTTATTCTTGTCCAATTAGGATTTTTAACCAATCTTGAGCATCCAATAGGTGTGTTGGTGTCGTTGGATGAACATTTAGGTCATTTTCGTCCTCCCTAGACTTATTCTTGTCCAATTAGGGTTTTTAACCAATCTTGAGATTCCAAAAGGTGTGTTTGTGTCATTGGATAGGGATTTAGGTCATTTTCGTACTCCCTAAGCTTTTTCTACACCTATTTGGTTTTTTTAACAAATCTTGTGCGTCAACTAGGTGTGTTTGGGTCATAGGATGAATAATTAGGTCATTTTCGTCCTCCGTTGGCTTATTCTTGTCCAATTAGGGTTTTTATCAATTCTTTTACATCCAATAGGTGTGTTTGGGTCATTCGATGAACATTTAGGTCATTTTCGTCCTCCCTAGGC
>JBBPBT010001258.1:2800878-2853214 GCA_037974875.1 Cicer bijugum | reverse complement strand
TTTTTTAACAAATCTTGTGCGTCAACTAGGTGTGTTTGGGTCATAGGATGAATAATTAGGTCATTTTCGTCCTCCGTTGGCTTATTCTTGTCCAATTAGGGTTTTTATCAATTCTTTTACATCCAATAGGTGTGTTTGGGTCATTCGATGAACATTTAGGTCATTTTCGTCCTCCCTAGGCAGAATCTTGTCCAAATAGGGTTTTACCCAATCTTGTGCATCCAATAAGTTCATTTGTGTCGTTGGATTAACATTTAGGTCATTTTCGTCCTCCCTAAGCTTATTCTTGTCCAATTAGGGTTTTTAACCAATCTTGTGCATCAAATAGGTGTGTTTGTGTCATTAGATGAACAATTAGGTCATTGTCATCCTGCCTTCGCTTATTCTTGTCCAATTATGGTTTTTAACCAATCTTGTGCATCCAATAAGTTCATTTGTGTCATTCGATGAACATTTTGGTCATTTCGTCCTCCATTGGCTTTTTCTTGTGCAATTAGGGTTTTTAACTGACATTGTGCATCCAGTAGGTTTGTTTGTATCATTGGAAAAACATTTTGGTGATTTTTGCCCTCCCTAGACTTAATCTTGTCCAATTAGGGTTTTTAACCAATCTTGTCCATCCAATAAGTTCGTTTGTCTCATTGGATTTACATTTAGGTCATTTTCGTACTCCCTAAGCTTATTCTTGTCCAATTAGGGTTTTTAACCAATCTTGTGCTTCAAATAGGTGTTTTTGTGTCATTGGTTGAACAATTATGTCATAGTCGTCCACCCTAGGCTTAATCTTGTCCAATTGTGGTTTTTAACCAATCTTGTGCATCCAATAAGTTCATTTGTGTCATTGGATTAACATTTAGGTCATTTTCGTCCTCCCTAAGCTTATTCTTCTCCAACAAGACTTTTTAACAAATCTTTCTTCATCCAAGAGGTGTGTATGTGTAGTAGGATGAACTATTTGGTCATTTTCGTCCTCCATAGGCTTATTCTTGTCCAATTAGGGTATTTAACAAATCTTGTGCATCAAATAGGTGTGTTGGTGTCGTTGGATGAACATTTAGGTCATTTTCGTCCTCCCTATGCTTATTCTTGTTCAATTAGGGTTTTTAACCAATCTTGTGCATCCAATAAGTTCATTTGTGTCATTCAATGAACATTTAGGTCTCTTTCGTCCTCCAGTGGCTTATTCTTGTGCAATTAGGGTTTTTAACCAATCTTGTGCTTCAAACAGGTGTGTTTGTGTCATTGGTTAAACAATTATGTCATTATCGTCCACCCTAGGCTTAATCTTGTCCAATTATGGTTTTTAACCTATCTTGTGCATCCAATAAGTTCATTTGTGTCATTGGATTAACATTTAGGTCGTTTTCGTCCTCCCTAAGCTTATTCTTCTCCAACTAGACTTTTTAACAAATCTTTTTTCATCCAAGAGGTGTGTAAGTGTAGTAGGATGAACTATTAGGTCATTTTTGTCCTCCCTAGGCTTATTCTTGTCCAATTAGGGTTTTAACCAATCTTGTGCATCCAATAAGTTCATTTGTGTCATTCAATGAAAATTTAGGTCTCTTTCGTCCTTCAGTGGCTTATTCTTGTGCAATTAGGGTTTTTAACCAATCTTGTGCATCCAATAGGTGTGTTTGTATCATTGGATGAACAATTAGGTCTTTTTCGTCCTCCCTAGGCTTTTTCTTGTCCAATTAGGGTTTTTAACCAATATTGTTCATCCAATAAGTTCGTTTGTGTCATTGGATTAACATTTAGGTCATTTTTATCCTGCCTAAGCTTATTTTTGTCCAATTAGGGTTTTTAACCAATCTGGTGCATCAAATTGGTGTGTTTGTTTCATTGGTTGAATAATTAGGTCATTGTCGTCCTCCATCGGCTTATTCTTGTCCAATAAGGATTTTAAACCAATCTTGAGCATCCAGTAGGGGTGTTGGTGTCATTGGATGAACATTTAGGTCATTTTTGTCCTCCCTAGGCTTATTCTTTTCCAATTAGAGTTTTTAACCAATCTTGTGCATCAAATAAGTGTGTTTGTGATGTTGGATGAACAATAAGGTCATTGTCGTCCTCCCTAGGGTTATTCTTGTCCAACTAGGCTTTTTTAGAAATCTTTTTGCATCCATGAGGTGTGTTAGTGTCGTAGGATGAACAATTAGGTCATTTTCGTCCTTCCATGGCTTATTCATGTTCAATTCGGTACTTAACAAATCTTGTGCATTAAATAGGTGTGTTGGTGTCGTTGGATGAACATTTAAGTCATTTTCGTCCTCCCTATGCATATTCTTGTCCAATTAGGGTTTTTTGCCAACCTTGTGCATCCAATAAGTTCATTTGTGTCATTCGATGAACATTTAGGTCATTTTTGTCCTCCATTGGCTTATTCTTGTGCAATTAGGGTTTTTAACCAATCTTGTGCATCCAGTAGGTGTGTTTGTATCATTGGATGAACATTTACGTCATTTTCGTCCTCCCTAGGCTTAATTTTGTCTAATTAGGGTTTTTTTCAAATCTTGTGAATCCAATAAGTTAGTTTGTGTCATTGGATTAACATTTAGGTCATTTTCATCCTCCCTAAGCTTATTCTTGTCCAATTAGGGTTTTTAACCAATCTTGTGCATCAAATAGGGGTGTATGTGTCATTTGATGAACAATTAGGTCATTCTTTGCCTCCCTTGGCTTATTCTTGTCCAATTAGGATTTTTAACCAATCTTGAGCATCCAATAGGTGTGTTGGTGTCGTTGGATGAACATTTAGGTCATTTTCGTCCTCCCTAGACTTATTCTTGTCCAATTAGGGTTTTTAACCAATCTTGAGATTCCAAAAGGTGTGTTTGTGTCATTGGATAGGGATTTAGGTCATTTTCGTACTCCCTAAGCTTTTTCTACACCTATTTGGTTTTTTAACAAATCTTGTGCGTCAACTAGGTGTGTTTGGGTCATAGGATGAATAATTAGGTCATTTTCGTCCTCCGTTGGCTTATTCTTGTCCAATTAGGGTTTTTATCAATTCTTTTACATCCAATAGGTGTGTTTGGGTCATTCGATGAACATTTAGGTCATTTTCGTCCTCCCTAGGCTGAATCTTGTCCAAATAGGGTTTTACCCAATCTTGTGCATCCAATAAGTTCATTTGTGTCGTTTGATTAACAATTAGGTCATTTTCGTCCTCCCTAAGCTTATTCTTGTCCAATTAGGGTTTTTAACCAATCTTGTGCATCAAATAGGTGTGTTTGTGTCATTGGATGAACAATTAGGTCATTGTCGTCCTGCCTTCGCTTACTCTTGTCCAATTAGGGTTTTTAACCAATCTTGTGCATCCAATAAGTTCATTTGTGTCATTCGATGAACATTTAGGTCATTTCGTCCTCCATTGGCTTTTTCTTGTGCAATTAGGGTTTTTAACCGACATTGTGCATCCAATAGGTTTGTTTGTATCATTGGAAAAACATTTAGGTGATTTTTGCCCTCCCTAGGCTTAATCTTGTCCAATTAGGGTTTTTAACCAATCTTGTCCATCCAATAAGTTCGTTTGTCTCATTGGATTTACATTTAGGTCATTTTCGTACTCCCTAAGCTTATTCTTGTCCAATTAGGGTTTTTAACCAATCTTGTGCTTCAAATAGGTGTTTTTGTGTCATTGGATGAACAATTATGTCATTGTCGTCCACCCTAGGCTTAATCTTGTCCAATTGTGGTTTTTAACCAATCTTGTGCATCCAATAAGTTCATTTGTGTCATTGGATGAACAATTAGGACTTTTTCTTCCTCTCTAGGCTTTTTCTTGTCCAATTAGGGTTTTTAACCAATATTGTGCATCCAATAAATTCGTTTGTGTCATTGGATTAACATTTAGGTCATTTTCGTCCTCCCTAAGCTTATTCTTGTCCAATTAGGGTTTTTAACCAATCTGGTGCATCAAATTGGTGTGTTTGTGTCATTGGTTGAACAATTAGGTCATTATCGTCCTCCATCGGCTTATTCTTGTCCAGTAAGGATTTTTAACCAATCTTGAGCATCCAGTAGGTGTGTTGGTGTCATTGGATGAACATTTATGTCATTTTTGTCCTCCCTAGGCTTATTCTTTTCCAATTAGAGTTTTTAACCAATCTTGTGCATCAAATAAGTGTGTTTGTGATGTTGGATGAACAATAAGGTCATTGTCGTCCTCCCTAGGGTTATTCTTGTCCAACTAGGCTTTTTTACAAATCTTTTTGCATCCATGAGGTGAGTTAGTGTCGTAGGATAAACAATTAGGTCATTTTCGTCCTCCCTAGGCTTATTCTTGTCCAATTCGGGTACTTAACAAATCTTGTGCATTAAATAGGTGTGTTGGGTTCGTTGGATGAACATTTAGGTCATTTTCGTCTTCCCTAGGCTTATTCTTGTCCAATTAGGGTTTTTTTTTACCAACCTTGTGCATCCAATAAGTTCATTTGTGTCATTCGATGAACTTTTATGTAATTTTTGTCCTCCATTGGCTTATTTTCTTGTGCAATTAGGGTTTTTAACCAATCTTGTACATCTAGTAGGTGTGTTTGTATCATTGGATGCACATTTAGGTCATTTTTGTCCTCCCTAAGCTTAATTTTGTCTAATTAGGGTTTTTTACAAATCTTGTGCATCCAATAAGTTCGTTTGTGTCATTGGATTAAAATTTAGGTCATTTTCATCCTCCATAAGCTTATTCTTGTCCAATTAGGGTTTTTAACCAATGTTGTGCATCAAATAGGGGTGTTTGTGTCGTTGGATGAACAATTAGGTCATTGTCGGCCTCCCTTGGCTTATTCTTGTCCAATTAGGATTTTTAACCAATCTTGAGCATCCAATAGGTGTGTTGGTGTCGTTGGATGAACATTTAGGTCATTTTCATCCTCCCTAGACTTATTCTTCTCCAACTAGGGTTTTTAACCAATCTTGAGATTCCAATAGGTGTGTTTATGTCATTGGATAGGGATTTAGGTCATTTTCGTACTCCCTAAGCTTATTCTACACCTATTTGGTTTTTTAACAAATCTTGTGCGTCAACTAGGTGTGTTTGCGTCGTAGGATGAATAATTAGGTCATTTTCGTCCTTCGTTGGCTTATTCTTGTCCAATTAGGGTTTTTATCAATTCTTTTACATCCAATAGGTGTGTTTGGGTCATTCGATGAACATTTAGGTCATTTTCGTCCTCCCTAGGCTGAATCATGTCCAAATAGGGTTTTTAACCAATCTTGTGCATCCAATAAGTTCATTTGTGTCGTTGGATTAACATTTAGGTCATTTTCGTCCTCCCTAAGCTTATTCTTGTCCAATTAAGGTTTTTAACCAATCTTGTGCATCAAATAGGTGTGTTTGTGTCATTAGATGAACAATTAGGTCATTGTCATCCTGCCTTCGCTTATTCTTGTCCAATTAGGGTTTTTAACCAATCTTGTGCATCCAATAAGTTCATTTGTGTCATTCGATGAACATTTTGGTCATTTCGTCCTCCATTGGCTTTTTCTTGTGCAATTAGGGTTTTTAACTGACATTGTGCATCCAGTAGGTTTGTTTGTATCATTGGAAAAACATTTAGGTGATTTTTGCCCTCCCTAGGCTTAATCTTGTCCAATTAGAGTTTTTAACCAATCTTGTCCATCCAATAAGTTCGTTTGTCTCATTGGATTTACATTTAGGTCATTTTCGTTGTCCCTAAGCTTATTCATGTCCAATTAGGGTTTTTAACCAATCTTATGCTTCAAATAGGTGTGTTTGTGTCATTGGATGAACAATTATGTCATTGTCGTCCTCCTTAGGCTTATTTTTGTCCAATTATGGTCTTTAACCAATCTTGAGCATCCAATAGGTGTGTTGGGGTGGTTAGATGTACGTTTAGGTCATTTCCGTCCTCCGTTGGTTTATTCTTGTCCAATTAGGGTTTTTAGCCATTCTTGAGATCCCAATAGGTGTGTTTGTGCCATTGGATGAAGATTTAAATCATTTTCGTACGCCCTAGGCTTATTCTACACCTATTTTGCGTCAACTATGTGTGTTTGTGTCGTTGGATGAACAATTAGGTCATTTTCGTCCTCCCTAGGCTTATTCTTGTGCAATTAGGCTTTTTAACCAATCCTGTGCATTCAATAGGTTCATTTGTGTAATTGGATTAACATTTATGTCATTTGGTTCCTCCCTAGGCTTATTCTTGTCCCATTTGGGTTTTTAACCAATCTTGTGCATCCAATAGGTTTGTTTGTGTCATTGGATGAACATTTATATCATTTTCGTCCTCCATAGGCTTATTCTTATCCAATTAGGGTATTTGACAAATCTTGTGCATCCAATAAGTTCATTTGTGTCATTGGATAAATATTTAGGTCATTTTCTTCCACCCTAGGCTTATTCTTGTCCAATTTGGGTTTTTAACCAATCATGTGCATCCAATAGGTTTGTTCGTGTCATTGGATGAACATTTAGGTCATTTTCTCCTCCCTAGGCTTATTCTTGTGCAATTAGGGTTTTTAACTAGTCTGGTGCATCCAGTAGGTGTGTTTGTGTCATTGGATGAACATTTAGGTTATTTCTGTCCTCCATAGGCTTATTCTTTTGCAATTAGGGTTTTAAACCTATCTTGTGCATCCAGTAGGTGTGTTTGTATCATTCGATGAACATTTAGATCCTTTTCATCCTCCATAGGCTTAATCTTGTGCAATAAGGGTTATTAACCAATCTTGTGCATCCAATAAGTTCATTTATGTCATTGGATTAACATTTAGATCATTTTCGTCCTCCCTAGGCTAATTGTTGTCCAATTAGGGTTTTTAACCAATCGTGTACATCCTATAGGTGTGTTGTGTCATTCGATGAACATTTAGGTAATTTTTGTCCTCCATAGGCTTATTCTTGTTCAATTATGGTTTTTAACCAATCTTGTGCATCCAATAGGTGTGTTTGTGTCATTGGATGAACATTTGGGTCATTTTCGTCCTCCCTAGTCTTATTCTTGTCCAAGTTGGGTTTTTAATCAATCTTGTGCATCCAATAAGTTCATTTGTGTCATTGGATTAACATTTAAGTCATTTTCGTCCTCCCTAGGCTTATTCTTGTCAAATTAGGGTATTTAACAAATCTTGTGCATCAAATAGGTGTGTTGGTGTCATTGGATGAAAATTTAGGTCGTTTTCGTCCTCCGTAGGCTTATTCTTGTCCAATTAGGGTTTTTAACCAATATTGTGCATCAAATAGGTGTGTTTATGTCGTTGGATGAACAATAAGGTCATTGTCGTCTTCCCTAGGCTTTTTCTTCTCCAATTTGGGTTTTCAACAAATCTTGAGCATCCAATGTGTGTGTTGGTATCATTGGATTAACATTTAGGTCATTTTCGTCCTCCCTAGGCTTAATCTTGTCCAATTACGGTTTTTAACCAATCTTGTGCATCCAATAAGTTCGTTCGTGTCATTGGATGAACAATTAGGTCATTGTCTTCCTCCCTAGGCTTATTCTTGTCCAATCAGGATTTTTCGACAGACATAAGTCCATTTTTGATATTATTGACAAACATACATCTTGTGATAAATCTAACATTTTAAACTGAGCAAAATTTCAGGAACAACAACTCAATCCTACATACTTGAGACAATTGCTTGGAACTCAAGAAATCAACAAAAATTGGAATGTTCACTAAGCAAATCGATTAGACAAATGGATTTTGTAATAGGGTTGTATGAAAAAATGTAGTCTGTGATTAAGCAATCGATTAGGCAAATCGACTGGCACATTTGCTGAAAATCAATTGTGCAAGTCAAAGCAAGCCGTTGTGCATGCTAATCGATTAGGCAAATATATTGTTTCAATCATAGAGACATAGCAAATTGTTTACATCGGTTGACAAAATCGATTGTGCTAGTTACAGAGCCAAACCAGTTTTTAAGTAATCGATTAGGCAAATCAATTTCAATAAAGGTCTCAAAATGAACATGGTCGATAATAGAACACAATCGATTGGCACAATCCATTGAAACAAATTTCTTGTTAAACAAGTTTGGCATTAATCGATTTGGTAAATCGATTGATGAACCAACTGGTACATCTCTTCTCTGAAAATATTACGTAATCGATTGACATATTCCATTAGCATGAAATATGCTAACTCCCTGTAATAAGCCAAATCGATTTGGCTAATCGATTGGACAAAATCCACTGAGTCCCTGAGACTAGTACAATCGATTGGCAAAATCGATTGGAACAATTTTTTTTAGTTATAGAGGAAATTTAGCCTATGACCTAATCGATCATATGCATTAATGAATCGATTATGTGTTTTAATGAATCAACTGCATAAATCGATTGTTTTGATCTCGTTGTTGGAACAAAACACCTAAAATCGATTAGGCAAATAGATTCCATTAAGAACTGCTTTTAAAGTTCTAAAAAGTGGATTCAAATAATCGATAAGGTAAATTGATTAGTTTATGTAGTTTCAAGATTCAAGTAAAACAAGATTCGCAAAATCGATTTGGTAAATCGATTGAGCCTGTTTTATTACATTAATGAATCGATTTGGTAAATCGATTCATCTGTTGTTTCTCAGAAAGTATATAAATAGTTTTCAATTACTTCTTCTCAACAATTAGAACCAGAACTGAAAAACTCATAACTCAAAATTCTCATAATTCTCATGACTCATAGAACTGATAACAAACTTTGAATATTACTTTTTCAGACTTGAATCAACCATCTTTCGTGATCTATAGAGACTTGAAAAAGATTGCTTGAGAAAGAGAACTAGAGAAGAAGTCTGCTTGAGAAAATTCTGTATATTCTTTTTTTTGATATTCTGTAACTCAAATTCTGTAAACAAGAACGTTGAAAAATCCAGTATTGAAACTGATAGTTATCTTCTGTGTTGAGGTGTCTCATCAAGAAGAAACTTTGTTGTGATCTTGGAAGAGTTCGGAGAAGAACTCTGGGATACAATGGTTGTGAAAGATAGAATAGGGAGAGTGTTTTAAGATTGATAGGTGGGGAGGCTGGAACATCTGTAAAACGACTCTACAAGATTTTATTGGAAAAGGCTAAGATCGGTTTGATCTAGAACTGGACGTAGGCTGTCTCACAGACGGCTGAAATAGTATAAAAATTGTCGTGTACAATTTCCTAACCTTATCTCTTTTATTTCGGCATTGCTTATTTGATTAATCCTGATTTCATGCAACAATTAAATTCTGTAATAATTGACATTGCTAAAATCGATAATTTGGCATGCTTGTATCTTGATAAATCGATTGAACAATTCTTTTATATGTTGCGCTCTCTATTAGACAATACTTGTTATTGATAATATTCTATTAGGACCGATATTTGGGACGGTGGTTAATCTTTAGTTTAATAAAATTTGAATTTTGCAAACTGTTTAGCATAATGTTAGAATAGGACTTATTCTTCACATATTCTGCTAAACTGAGGTCAATATCCCCCGACAATTGGCATCAAGAGCCTACTTTTTGTTAGAGTAATTTTCATAAAAAGACCATGACCTCAGAATTCCTAGGTGAGGGTGCTTCATTGGCTAGGCCCCCAGCTTTCAATGGGCTGCCTATATGTACTGGAAGGAGAGGATGCTCATCTTCCTAGAAGCAGTTAGCATAGATATATTAGATGCTGTTTTAGAAGGACCTTATGTGCCAAAAATTGCAAGAACTGATAATTCTTTCATCCCAAAACCCAGATCTGACTGGTCTGAGGATGATAAGAAAAAGGTAGGTTACAATGCTAAGGCTAAGAATATTATTACTTCTACATTATCTGCTGACGAATTTTTCAGAGTTCTAAGACAAATGACACCAAGACCATAACATGTTATGAGTGTGGAAAAACAGGCCACATAAAGTCTGAATGTTACAAGTTGCAAAACAAAAATAGAACTGCAAATAACAAAAGCAAGGAATCAACTCCTAAATCCAGAAAAGCTTATGTTGCATGGAACGATAATGACAACGAATCCTCTTCATCTTCCGAAGAAGAACAGGCAAATTTATGTCTTATGGCTAAAAATAGATTCAGATTCGGAAAGTGAGGTAAGTTCATCTGATCCTTCATATGATGAGTTACAACATGCATTTAGTGAATTACATGATGAGTATGTTAGTACTATTAAATAGTTGATTAGTACTAAGAAATTATTAGAAGAGAAATGCATGTTGTATGATGAGATTAAACTTGAGCATGAATCACTTAAGGATACAAATGAAAATCTAAAAAAGGAAACTCATGCATTGCATAATGATCTAGAGAAGTTTAACAATAGCAAAAACCAGTTAGACATGCTTCTTGGTAATCAAAGGAATTTCAATGAGAAATCTGGACTAGGCTATAAACCAAATATGCATGTTAAACAGAATCACAATAAACATGGTATTGGATATAGAAATGTTAAACATAACAAGAAGTATGGTAGATCTAGTCATATGCATAGTGTCTTTATTAAACCAAAACAGTATGCGTCCTCTATTGTCACATGTCATTTCTGTTGTAGAAAAGGACATTTTTTGTACAATTGCAACTTTAAAAAACTTGCCAACAGAGGGTGTAAACATATTTGGAAGGTCAAGACAGAAGGGCTAAATTTATATTGGGTACCTAAAACGAAATTCTGATTTTATTGCAGGTATGCTTGAGATCCACAAGGCACCAATGGTACCTTGATAGTGGGTGCTCAAAGCATATGACAGGGGACAAGACAATGTTCCTGTCCCTAAGCCTAAAAGATGGAGGATTTGTTAAATACGGTGACAACAATAAGGGTAAGATTTGTGGAATTGGGGACATAGGCAGCGAATCAACTGCTATCATAAAAAACGTCTTATACGTAGAAGGGCTAAAACACAACCTTCTATGTATAAGTCAGCTTTGTGACAATGGTTTTCAAGTAAGCTTTTCACCACTTTCTTGCATAATTGAGAGTAAGAATGATAAAGGTATCAAACTGGTTGGTGATAGAGTTAACAATATTTACATGCTAGATTTAAATGTTGTGCCTGCTAGTACTGTTTGTTGTCTATTATCAAATGCTGATGAGAACTGGCTATGGCATAAACGTGTTGCGCATATTCATATAGATCATTTGAATAAACTTGTTAGCAAACAATTAGTTATAAGTCTTCCCAATAGAAAGTTTACTAAGGACAGGTTGTGTGATTCTTTAGATGAAGTTGTAAAATCTGATCCAATAGAACCAAATGAAACTACCCCTCCAACCAACAGTGACTGTGTTGAACCTATTAGGGGAGAGGAGTTACCTAGGGAGTGGAAGTTTAATAGAAACCATCCCATAGATAACATCATAGAGGACATCTCCAAAGGAGTGGCAACTAGGAGGAATCTTAGACATTTATGTAACCTTACAGCCTTTGTATCTCATATTGAACCCAAGAACATCA
Organism: Cicer bijugum; assembly: GCA_037974875.1. NCBI lineage: Eukaryota > Viridiplantae > Streptophyta > Magnoliopsida > Fabales > Fabaceae > Cicer > Cicer bijugum. Next base: position 2,841,810 of record JBBPBT010001258.1, on the reverse strand, counting down.
AAGAGGCCTTACTAGATAGTGAGGGGATACTTGCTATGCAAGACGAGTTAAACCAATTTGAGAGAAACAAGGTATGGACTCTAGTACCTAAACCATAAAATAAGCACATCATAGGAACAAGATGGGTGTTTAGGAACAAATTAGATGAGAATGGAGTCATCACTAGAAACAAAGCTAGATTAGTGGCCAAGGGTTACAATCATGGGGAAGGAATAGATTTTGATGAAACCTATGCCCCTGTAGCTAGGTTAGAAGCCATTAGAATACTACTTGCTTATGCATGTATAATGGACTTTAAGCTTTAACAAATGGATGTGAAAAGTGCCTTTCTCAATGCTGACATCCAAGAGGAAGTTTTTGTTAGCCAAACACCTGGTTTTGAGAATCCAGATTTTCCTAATCATGTCTACAAGCTAACCAAAACCCTCTATGGGTTGAAACAAGCTCCAAGAGCTTGGTATGAGAAGCTCAACAATTTCCTCATTCAACAAAACCTTTTAAGAGGAAATGTTGATAAGACACTTTTCATAAAAACTAATGGAAATGACATCTTGCTGGTCCAAGTTTATGTTGTTGACATAATCTTTGGATCTACAAACAATAAATTGTGCAAAGATTTTTAAAACTTAATGAAAGATAAATTTGAAATGTCAATGATGGGTGAACTATCTTTTTTCCTGGGATTTCAAATTAACCAAAGCAAGCAAGGCATTTTCATTAGTCAAACTAAATATTGCAACGATTTGATAAATAAAATCAGTTTTGATAACTTCAAGTCGATTGATTCTCCCATGAGTCAAAGAAACCATTTAGAGTAGATGAGTTACCTAGGGAGTGGAAGTTCAATAGAAACCATCCCATAGATAACATCATATGTGACATCTCTAAAGGAGTGGCAATTAGAAGGAACCTTAGACATTTTTGTAACCTTACAGCCTTTGTATCTCATATTGAACCTAAAAACATTAAGGAAGCCTTACTAGATAGTGAGTGGATACTTGCTATGCAAGAGGAGTTAAACAAATTTGAGAGAAACAAGGTGTGGAAGCTAGTACCTAATCCAGAAAATAAGCACATCATAGGAACAAGATGGGTGTTTTGGAACAAACTAGATGAGAATGGTGTCATCACTAGAAACAAAGCTAGATTAGTAGGCAAGGGTTACAATCAAGAAGAGGGAATAGATTTTGATGAAACCTAAGCACCTGTAGCTAAGTTAGAAGCCATTAGAATTCTACTTGCTTATGCATGTACAATGGACTTTAAGCTTTATCAAATGGATGTTAAAAGTGCCTTTCTCAATGGTGACATCCAAGAGGAAGTTTTTGTTAGCCAAACACCTGGCTTTGAAAATCCTGATTTTCCTAATCATGTGTACAAGCTAACAAAAGCCCTCTATGGGTTGAAACAAGCTCCGAGAAGCTCAGTAATTTCCTTATTCAACCAAACTTTTTAAGAGGAAATGTAAAAACTAATGTAAATAACATCTTGCTGGTCCAAGTTTATGTTGATGACATAATCTTTGGATCTACAAACAATAAGTTGTGCAAAGATTTTGAAAACTTGATGAAAGGTCAATTTGAAATGTCAATGATGGGTGAACTATCATATTTCTTAGGATTTCAAATTAACCAAAGCAAGCAAGGCATTTTAATTAGTCAAACAAAATATTGTAATGATTTGATAAAGAAATTCTCCTTTGATAGCTTCAAGTCCATTGATACTCCAATGAGCCAAGGAAATCTTTTAGATAAAGATGAGATAGGCAAACCAGTGGATGTTACAAGGTATAGAGGCATGATAGGATCATTGCTCTATCTCACAGCAAGCAGGCCTGACATTATGTTCTGTGTTTGCATGTGTGCGAGATACCAATCAAATCCTAAAAAGTCTCACCTTAGTGCTGTTAAGAGGATTTTCAGGTATTTAGTTGGAACTAGGAATCTCGGCTTATGGTATCCTAAGGGATCAACATGTTCTTTAGTTGGTTATTCGGATTCAGACATTGTTGGATGCAAACTAGATAGGAAAAGTACCTCAGGTACTTGTCACTTGCTAGGCAATTCCCTTGTATCTTGGTTTAGCAAGAAACAAACCAGCATTGCATTGTCAACAGCTGTAGCTGAGTACATTGCAGCTGGAAGTTGTTGTGCCCAGATCATGAGGATGAAACAGCACCTATTAGATTTTGGTGTGGACTTAGGAACTGTTCCCATCTTGAGCGACAACACAAGTGCGATCAGTATCACTAAGAACCCAGTTATGCATTCCAGAACCAAACATATCGAAATTCGGCATCATTTCATCCGAGATCAGTTTCAGTGTGGAAATATCAAGTTAGAGTATGTCAACACAACTGAGTAGTTAGCAGACATATTCACCAAAGCATTGCCAAAGGACAGCTTCCTTCACATTAGGATGAAACTAGGCATCATAGATCCTAGTGAGATCTGATTTTTGTGTCTAATCGACTGGTTAAATCGATTATCCTGTGGATACACAGGAAAATGTCTTTATAAAATCGATTGCCCAAGCCAATTTGACCCATAATATGTCTATTTTCTCAAATTAGACACTCGAAATCGATTTGGTAAGTCGATTTGTAATTTCCAGGAAGCTTCAGATGCTTTTACTCTCCCATGTCAATCGATTATGGAATTCGACTGATTTCTTGAAATAGTAGTTAAAGAATCGATGTGGAAAATCGATTAGTTTGGCCCATGACTTCAAACTTGAAGAATTCCTTCAGACTCTGTGTCGAAGTCGATTTGGGAAATCGATTGTTTTAAATGTGTTTGAGATCTTCATTTAAAGGATCGATTTGGGTAATCAATGTTGAGATAAGTTCCCCTCTAAACTAATATGAAAGATTTCTGACGAAACTCGAAATCGATTCGGGTAATCGATTATTTGAACTTGATTGAGATTTTCAGTCAAAAGAAACGATTTGGGAAATCGATGCAGAGATGGATGCCTGTCTAGACTGTTTTAAACGTCTCTGAACTGATACGAAATCGATTGTAACAATCGATTAAGTAACTATGAACATCGATTGAGGTAATCGACTATCATTATGACAGTTACTGCTTTTTACTAGCCATCACGCCTCATATTTTTCATCTTCCCCAGCAACGGTAACTAAATCGATTTGACCAATCGATTTAAATACCCAGCAGTATAAAAGGAACAATTGCAATCGAACCCTAACATCGATTTCTTCATTATTCCAGCAACCTTACCTCTGCAAATCACTACCTTTTATTTGTTTTGATCCATACCAACTTCCATCTTACTGATACCATCTCATATTCATTCTCTAAATCACTCAAAATGGCAAGAGTCAAAAGAACTTCACCATCTACTCCTTCTCCGTCATCTTCCTCAAGCGGAAGAACTCCGTCACCTCCACCTACTCTTTCCAAACGCATTCCAGTGCCTACACACAAAATCGCAGCAAGAGATAAAGGAAAAGGCATTGCTATAGAGCAAGGAAAATCAAAGAAACGGAAAGAACCACCAACGGAGAAACTGTTAGCTGATGCGATGAAAGAAATATCACAAAAGAAAAAGAAGAAAAAGAATGCTTCTTTGACACCACAGAAGAAGACAACTCCACAAAAGAAAACGACGCCACAACCAAAAGCTGCAGCTGCTCATAACAAACCAGCTGAGGAGTTTAAGTTGCCGCCTACTTTCGTAAAGAGGAAGATTCACGAAGCTCGTGTACTAGACTTCACTTACTTCGACAATGATGGTTTTACATTTCAAAACCATCTTCGATTTCATGGGTTGGAAGACTTCCTATCCTGCTCGCTCGATTATTATCCCAACTTGATTCGAGCCTTCTAGTCTACTTTCAAGACGACAGATACTGGTTTCAAAGCAACGGTGAAAGGAAAGAAAATTTCCATGTCTTATGAGGAGTTCTCGAACCTACCGGGACTACCTTATCATGGAAACTCAGTCGATGGCAGCTCCGAAGCCGACGCAGCAGATGAAGGCTGGGAAGCTACCTTGGAGAGGCAAACAGCAGTCCAAGACATGATGGTTGATGGGTTTGTCGAGTCGGTCTCACTCCCAATCGACCAAATGATGGTCTAGCATCGGATGCTGATGTACGCACTCACAAGGATGCTTGTCCCAAGGTCCGGAAATCACGTTTGTGTACAACGGTTGGACATCGTGCTGCTGTGGGGTCTGTGCAAAGAGCTCAAGATGAGCTGGGCATGGATTGTCCTGAGACATATGACGGAAGCTGCACAGGGAAAGCTTCTACTACCCTACCACCAGCTGATCACGAAGATTCTTGAACATTTCAAGGTATTGTTCAAGGGTGAATAAATGTCCAAGACCACTCTTACATTTGGTGAATCCATCGTGAACCAAATGCAGCTGCGCAGAGTGAACGACATTTGGAAGCGACCTCAAAACAATGCTGAACAAGCTCAGCAAAATACTGGACCACCAGCTGCTGAGTCAGTTCCAGCAAGTTCTGAAGTGCTTGCCAAACTGCTGGAATTCATGGCAGCACAGGCAGCCCACAACGCCAAGGTGGAGGCATCAAATGCAAGAATGGAGGCTGCGATGCAAAAGCTTCAATCCGACCTGAACCTGGTTGCACAGGATGTGGCAGTAATCCAGGAACATCTAGGCATTAATTGTCTTTCAGTGATGTTGCTGAGATTGGAATACAAGCAACTGAAGAACCACTTCCAACACACTTAGACGATGCTGAACCTCATGTTGAGGAGACACCTGCTGAGGGTAATACAGCGGTCTCAGCCTCTACCCTAGATAATAATGAGGGCCAACCAACTCTAGATGTTTAGGATTTTAGTTTCTTAGTTGTTTAGCATTTTATTCTGCCCTTTCTATGTAATGTTTTAGTTGGATGTACCTTTTTGGTGAATGAATATAAATAGTTGAGTTTTTGATCAAATTGTCTGTTGCATTTTATCTTAATGATCTCCATTATGTGCCATAATCCATTTCTTTTACTGCTCTAATACAATTTGTTTTACAAACTGCTCTTGTTACTAATCTGTTCTGATTTCAGTGGATAGCAGTATTCAGTTTTGCTACCGACATAGGGGGAGCAAACTTCTAACTCTTCGCTCCTTTACATCTTTTTGACTTTACTGACAAAGGGGGAGAACAATTTATAACTTGCATTTATATTCACTATGATTTTTATTAACTCTGATATTTCTTTTTGATCTAATATTGTTGATATTGTTAGACAAATTGATATGATATTGTTTGATCTGATACCATATTGACTGATATGATACTAGTGCATTTTGCAAATTACTCTAATATGATCTATTTTGATTTTTAGCTCTAACCCTGATTCCATTGTATGAAAAGCATGACTGCTCATATTTAGGGGGAGCTTCTCTATACTGTTGTAATTACAATGACGTTCTTTGACATGTTTCTCAAGTTAAAATTGCATGTTTGTCACTTAAATCAAAAAGGGGGAGATTGTTAGACATAAGTCTATTTTTGATATTATTGACAAACATACATCATGAAATAAATCTGACATTGTGAACTGAGAAAAATTTCAGGAACAACAACTCAACCCTACAAACTTGAGTCAATAGCTTGGAGCTCAAGAAATCAACAAAAGTTTGAAGATTCATTAAGCAAATCGATTAGTAAAATCAATTTTGTAATAGGGTTGTATGTAATTGTGAATTTAGTAAACGAGCAGTTGATTAGGCAAATCGATGTGCACATTTAATGGAAATTAAGGTTGCAAGTCAGTGGCATACTGTTTTGTGGCCTAATCGATTGTTCGTATCACAGGTCTAAACTGATTGTCTAAAATCGATTAGACACATCGCTTGGCCATTTTATTGAAAATAATTGTTCAAGTCAGTTGCATACTGATTTGTGGCCTAATCGATGTGGCAAATTGATTGTTCCAATCACAAGGACATTTGGATTGTTAAAGTCGATTAACACAATCGATTGTGAGAGTTACAGAACCAAGTCAATGTTTCTCAAATCGGTTGGGCAAATCGATTTCATAAATGAAGTTTTAAAATAATCTTGGTCTGGGACATACACAATCGATTAGCACAATCCATTAATATTTTTCTTTTGAAATAAGTTTGGCATCAATCGACTTGGTAAACCGATTGAATGAACCAACTGATGAAATGTTCTTCAGACTTAAGTCCATAATCGATTAGACACATCGATTACCTTGATTTAAGCCAACTCTTTGTAACTAGTCTAATCGGTTAGGCAAATCGATTTGTGAAAATCAATGTGCTCCTGTAACCAGAGAAATCGATTGACTAAAGCGATTGGTACAAAATTTTTAGAAGCAGAGATGACTTAAGGACTATGTGAAGGTTTGAATCGAATGAGCCAATCGATGGTTTTGATCTCGTTGTTGGAACAAAACTTTTCAAATCGTTTAGGCACATCGATTCAAATATGAACATTCATCCAAGTCTGAAAAACTCATTTAAAATAATCGATTAGAAAAATCGATTAGCTTATGCAGTTTCAAGATTCAAGAAAAACAAGATTCGCGAAATCGATTTAGTAAATAGATTAGTATGCTTTATAACTTTAATGAATTGATTGATTAAATCGATTCATGTGTTGTTTTTGCTGAAACTATATAAACTGCTTTCACTCTCTTCTTCTCATAATATGATACTCATAACAATTCAGAACAACAACATACACAATATACCACTGTAATAACTTGTATACATCAATGCCAATAACTTTCTCACACTGATATGACTTTTGAACATCTTTTTCAGCCATGAACAATCTACATTTGTGATCAATAAGGATTGAAAAAGACTGAAGAGAGAAAGACTGCTTTGAGAAGAAGAAAATTCAAGAACTTTGTAAATTGTTCTGGTTCTAATTTCTGTAACCAAACTACGTTGAGAAAATCCAGTTGCTACTGGTGGTGTTCTTCCGGGTTGAGGGCTGTCAACAAGAAGACACTTGATTGGATTCTTGGTAGAGTTTATGGGATTTAAACTCGGGAATTCAGGGAGGGAAAGATAGAACATAGAGAATTGTTTAAGATTGAGGCGAGGCGCTGTGTAAAATCTGTAAACTGATTCTAAGAAGTTCTATTGGAAACACTAAGATCAAGTTTGATCTTAGGACTGAATGTAGGCTGTCACGAGGTGGCTGAACCAGTATAAAAATTTGAGTACACTTTTCTTTCCCTTATCTCGTTTAAATTTATGCAATTATTATGTTTTTGATTTTGATTGAATGCATGATTAACATTCTGTATTAAGTGACTTTGCATGATTAATTGTATTAACATGATTGCATGAAAATCAATATCTTGAGTAATAATTGTTTCTGATGCATTTCTCCATATAAACATTAATTGATATTGTTTAATGTTCATTAGGATTGATTATTAGGGACCTTGTTTAATCTTGTGTTTAGTAAATTTCAAATTTATTAAACTACTGCGCATATTGTTAGAATAGACATTACTCTGCATTTTCACTATAAAACTGAGGTAATACACACCAACAAAATTTAGGTCATTTTCATCCTCCCTAAGCTTATTCTTCTCCAATTAGGGTTTTTAACCAATCATGAGCATCCAATATGTGTGTTGGTGTCATTGGATGAACAATTAGGTCATTGTCGTCCTCCCTTGACTTATTCTTGTCCAATCAGGATTTTTAACCAATCTTGAACATCTCATAGGTGTGTTGTTGTTATTGGATGAACATTTAGGTCATTTTCGTCCTCCCTAGGCTTATTCTTGTCCAATTATGGTTTTTAACAAATCTTGAGATTCCAATAGGTGTGTTTGTGTCATTCGATAAAGATTAAGGTCATTTTCGTACTCCCTAAGCTTATTCTACACCTATTTGGGTTGTTAACAAATCTTGTGCATCAACTAGGTGTGTTTGTGTCGTAGGATGAACAATTAGGTCATTTTCGTCCTCCCTAGGCTTATTCTTGTCCAATTAGGGTTTTTTAACCAATCTTGTGCATGCATTAAGTTCATTTGTGTCATTGGATTAACATATAGGTCATTTTCGTCCTCCCTTGGCTTATTCTTGTCCAATTAGGGTTTTTAACAATTCTTGTGCATCCAATAGGTGTGTTTTTGTCATTCACTGAACATTTACACTACGGCAAAAATGACATTTAACATCGCCCCTTTGATAGCGCTTGGTAAACACAAGCGCTGTTGAAAATATATTTTAAAAATAACGGAGCCTTTTACAGCGCTTTTTATGACAAGCGTTGTAAATGCAGCGTTGTTGTATGTCTTATAACGTTTGCGCATAACGTTATAAGGCTTTTACAGCGCTTGCCAAAAAAGCGCTGTAAAATGAAGCGCTTTCGCGTATTATTTTACAGCGCTTTTGTCACAAGCGCTGTAAAAGGCATCCGCTTTCAAATAATTGAACTACCTATTATAGCGCTTTTTCCACAAGCGTTGTAAAATACATGCGCTTTCGTTGAATTTAACTACCTATTACAGCGTTTTTTTCACAAGCGCTGTAAAATGCATATTTCAAATAATTATATACGTTGGAAACCCTCATATCATATCCTCTACATCTTTCAAAACCCTAATATCCTCTACGTACTGTGCAGCCATCTACGTTGTCTCAGGTATTTTTTAATTTGTTTTTGTCAAAAAAATCTTTATGATCTCTTCTACACATATATACCACATGATATGTTATGTTTTAAATCTCTTCTACACATATATACCACATGATCTGTTATGTTTTGAAATTGTCAAAAACTCATATCACGTGATGTGTTCTGTTTTGAAATATTTTCTGTATTGAAATTGTTATTAGATATGTTGATATTGGTTTATTTTTGAAATTGTTGATATGTTTTGTATAATTGAATGTTGAATACTGTTCCAATATAATATATGGATTTAAAAAATGTGTTAATATTTATAATATAACTTTAATGTATTCAACAATAATTAATAATATTAATTAAAGTTATACTTTAATGTGTTAAAATTTACAATTAATAATATTAATTAAATTTACATTTTCAAGAATAAAATAAATGCACCTAATAAAGTAAAAAAAAGGTTATATTTGGTGTCTGATGGAGACCTTTTACAGCGCTTATTGGGAAAAGCGCTGTAAAAGACTCTTTGAAAAAAAAAAAAAGACCTTTTAAAAATTATGGCATAGTCTTTTTGTTAGTCATGAGGATTTTTTAAAGCCTTTTACAGCGCTTTCTTTATAAAGCGCTATAATAGACTCTTTGAAAAATAAAATAAAGAGACCTTTCATTGAACAAGCGCTGTAAAATAAAGAGACCTTTTTGTTAGTCATTTCGAACCTTTTACAGCGCTTGTACTAGTAAGTGATGTAAAAGACACTTTTAAAAATAAAAGTAAAGAGTCATTTTATAGCGCTTATTTGTACAAGCGCTGTAAAAGGCTTTTAAAAAAAAATTATATAACATAATAAAACAATGAGGTCTTTTACAGCGCTTGTTGGGAAAAGCGCTGTAAAAGAGCCTTTTTAAAAATTAAATAAGGACGCCTTTTAGAGCGCTTTTTTAACAAACGCTGTAAAAGGCTTAGGCCTTTTAGAGCGCTCTTTGCAAAAGCGCTGTAAAAGGGTTATAAAAAAGCGCTGTAAAAGGGTTACATATATAACAGTAACCTCTTCAGTTTCCTCTTCATTACGTAAACTACACTATCATCTCAACCTTCATCGTTCTTCTCTTCTTTTGCAAACCCTATAATCCCGTCCATTAAGAACTGTATTTCCACGATCATCTCCTTCATTTCGAACCTTATTTCCATCCAAGATCATTTTGAACCGTATATTTTCATTGAAATACGTAACCTTCATTACGTATTTCTTCAAAACGTTTTTTTGTGAACTTTATTGCTGTGAAATTTATGCGTTCGCTCTTTTCTTCGCATTTCATCTTTCTTTGAACCATTATTCAGGTATTGATGTTATTTATTTTTTTTAATGATTAAAATGCATGTGGAGCTTGTTTAAAATATATATATTGATACATGTTGAGCTTGTTTAGAATAATGCATGATGCATGTTGAGCTTGTTGTTATCATACTAAACTGCATGTTGAACTTGTTGTAGTTAAATGGATACAAACAATGAAAAAAAATGTCAAAATGAAGAAGTTGGCACCTCTAAGGCTTATGAAAATGAAGTCAAACGTGGTGCAACTATAATGCAAAAGGTGATTAAAGCAAGGAGCAATGACACCAAGTTTGAGGTTATACTATACTATACTCTGTTTGCTATGTATTTTATTAGCTTTTTTTAATAGCATGTACTTACTATATGAGTTTATTAGGTTTGTTGGAATGAGAGTGGTCAGCCAATTGACCCCAACAGTGCAATGTTTGTAAGTTACATTGGGGCTGTTGTTCGACAAAATATTCCAATTACGATTGACGATTGGAGAGATATGGCGTTGAAGGATGCCAAAGATATAATATGGAATGATATTCAAGTAAATTTTTTGATCCAATCATTTGTCATTTATAAATATTTTCATTGAAATACTTTACTTATAAATTTTTCATTGCAGACGACTTTTGTCCTTGATGAGGGACGAATGAGTTACGTTTTGAGAGTTGCTGGGATAATCCATCGGGGATTTAGATCGCATCTCTCAAATTTCTATCTAAAAGATAGAGAAGGAAACACAACTACTGAACCTCCAAAAATATATCAACATTATATATCAAATGATGAATGGAAAGCATTTGTTTCCAAACGTTCGAACCCCGCGTTTGTTGTAAGTGATTAATTTATTAGCATTTGTGTGTTTTATTATTCATATTTGTAGCGTATTTTAAATTTTTACATAATTGCTATTTTTTTATATAGAATATTAGTAAGGCAAATCGCGAGAGGGCAAGCAATCCGACGCACCCATACAAAACATCACGTATAGGATATGCACGTCTAGACCAAAATCTTGTAAGTCAATGTAACATCAATAATGAGGGAATTTGTATTATAAACTATAGTTTCTAACTATTATTTTGTTTTAACGAATAGCGACAAGAGACCCAATCCGAACAACCGTTGGGTCGTCATATCTTGTGGAAGGAAGCTCGTGTAAATAAGGATGGAGTGGTTGAAAACGAAAATGTTCAAAAAGTAATAGAACTTTGTGTAAGTATGTTATGACTTTAATATTTTTCAATATTGTATTTATCACTTGAATACTTTTTAATATTGTTTTTTAAAAATGCTAATGAACTTAACTATTTTAATGTTACATGTATTTTAGGAGACCATCGAACAAAGTTCTGAAAATGAAGAGGGCAACAAGGCTAGTTGCAGGGACATTCTGGGCAAAGTTTTTAATGTTCCTGAATATTCCGGTCGAGTTAGGGGAAAGGGATTTGGCATAACTCCTAAAAGCTTTTTTCCTCAAGAGAAGCGCCAAAAACCTTCCAACGAGGAAGTATTAGAGAAGCTCAGAATCCTATCTGAGCAAGTGGCACTCTTAGTGAATACGAATAAAAACAAGCAACTTTCAGATCAGCTCCAACGTTTAATACAAATGGAGAGTGAAAGTGGGAGTTGCAACGTCGTTTTGAAAATTATTCCTGAGGTAATTAATTACTTACTTGCTTATGTAATTACTTATGCATTAAACAATATTATATATTAACTGTACTTATGTTTTAACTATTGATTTAGGGTGTCACTTCATGTTTCCTATACTTGTCCTCGCCCACTCATCGGAAGGTGGGAAAAGGAAAATTGTACAATACTTTGGGAGAAGTATTGCACAATACTCCGATCCCAGCGGGCCATGTCAAAGTATCGCCTACTGTTGCATTCGAACCAACTGCACCGTTGCCGATACCGGACAACGACAGAGATATGCAGACATTGGGCGAAGCTATTGGTAGTTACGTGGCATGGCCCACGAACCTTGTTGCCCTCGTAAAAGCCCTCCCAGAAACGAATCAGTTACGTCTCCCGAAAAGGTTTGTCACATTTATTGCATAAGTTTTGTCAATTTTTTTAGATTCAATAAAATAACATTTAACCTCATTTTTGTAGGTCCAAATAAATAAACCACCCGCACATCCAAAGAAAAGCAGCAAACCTCAAAAATTGGAGGTTAATAGATCTACCAAATTACAAAGGCCGGAGGCCAATAAAGCTGCCAAACTTGCAACAAGATAAAAACTGGATCGGGGGAAATCAATTGCTGCTGCTGCTGCTCCTAAAATAAGTCAGCCACGCCTTGTTAAATACGGGACGTGTCTTGACATCCAAGTAAAAAAGAACCTGTGCAGCAGCGATGATTCGCGCATGATACACATGAATAAAGATATATTCGGAGATGAGTATGAGGAATTGCTCGACAAGGAGCACGTATACGAACTTCTCGAACATAAGGAGCTCAGTGCTACTGTAATGTGCTTGTACATAAGGTAAAAAATACTTTTAATTGCATTTATTGGTAATTAATTAAATGTATTGGTAATTTATCTAGTTTAAAATTTTCATTGAAGGTTTTTGCATGAGAAGGTCGTGTGCACGAGGAAATTGTCAAATAAATACTCATTCTTGTCTCCGCATAAGATGTCCATGTGGAAACTCGATCCAGATAATGTAAAGAAATACATTATAGATATGTTTTTAGGAAATAAAGAAAAGGATAAATTATTCTTCGCACCATATAATTCAGGGTACTTAATTTTATCTTTTAAATTGATGAGAATTTAATTTATTAGTTGTGTATAAACAAAATTGCTTAACCAATTTTTTGTTGTTGTAGGGCACATTGGGTGCTATTTGCAATCAATGCGGTCTCTGAAGTTATATACTATATGGATCCCGTGCATGGCGATTACAACAAACGCACCGAAATAAAGACTATGTTCGACATGTAAGTAATATTCATTTATTTTTATTACACATATATATAAATAAGTGTTTGTTCATGCTAAAATAATTACATTTATTCATTCGATAGTGGATTAAAAGTTTTTCGAGCTCAAAGAGGTGCGACAGTGTTGAAGCAAAAGTCTAATAATATTACATGGATTCCAATAAAGTGCCCTCGTCAAACAAACAACATCGACTGTGGGTACTATGTATTGAGATTCATGAAGGAGATTGTTGACAAGAATAAAACTATTATCCCAGAAACGGTACGGTATTTTGATTATATGATTTTCATATTTAAATTATCTATATATTTGATACTAACTTAATATAATATGTTCAATTTTTATATTGCAGTACTTTGAAAATTCCAGTCCATCATATTTTGAGCAAGATCTGATGGAATTAAAGGACGAATGGTGTGAGTATGTGCTTGAAATGAAAATTATTTGATTTTCTGAGAAATAGCATGTTGCTGGGCAAGGGATCTTAATATTATATGGTGCATAGTTATTATATGTATATGATCATAGGACAGTATATAAACATGCATATGAATATGTTGTAAATTAGGTTCAATGTATATTTAGTTACTTATGTTGTAAATTACTGTGTTACAGGGTAATATATATGTATCATATTGTGTGAACTGCTTATCGTAAATTACTGTTACAGGGTAATATATATGTATCATGTTGTAAATTACTGATTCTGGTTGTGTTCTGTTGTGTGAACTGGTTCAAACTAATTTTGGATAAAAAGATAAAAGACAGCGCTTTATAAAAAAATGCCATAAAAAGCTAAAAAGCGCTTTTAAAAATATATACAGAGTTTAAAAATAAATAAATAAATAACACCTTTTACAGCGCTTTCTATAAAAAGCGCTATAAAAGGCACACCAAAATATGAATTATGGGTATGCCTTTTACAGCGCTTTTTATAACAAGTGTTGTAAAAGGTACCCCAAATATATGAATTATGGGTATGCCTTTTACAGCGCATTTTATAAAAAGCGCTGTAAAAGGTACCCCAAATATATGAATTATGGGTATGCCTTTTACAGCGCTTTTTATAACAAGCGCTGTAAAAGGTACCCCCAATATATGAATTATGGGTATGCCTTTTACAGCGCTTTTCTATAAAAAGCCCTGTAAAAGGTACCCCAAATATATGAAACATGGGTATGCCTTTTACAGCGCTTTTTGCAAAAAGCGCTATAAAAGGTACACAAGATATATGAAATATGGGTATGCCTTTTACAACGCTTTTTGTAACAAGCGCTGTAAAAGGTGCATATTAAGCGCACGTTACAAAAGGTGCCTTTTACAACGCTTTTTTAAAAGCGCTGTTGTATCTTTTACAGTGCTCGAATCCACAACGCTTTTTTTTTTTTTTTGAAAAGCGCTGTAGAAGGCTTAAAAAAAGCACTGTAAAAGGCTATTTTTGGCGTAGTGTGAAGTCATTTTCGTCCTCCCTAGGTAGAATCTTGGCCAATTAGGGTTTTTAACCAATCATGTGCATCCAATAAGTTCATTTGTGTCCTTGGATTAACATTTAGGTCATTTTCGTCCTCCCTAGGCTTATTCTTCTCCAACTATGCTTTTCAACAAATCATTTTGCATCTAAGAGGTGTGTTAGTGTCGTAGGATGAACTATTAGGTAATTTTCTTCTTCCTTAGGCTTATTTTTGCCCAATTAGGGTATTTAACAAATCTTGTGCATCAAATAGGTGTGTTGGTGTCATTAGATGAACATTTATGTCATTTTCGTCCTCCTTAGGCTTATTCTTTTCCAATTAGGGTTTTTAACCAATCATGTGCATCAAATAGGTGAGTTTGTGTCGTTGGATGAACAAGAAGGTCATTGTCATCCTCCCTAGGGTTATTCTCGTCCCATTAGGGTTTTTAACCAATCTTGAGCATCCAATATGTGTGTTGGTGTCATTACACGAACATTTAGGTCATTTTCATCCTCTCTAGGCTTATTCTTGTCCAATTAGGGTTTTTAACAATTGTTGTGCATCCAATAAGTTCATTTGTGTCATTACACGAACATTTATGTCATTTTCGTCCTCCATTGGCTTATACTTGTGCAATTAGGCTTTTTAACCAATCTTGTGCATCCAGTAGGTGTGTATGTATCATTGGATGAACATTTAGGTCATTTTCGTCCTCCCTAGGCTTAATCTTGTCCAATTAGGGTTTTTAACCAATCTTGTGCATCCAATAAGTTCGTTTGTGTCATTGGATTAATATTTAGGCCATTTTCGTCGTCCTTAAGCTTATTCTTGTCCAATTAGGGTTTTTAACCAATCTTGTGCATCAAATAAGTGTGTTTGTGTCATTGGATGATCCTTTAGGTGATTTTCTTCCTTCCTAGGCTTATTCTTGTCCAATTTGGGTTTTTAACCAATCTTGAGATTCCAATAGGTGTGTTTGTGTCATTGAATGATGATTTAGGTAATTTTCGTACTCCTTGAGCTTATTCTACACCTATTGGGGTTTTTAACAAATCTTGTGCATCAACTAGGTGTGTTTGTGTCGTAGGACGAATAATTAGGTCATTTCGTCCTCCCTAGGCTTATTCTTGTCCAATTAGGGTTTTTAACCAATCATGTGCATCCAATAAGTTCATTTGTGCCATTGGATTAAAATTTAGGTCATTTTCGTCCTCCCTAGGCTTAATCTTGTTCAATTAGGGTTTTTAACAATTCTTGTGCATCCAATAGGTAAGTTTGTGTCATTCGATGAACATTTACGTCATTTTCGTCCTCCCTAAGCTTATTCTACTCCAACTAGACTTTATAATTAATCTTTTTGCATCCAAGAGGTGTGTTAGTGTCATAGGATGAACTATTAGGTCATTTTCGTCCTACCTAGGCTTATTCTTGTCCAATTAGGGTTTTTAACAAATCATGTGCATCCAATAAGTTCATTTGAGTCATTCGATGAACATTTAGGTCATTTTGTCCTCCATTGGCTTATTCTTGTGAAATTAGGGTTTTTAACCAATCATGTGCATCAAATAGGTGTGTTTGTGTCATTGGACGAACAATTATGGCATTGTCTTCCTCCCTAGGATTATTCTTGTCCAATTTGGGGTTTTAACCAATCTTGAGCATCCAATCGGTATGTTGGTGTCATTGGATGTACGTTTAGGTCATTTTCGTCCTCAGTAGGCTTATCCTTGTCGAATTAGGGTTTTTAACCAATCTTGAGATTTCAATAGGTGTGTTTGTGTCATTGGATGAAGATTTAGGTCATTTTCGTACTCCCTAAGCTTATTCTTCTCAACTAGGTGTGTTTGTATCGTAGGATGAACAATTAGGTCATTTTCGTTCTCCCTAATCTTATTCTTGTCCAATTAGGCTTTTTAACCAATCTCGTGCATCCAATAAGTTCATTTGTGTTATTGGATTAACATTTAGGTCATTTTATTCCTCCCTAGGCTTATTCTTGTCCAATTTGGGTTTTTAACCAATCTTGTGCATCCAATAGGTTTGTTCGTGTCATTGGATGAACATTTATATCTTTTTCGTCTTCCCTAGGCTTATTCTTATCCCATTAGGGTATTTAACAAATCTTGTGCATCCAATAAGTTTATTTATATCATTGGATTAACATTTATGTTATTTTTCGGCCTCCGTATGCTTATTCTGGTCCAATTAGGGTTTTTACCCAATCTTGTGCATCCAATAAATGTGTTTGTGTCATTCGATGAACATTTAGGTCATTTTCGTCCTCCCTAGGCTTATTCTTGTGCAATTATGGTTTTTAACCAGCCTAGTTCATCCAATAGGTGTGTTTGTGTCATTCAACGAATATTTAAGTCATTTTCATCCTCCATAGGCTTATTTTTGTGCAATTAGGGTTTTAAACCAATCTTGTGCATCCAGTAGGTGTGTTTGTATCATTGGATGAATATTTTGGTCATTTTCGTCCTCCCTAGGCTTAATCTTCTCCTATAAGGGTTTTTAACCAATCTTGTGCATCCAATAAGTTCATTTATGTCATTGGATTAACATTTAGATCATTTTCGTCCTCCTTAGGCTAATTGTTGTCCAATTAGGGTTTTTAACCAATCTTGTGATCCAATAGGTGTGTTTGTGTCATTGGATGAACACTTGGGTCATTTTCGTCCCCCCATGCTTAGTCTTGTCTAATTAAGGTTTTTAACGAATCATGTGCATCCAATAGGTGTGTTTGTGTCATTCGATGAACATTTAGGTCATTTTCGTCCTCCCTAGGCTTATTCTTGTGCAATTAGTGTTTTTAACCAATCTTGTGTTTCCAATAAGTGTGTTTGTGTCATTGGATGAACATTATAGGTCATTTTGGCCTCCCTAGGGTTAATCTTGTCTAGTTAGGGTTTTTCACCAATCTTGTGCATCCAATAAGTTCATATGTGTCATTGGATTAACATTTAGGTCATTTTTGTCCAAATTAGGGTTTTTAACGAATCTAGTGCATCCAATAGGTGTGTTTGTGTCATAGGCTGAACAATTAGGTAATTTTCCTCCTCCCTAGGCCTATTCTTCTCCAATTAGGGTTTTTAACCAATCTTGTGCATCCAATAGGGGTGTTTGTGTCATTGAAAGAACAACTATGTCATTTTCGTCCTCCCTAGGCTTATTCTTGTCCAATTAGGGTTTTTGACCAATGTTGTGCATTCAATAAGTTCTTTTGTGTCATTGGATTAAAATTTAAGACATTTTCGTCCTCTCTAGGCTAAATCTTGTCCAATTAGGGTTTTCAACCAATCTTGTGCATCCAATATGTTCATTTGTGCCATTGGATTAACATTTATGTCTTCAACCTCATAGCATGTGATTGTCTTACTGTCATTGTTCTTTGAGCTGGATTCTTTTCTGAATTTACTGTCTTTCTTTTTCAGAAATTTCTTAAACTTCTTGACAAGTAATCCAAGTTCAGGTTCCTCATCATCTTCACTTCTTGATTCATCTGAGCTGCTCTCATGTTCAGATTTAGACAGTTGTTTTTGGGCTTTCAACGACAATCCTTTTCGTTTTATGTCACCTTGCTCAGCTTCATTAAGTCTATGTAGTTCCATTTCATGGTCCCTCAGTTTTCCAAACAATGTAGCTATTGTCATGCTTCCTAGATCTTTCGATTCTGTAATGGCAGTGATTTTTGGTTGCCATTCCCTTGTCAAACACCATATTACCTTGCTGATTTGCTGATCATTATCAATCTCCTTGCCTAAGGCATTTAGGTTGTTGACTATGTGTGTAAACCGGGTCTGCATGTCATTCAATGATTCTTCTTTCTTCATGCTAAACAATTTGTACTCATGCATGAGGGTATTTATCCGAGCTCTCTTTACGTCTGTGGTTCCTTCATGCGTCTGCTGAAGTGTGTCCCACATCTATTTTGCTGTCTTGCAATTTGAGACTCTGAAGAATTCATCATGAATCAAGGCTGTAGTGATAATGTTCTTGGCTTTGGAGTTGTACCCAACTTTCTTTTTGTCATCTTCAGTCCAGTCACTTTTAGGCTTTAGGATTGCTGATTCACCAGTATCTGCTATGGTTGGCACAAACGGTCACTTTTTTATAGCATCTAGAATGTCAATACCACTAGCTTCAAGAAAAATTAACATGCGTTGTTTCCAATACATGTATGCGGCTTCGTTAAAAGCAGGAGGCCTAGCTAATTATGCACCTTCTCCTAGGAAATCAGAAGTCATGATCCTTTTTTGAGAAAAACAAGTCTTTAAAAAAAAGGTAGGCTCTTGATGCCAATTGTTGGGGGATAAGACCTCTGATTTGCGGAAGATTTATGCAGAATAATATCTATTCTAACAATATGGGCAACAGTTTAATAAATTCGAAATTTACTAAACACAAGATTGAATAAGGTCCCTAATAAATAATTCTAATGAATGTCAAACTATATGGATCATGGTATATATGGAGAAATGCATCAGAAAACAATTAATATCCAAGATGTTGATTTTCATGCAATTATGTTAAGACAATTAATCATACAACGTCACTTAACATAGAATCTTTATCATGTATTCAATCAATATCATAAACGTAATAATTGCAGAAATTTAAACGAGATAAGGGAAAGAAAAGTGTACGCAAATTTTTATATTGGGTCAGCCGTCTCGTGACGACCTACATCTAGTCCCAAGATCCAACTAGATCTTAGCCTGTCCAATAGAACTTCTTAGAATCAGTTTACAGATTTTTACACAGCGCTTCGCACCAATCTTAAATTATTCTCCCTATTCTATCTTTCCCTCCCTGAATTCCCAAGTTTAAGTCCCATAAACTTGACCAAGAATCCAGTCAAGCGTCTTCTTGTTGACAGCCCTCAACCTCGAAGAACACCACCAGTAATAACTGGATTTTCTCAAAGTAATTTGGTTACAGAAAATGGTTTACAGAAATTGAAACAGATCAATTTTACAAAGTTCTTGATCTTCCTTCTTCTCAAAGCAGTCTTTCTCAATTCAGTCTTTTTCAACCCACATTGATCACAAATGTTGATTGTTCATGGCTGAAAAAGATGTTCAAAGTAATGTCAGTTGAGAAAGAGTTAGTGGTAAATTGTATTTTTGTGTGTGAGTTATAAAACTGTTATTTCATATCTATATGTGTATAGAAAGTTATGTATGAAAGCAGTTTATATAGTTTATGGAAAAACAACGGATGAATCGATTTGGCAAATCAATTCATTAAAGTTATAAAGCACACTAATCGATATAACCAATCGATTTCAGGAATCTTGTTTTTCTTGAATCTTGAAACTGCATACACTAATCGATTTAATCAATCGATTATTTTAACTGAGTTCTTCAGACTTGGATGAATGTACTTAATTGAATCGATGTTCATAATCGACTTGGCGTGTTTTGTTCCAACAACGAGATCAAAACAATCGATGTACTTAATCGATTCAACCATTTCAGTCATTTCTGTTTCTAAAACTTTTTGCACCAATCGCTTTAGTCAATCGATTTCATTGGTTCCAGTGACACAGTGATTTTCACAAATCGATTTGCCTAACCGATTGTGAACTTAAGTCTGAAGCTTATTTCAACAGTTGGTTCATTCAATCGATTTACCACGTCGATTGATTCCAAACTTAATTTATCTAATCTAATAGGTTCGACATAGTCACTGTTTTTTGGAGGTGTAGGTTCCTTTGGGTCTAAAGGTTCAGATTCTATAACTTCATCCATAGAAGCATCAACAATAGAAGGAGTGTTGTTCAAGTTTTCTTTAAAAAGTTCATCAAATTTCACATGAACTGATTCTTCTATTGTCTTTGTTCTATTGTTATAGATTCTATAGGCTTTGCTAGTTTGGGAATACCCTAGAAAGATACCCTCATCTGCCTTGGGATCAAACTTGCCTAGGTGTTCTTTGCCATTGTTCAATACAAAGCACTTACAACCAAACACTCTAAAGTAGGAAATATTAGGCTTTCTACCCTTGTACAACTCATAAGGAGTTTTCCTAAGTATTGGCCTAATGAAAACCCTGTTGACAACATGTGTGGCAGTGTTAATTGCATCAGCCCATAAATACTTGGGAGTATTTGAATCTTTCAGCATGGTCCTAGCTAACTCCTCTAAAGACCTAGTCTTCCTATCCACTACACCATTTTGTTGTGGTGTCCTAGGGGCTGAATACATGTGATGAATGCCATTCTCTTCACAGTAAGAATCAAAAGAATCATTTTGGAATTCACCTCCATGATCACTTTTGATGGACATAATTTTCTGACTTGTTTCATTTTGAACTAAGTTTGCAAAATTTTTGAAAACAGAAAATGCTTCACTTTTATGAGTCAGAAAATAAGTCCACGTGAATCTAGAATAGTCATCAATTAACACTAATCCATACAGGTTACCTCCAAAACTTCTCACTTGGGATGGTCCAAACAAATCCATGTGGATAAGTTGCAAAACCTTATTTGTTTTGACCATATCTATTGGGGGAAAAGAAGACTTGACAAGCTTACTTTTCTCACAAGAATCACACAGCCTATCCTTAGAAAACTTTCTATTGGGAAGACCTATGACTAACTGCTTGCTGACAAGTCTATTCAAATGACCAATATGAATGTGTGCAATGCGTTTATGCCATAACCATGTCTCATCAGCATTTGATAATAAGCAACAAACAGAATTAGCAGGCATAGCAGTCCTATCTAGCATATAAATGTTATTAACTCTATCACCTACTAATTTCGTACTCTTATCATGCTTGTTCTCAATTATGCAAGAAAGTGGTGAAAAGCTTACTTGAAAACCATTGTCACATAGCAGACTTATACTTAGAAGGTTATGTTTCAGCCCTTCCACATATAAGACATTTTTAATTATTGCAGTTGATTCGCTGCCAATGTTACCTTCACCGCTTATCTTGCCTTTGTTATTATCACCGTACTTTACAAATCCACCTTCTTTTAGATTCAGGGACAGAAACATTGACTTGTCCCCTGTCATATGCTTTGAGCATCCACTATCAAGATACCATTGGTGTTTAGTGGATCTGAAGCATACCTGCAATAAAATTAGAAATTCAATTTAGGTCCCCAATTTAAATTGGGTCCTGGGGGTTAGTTTCAACATCTTTTGTCTTGATTTTCCAAATCTGTTTGCATCCTCTATTCGCAAGTCTTTTTAATTTGCAATTGTAAGACCCTTAATTTTAAATCCTAAATTATACGGTTTTAGGGTATTTTGTGTTGAGTTTCTTAGGCTGTTAGCCCAATTTTTGGTATTGAGTGAGTTAAATGCCAAAAATATATTTTTGGAAATTGGATTAAAATTATTTGTCGGAAAATAATTTATTTACGTTACGAAGGATTTAATACCGAACAATTTTATTAAAAATATCTCGGGTTGCTGAAAATTGTGCTTGTCAATTGAGTTGCGACGAGAGTAGATATTTTTATTAAAATAGATTAAGATGGGAATGAAATGATGGGTGTAAGAGCTGTTAGATAATTGTTGGTTTGGTTTTAATATATATATATATGTAGGTGAGAAGAAAGAAAAGAAAAGGAAAGAAAATGGAAGAAAAGAAAAAGAGTGGAAAAGAAAAAAAGAAAGAAAAGGAAACGTAACAGAGGAAGAAAGCTCGCGAACCCTTTTCATCTTCCTCCTTCCTTCCACTTTCTTCTTCCTTATTTTACTTCCAGAATAGGAACCCAAGGCTAGTGGGTGAGAAAGATCAAGTTCCCAACTCCTTCCTCCTTCTCGGATTTGAAAATGGAGTTAGGGATTTCCAAAACCTTCAAACACAAACCACCTCGTTTCACCTAGATCTAAGCTTCGTTTCGCAAAGAGATAGAAGGGAAAGTTGCTCACTACCACGCTACGGTGCTTGGGGACCAACTTTGGAAGTGGCGTTGCGAGCGGAGATTTTACCAGATTTGCTCGCGGTACTGTAATCGCACGTTACAGCTAACATGAAGGTAAGGGCTCCTTCCAAACTTTTAGTTTGCATTTAGGGACTTATCTGTGGTTGTGTGGGAACGAAATTTGTTAGGATTGGAGTATTATTTTGAGAAAAATGAATTTACCTCACGTATGTATGATTTTGAGTAAATGAAATTTATTGTGTTGATTTGTGTTCATCATACTTGGAGTGTTCATACTTGATGTTTATTGATTGATGTGTTTTAGTGTAAATTATGGATTGAATGTGAAAGTATGTTTGAGTTTGTATTGTGTGGAATTTGAAAACTATTAAGTTAAACGAGTATTAAGAATGGGGAATCTCTTAATGTCTTGTTTACTTAATGTGAGTTTGTGAAAAATCGTTTAAGTTAACTGGGCGTTAAGAATGGGGAATCTCTTAATGTCTTGTTTACTTAATGTTTTGTTTTGGAAAACCGTTTAAGTTAAAAGAGTATTAAGAATGGGGAATCTCTTAATACTTCTGTTTGCTTAATGTTTTGCTTTGAAACTCTTTACGTTAAATGAGTATTAAGAATGGGGAATCTCTTAATATCTGCGTTTACTTAATGTCGTCGTAAAAATGATTTTGTGGAGAAATGAAATGGTGAGTTTGTTCTGTGTGGGATTTGAAAACCATTAAGTTAAATAAGTATTAAGAATGGGGAATCTCTTAATGTCTTGTTTACTTAATGTGTGTTTGTTTGTTGGAAAATCGTTTAAGTTAACTAGGCATTAAGAATGGGGAATCTCTTAATGTCTCGGTTACTTAATGATGTTTTGAAAATCGCTTAAGTTAACTGGGCGTTGTGAAAAATCGTTTAAGTTAAGTAAGAATTAAGAATGGGGAATCTCTTAATGTCTCGTTTATTTAATGTTTGTTTTGAAATTCGTTTAAGTTAAATAAGAATTAAGTATGGGGAATCTCTTAATGTCTTGTTTACTTATTGTTTGTTTTGAAAATCACCTAAGTAAAATGAGTATTAAGAATGGGGAATCTCTTAATGTCTCGTTTACTTAATGTTTGTTTTGAAATTCGTTTAAGTTAAATAAGAATTAAGAATGGGGAATCTCTTAATGTCTTGTTTACTTATTGTTTGTTTTGAAAATCGCTTAAGTTAAATGAGTGTTATGAATGGGGAATCTCTTAATGTCTCGTTTTCTTAATGTTTGTTTTGAAATTTGTTTAAGATTGAATAAGAATTAAGAATGGGGAATCTCTTAATGTCTTGTTTACTTATTGTTTGTTTTGAAAATCGCTTAAGTCAAATGAGTATTATGAATGGAGAATCTCTTAATGACTCGTTTACTTAATGTTGTTTTAGTAAACCATGCATACCCGTGATAGGTGGCACCTTGGTAAACGGTACGGGCCCGTGATAGGCAGTACATTTATGGTTTATGCTTTTTGGTAAGTTGTGCAGACCCGTGATAGGTGGCACCTCTGTAAATAGTACAGACACGTGATAGGTGGAACGTTTACGACTTACGTTTCTTGGTGAATTGTGTTTGTCCGTGTGAGACTGCACAGGTGTTTGTCTGTGAGAGACTACACCCTAGTAAATTGTGTTTGTCCGTGAGAGACTGCACAGGGGTTTGTCCGTGAGAGACTACGCCCTGGTGAATTGTGTTTGTCCGTGAGAGACTGCACAGGTGTTTGTCCGTGAGAGACTACACCCTGTTAAATTGTGAGTTGTTGGTTCATCTTGTCCGTGTGGGTAATGTGTTATAAGTGTTAAGTGTTATGTTTTGGAATTTGGTGATAACATGTTTGATTGCAATACCATTTTGAAACTCATGATGTTGTAGTATTGTGTTATATGTGTTAAGCGTTATGTTTTGGAAGTTGGTTATAGCATGTTTGATTGCAATACTATTTCGAAATTCATGATGTTGTAGCGATTACGTTATAAGTGCTAAGTGTTATGTTTTGGAATTGTGTGATAGTGTGATTGATTGCAAAAATTTTCGAAACTCAAGATGTCGTGGTGATTGCGCTATAATTGCTATGTTTGATTATTTGGAGTTGTGGGTAAGTGTTGATTTATTTCGAAACCCTTGGAAAAGCTGAAAAATGCTGAATTTTGCTGTTTTTCTGCTGCTGTCTAATGTGTATTCAAATACTGCAAACTGTATTCGAATACAGACATGCTGTTTTGCCACTGACTTACTGTGTAGTCGAATACAGACTGTTGTAGTCGAATACAAACATGTTGTTTTGCTGTTGAATGCTGAAATAGCCTTGTATTCGAATACAAAGATGCTGTATTCGAATACAGCAGTGTTGTTTTGTTAAAAACTTCATTTTTAACCTTTGTGTATGCATGTTTGGCATATAGAAACCCTTTTAAGGTGTATGCTAAGTTGAAATGTTATTTTGTGCATTTAAAAACTTAAATGTTATGTGTTAATTGTTAATTTCGGTTGTTGACCCTTTACAACTATTGTGGAAATCTGAGCTTTTCCCTCAGATGAGAACCAGGACCATCCTACCGGTTCATACCCTGTGGATGGAAATGTAGTTGGGAACACCTGACTGGAGCTATGTTAGGAGGATCTTGCGGGGCGCGTGAAAATCACTCAGGATGTATAGTTTTTGTGGAATGATCAGATTAGGTTGACGTATAGGGAGTAGATGTCTTTCTTTTGAATTGCGTTTATTTTAAATTGGAAGACTGTACCGCTTTTTGATGTTTAAATATTTTGGAGTCATATTTCGAAAAATTATTCCGCTGCTTGTAAATTATTTTGACTTAAATATTTATCCAAAGGTATTACCTTATTTATTTCTCTGTTGTATTTTAATTTCTTTTGAAAAAAAAAATACACCCTCGCTTTGAAAATCGGGGTGTTACATTGTGGTATCAGAGCTTTGGTTTAGATTTCTTTGGGAGCTGTGGAACCTTTGGTTATAGATTATAAGTCAACCTGTAGGTTGTGAGTCGTTATCTGATCATGCGTCGGGGTAATTGGTATGAGTTGTCAGATCAGGGGTAGTTATCATGTGTTGATATCTTCAAAACTTAGTATTGGAATTATTCGAAGTGGTGTTAACACTTCTTGATATTGGTTTTTTTGGAAACACTACCTCCAAGAGGGAACGATGTTGCAAGGATGAACTTCAATAGGGATGATCAAATGGTTGAAGCTACAAATAATATGGATGTTTTGTTGTTGCACGAACTGCTACAAAGACTGTGCAGGATCTGGAGAAGAGGAAAAGAGGGATTTATGCTATTAAGTCAAGAGGATTGAAAGATTGTCGTTGTTACCATCCTCCAAAGTTCAAGGGTGATGAGAACTCAGGAAAAGAGATGATTAGTGGATTCGAGAAATGAAAAAGATCTTCGAGATGACGAATTGCCAAGCAGACTTGAAGCAAATCAGGACGGCATGGAATTTATAAAATGGTTCCAAGGACACAGAAGCTATGTGTTGGTGTAAACTCGAAGATGATGATGAGTATGGATGGATTAACATTAGACTAATAAGGGATTTCAAGTAAAGATCTAAGTTGAGGACTCTTGTTAAGAAAAGTATTAGATGTTTTCCTTGTAGATTTCAGGATGAAACTGGATGAAGTTTGACAACTGTCAAGGAGATGTGAACATCAGGGAACTGTTGAGAAGATAAGGCTTCCATTTGGAATAACA
Organism: Cicer bijugum; assembly: GCA_037974875.1. NCBI lineage: Eukaryota > Viridiplantae > Streptophyta > Magnoliopsida > Fabales > Fabaceae > Cicer > Cicer bijugum. The sequence goes on along the minus strand of JBBPBT010001258.1, from coordinate 2,815,814 downwards.
TTTGGTGGTTTGGTGTCAATGAAAGAGACTGGTATTGAAGTTAAGGGAGCGTTACACATTAGGAGTAAATACTCCTTCGGTTAGATAAAATACGCTTTGAGGAATAGTCGATACCTTGAGGGATAAAGTCGAGCATTCGAGTTAGACTAGATCCGCAACTTGAATTATTAAGTATGAATCTCATGACGAGTATAAGAGTGAGAATATATATTTTGTTGATAAGTGACAAATCTCTTGTTTACTTAGGAGATAGTAAATATGGATTGTGATATTAGACGAAACTATAGACACGTAAGTGTAAATTTTGAGCGATGATCGGAAAAACATAATGAGTTAACCCTTGATGTATTGAACTCTATGTTACCATTAAGTGGAATTTGAAGTATCGAGTAGAGGAATACATCAAGATTGCGGTAAAATAGGTTTTGAGAGTCAATTAAATGATGGAAATTACTAAGAGGACGTTCGATTGTTAGGAGTTTTTCAGTTTGTATCGCGGTGAAGGTTGTGAAGGAATAAGAATCCAACAAGTGAAACAAATATTGGAAAATGTGCCAAGAAATTTGTCGGAGCAACACATAGGGATGTAGCTTATGACAATTAAAGATTCAGGAAAGGAATTATCTCACCTATAATTCAGACATTATTATTATGAAGGTATGCCAAGATATAAAGACACTACTTGAGTGCATGTCATGGAGATTGTTATTGTGTTCGTCAATCAAAGGAGTTAAATGTTTGTTTGATATGAAACAATTGAACAGGAAATGGAAAAGTTTGGTGAGAATTAGTAAGCCTTGATTTATTGGAATCACTATAATGAAGATGTATCAAGGTTCGAGGTAGAAATTTAAGGTTTGTATAAATGGAAAAGTGATGGAGTGAATACAATGCGGTTGACCTCTCATAATGAAGGGATAATCATCAAGTTGCAAATGAAGGACATAGCGAAATTAAGAAGTATCAGAATGAATGTTGGCAGTCGAGGTAGGAGAATTATTTACGAGTTTGGGCATAATTGTGAAGTATGAAAGAAATTTTCTAGTGAAGCGTGAATTTGAGGTGTTAGGCATGAGACAAATGTAGACCTTGATCGGTGAATTAAATTCAAGTTAGATTGTAATGGAAAACGTGACTCCTGAAATGAAGTACTAAACTGAAAGGAAGTTTGTGTGTCCCAAGTGGTATAGTCTTGAGCATGATTTCGAAAATATTTGAGGAAGCTTTGATCACCAAGCATATGTGGGGATGGAATTATTAAATTTATAACTGGAATAACATACTGATAAGAACACTACAGTTTGACGTAGTTGTGCGACTTAAGAAAAATCGAGGATTTGTGGACAAGGGAGAAATTTAGGAGTTCTTGGATGTAGTGATTGTTCTGTGCTCAGTGTGATGGGGTCATTCTAAGTGTTTCAGTTTGGTACCAAATGGATGTTTTGTACCAAGTGGATGCAAATGAGACTACGTGACATAGGTATGGGATATTTTACTTCGTCGACAGGATCAAAGTTGTAGGAAATTAAGGGAAACTCAATGGACTTTGAGAAGATTGTTGACTGCTTGTACATTGAGAAAACCTCAGTTGTAAGTTGCAAGGAGTGCTATTACAGTTCGGTTAAGATAGTCTAAGCCACTATCATGGTTGTTGGTTATTTATTGACAAATTGAGGGACTGATCATCCTTAATCTCTTGTTGATAGTAGACAAAATCATGTTGAATGGAACAGACGAGCCTTACCGACTATGGACGTGTGTGAAGTTATTAAGCACCCTATGAACAGGGGTATGCAACACTTTCTTCAAGTAGGCCGGGTGGAACAAGTTATGACTTGTATGTTGAATAAGAGTACAAACCTAGTATGGATTGTTACTCGCACTTTAAGTTTCGAGGACGAAACTAATTTTAGGGGGGTAGTAATGTAAGACCCTTAATTTTAAATCCTAAATTATACGGTTTTAGGGTATTTTGTGTTGAGTTTCTTAGGCTATTAGCCCAATTTTTGGTATTGAGTGAGTTAAAAGCCAAAAATATATTTTTGGAAATTGGATAAAAATTATTTGTCGGAAAATAATCTATTTACGTTACAAAGGAATTAATACCGAACAATTTTATTAAAAATATCTCGGGTTGCTGAAAATTGTGTCTGTCAATTGAGTTGCGACGAGAGTAGATATTTTTATTAAAATAGATTAAGATGGAAATGAAATGATGGGTGTAAGAGCTGTTAGATAATTGTTGGTTTGGTTTTAATATATATATATATATATATATACGTGAGAAGAAAGAAAAGAAAAGGAAAGAAAATGGAAGAAAAGAGAAAGAGTGGAAAAGAAAAAAAGAAAGAAAAGAAAACGTAACAGAGGAAGAAAGCTCGCGAACCCTTTTCATCTTCCTCCTTCCTTCCACTATCTTCTTCCTTATTTTACTTCAAGAATAGGAACCCAAGACTAGTGGGTGAGAAAGATCAAGTTCCCAACTCCTTCCTCCTTCTCGGATTTGAAAACGGAGTTAGGGATTTCCAAAACCGTCAAACACAAACCTCCCCGTTTAACCTTGATCTAAGCTTCGTTTCGCGAAGAGATAAAAGGGAAAGTTGCTGACTACCACGCTACGGTGCTAGGGGACCAACTTTGGAAGTGGCGTTGCGAGCGGAGATTTTACTTGGATTTGCTCGCGGTACTGTAATCGCACGTTACAGCTAACGTGAAGGTAATACGTAATCCACCAAAACATTGATAAATCAATTGAGCAATCAATTATGTAACTCGAAATAAGATTTTCAATTAAGCCAATCGATCGGGGAAATCAATTTCCTGAAAGTTTTTAGTGAAAACTGAACTCTGGGTTTAAATCAATCGATTGGGTAAATCGATTGACTCAATCGATTGGGTAAATCGATTTCCTGACAGACAGAGCCCCTGTATTGAATCCAATCGATTGAGCAAATCAATTTTTGGAAGACAAAGCCCCTGACTTGAATCCAATTGAATCCAATCGATTTACCAAATCGATTTCTTAAATGATTTTGAAAGACAACTTACAAAATCGGTTGGGTAAATCGATTTTGTGCAAAACAGGGCCCCTGTAACTTATCAAATCGATTTGGTAAATCGATTTCCCTGTATATTCTTTCAAAAATACATAAACTAACTCAATCACATTCAAACACCACTCCAAACCTTAACACTTAGTAATATCCATACAATCACCACGATATTATGAGTTTCGAAATCGTTTTACAATCTAACATAGTATCACACAATTCCAAAACATAACTCTTAGTAAAATCAACACAATCACAAATTTGAATCAAACACACATACACATAATTTCAAAACATACCGCTTAACGGTTTCAACACAATACCCACACAGACAAGATGAACCAACAAATCACATGGCATCACTTTGACTCGACAATCCCAATACAGACAAAATGAACCAACAAATCACACGACATCACTTTGACTCGACAATCCCAATACAGAAAAAATGAACCAACAAATCACATGGCATCACTTTGACTCGACAATCCCAACGCAGACAAAACGAACCAACAAATCACATGGCATCACTTTGGCTTGAAAATCCCAATGCAGACAAAATGAACCAACAAATCACATGGCATCACCTTGGCGCGACAATCTCAACACAGACAAGATGAACCAACAAATCACATGGCATCATCTTGACTCGACAATCCCAACGCATACAAGATGAACCAACAAATCACATGGCATCACCTTGGCGCGACAATCTCAACACAAGCAAGATGAACCAACAAATCACATGACATCACCTTGACTCGACAATTCATTTCTGCACAAAATCATTTTCACGACAACATTATGTAAACGCAAATATTAAGAGATTCCCCATCCTTAATACTCATTTAACTTAATGATTTTCACAAACAAACACACATTAAGCAAACAGAAATATTAAGAGATTCCCCATTCTTAATACTCTTTTAACTCCAACGATTTTCAAAACTAACATTAAGTAACCAAGACATTAAGAGATTCCCCATTCTTAACGCTTAGTTAACTTAAACGATTTTCAAACAACATTAAGTAAACGAGACATTAAGAGATTCCCCATTCTTAATTCTCATTTAACTTAAAACGATTTTCACAAACTCACATTAAGTAAACAAGACATTAAGAGATTCCCCATTCTTAGTAGTAAGTTACTTCCCGACAAATAATTTTAATCCACTTTCCAACAATATATTTTCGGCCTTTAACTCACTAAATACCGAAAACTGGGATAAAAGCCTAAGCAATTTAACACAAAATACCCAAAAATGGTATAACTTAGGATTTAAAATTACGGGTCTTACAGTGGTTGAGTGGGAACGAATTTTGTTAGGATTGGAGTATTATTTTGAGAAAAATGAATTTACCTCAAGTATGTATGATTTTGATTAAATGAAATTTATTGTGTTGATTTGTGTTCATCGTACTTGGCGTGTTCATACTTGATGTTTGTTGATTGATGTGTTTTGGTGTAAATTATGGATTGAATGTGAAAGTATGTTTGAGTTTGTATTGTGTGGAATTTGAAAACCATTAAGTTAAACGAGTATTAAGAATGGGGAATCTCTTAATGTCTTGTTTACTTAATGTGAGTTTGTGAAAAATCGTTTAAGTTAACTGGGCGTTAAGAATGGGGAATCTCTTAATGTCTTGTTTACTGAATGTTTTGTTTTGGAAAACCTTTTAAGTTAAAAGAGTATTAAGAATGGGGAATCTCTTAATAATTCTGTTTGCTTAAGGTTTTGTTTTGAAACTCATTAAGTTAAATGAGTATTAAGAATGGGGAATCTCTTAATATCTGTGTTTACTTAATGTCGTCGTAAAAATGAATTTGTCGAGAAATGAATTGTTGTGTTTTGGCGTGAATTGTGTAATAAATTTGTGAATATGTTTGAGTTTGTTCTGTGTGGGATTTGAAAAACATTAAGTTAAATACGTATTAAGAATGGGGAATCTCTTAATGTCTTGTTTACTTAATGTGTGTTTGTTTGTTGGAAAATCGTTTAAGTTAATTGGGCATTAAGAATGGGGAATCTCTTAATGTCTCGTTTACTTAATGTTTGTTTTGAAATTCGTTTAAGTTAAATAAGAATTAAGAATGGGGAATCTCTTAATGTCCTGGTTACTTAAAGTTTGTTTTGAAAATCGCTTAAGTTAAATGAGTATTAAGAATGGGGAATCTCTTAATGTCTCGTTTACTTAATGTTGGTTTTGAAATTCGTTTAAGTTAAATAAGAATTAAGAATGGGGAATCTCTAAATGTCTTGTTTACTTATTGTTTCTTTTGAAAATCGCTTAAGTTAAATGAGTACTAAGAATGGGGAATCTCTTAATGTCTCGATTACTTAATGTTTGTTTTGAAATTTGTTTAAGATTGAATAAGAATTAAGAATGGGGAATCTCTTAAAGACTCGTTTACTTAATGTTGTTTTAGTAAACCGTGCAGACCCGTGATAGGTGGCACCTTGGTAAACGGTACGGGCCCGTGATAGGCAGTACGTTTATGGTTTACGCTTTTTGGTAAGTTGTGAAGACCCGTGATATGTGGCACCTCGGTAAACAGTACAGACCCGTGATAGGTGGTACGTTTACGACTTACGTTTCTTGGTGAATTGTGTTTGTCTGTGAGAGACTGCACACATGTTTGTCTGTGAGAGACTGCACCCTGGTAAATTGTGTTTGTCCGTGAGAGACTGCACAGGGGTTTGTCCGAGAGAGACTACACCCTGGTGAATTGTGTTTGTCCGTGAGAGACTGCACAGGTGTTTGTCAATGAGAGACTACACCCTGTTAAATTGTGAGTTGTTGGTTCATCTTGTCTGTGTGGGTATTGTGTTATAAGTGTTAAGTGTTATGTTTTGGAATTTGGTGATAACATGTTTGATTGCAATACCATTTCGAAACTCATGATGTTGTAGTATTGTGTTATAAGTGTTAAGCGTTATGTTTTGGAAGTTGGTGATAGCATGTTTGATTGCAATACTATTTCGAAATTCATGATGTTGTAGCGATTACGTTATAAGTGTTAAGTGTTATGTTTTGGAATTTCGTGATAACATGTTTGATTGCAATACCATTTCGAAACTCATGATGTTGTAGTATTGTGTTATAAGTGTTAAGCGTTATGTTTTGGAAGTTGGTGATAGCATGTTTGATTGCAATACTATTTCGAAATTCATGATGTTGTAGCCATTACGTTATAAGTGCTAAGTGTTTTGTTTTGGAATTGTGTGATAGTGTGATTGATTGCAAAATTTTTTCGAAACTCTAGAGGTCGTGGTGATTGCGCTATAATTTCTACGTTTGATTGTTTGGAGTTGTGGGTAAGTGTTGATTGATTTCGAAACCCTATGAAAAGCTGAAAAATGCTGAATTTTGCTGTTTTTCTGCTGATGTCTGATGTGTATTCGAATACAGCAAGCTGTATTCGAATACAGACATGTTGTTTTGCCACTGACTTACTGTGTAGCCTTGTAGTCGAATACATACATGTTATTTTGCTACTGAATGCTGAAATAGCCTTGTATTCGAATACAAAGATGTTGTATTCGAATACAACAATGTTGTTTTGTTAAAAACTTCATTTTTCAACTTTGTGTATGCATGTTTGGCATATAGAAACCCTTTTAAGGTGTATGCTAAGTTGAAATGTTATTTTGTGCATTTAAAAACTTAAATGTTATGTGTTAATTGTTAATTTCGGTTGGTGACCCTTTACAACTATTGTGGAAATCTGGGCTTTGCCCTCAGATGAGAACCAGGACCATCCTACCGGTTCGTACCCTGTGGATGGAAATGTAGTTGGGAACACCTGACTGGAGCTATGTTAGGAGGATCTTGCGGGGCACATGAAGATCACTCAGGATGTATAGTTTTTGTGGAATGATCAGATTAGGTTGACGTATAGGGAGTAGATGTCTTTCCTTTGAATTGCGTTTATTTTAAATTGGAAGACTGTACCGCTTTTTGATGTTCAAATATTTTGGAGTCATATTTCGAAAAATTATTCCGCTGCTTGTAAATTATTTTGACTTAAATATTTATCCAAAGGTATTACCTTATTTATTTCTCTGTTGTATTTTAATTTCTATTGAAAAAAAAATACACCCTCGCTTTGAAAATCGGGGTGTTACATCCTCTATTTGCAAGTCTTTTTAATTTGCAATTGTAAACAAAATGTCCTTTTCTACAACTAAAATGACAAGTAACAGTAGAGGATGCATACTGTTTTGGTTTGACATAGACATTATGCATGTGAGTCCTTTTTCAATTGTTCACACAAGTCCTCAATCTTCCTATAATCAATTTTCATTTGATCATGCAACATACATTGTTGTTCAAGCATTTTCTTAGTACTAACTAACTGCTTAACAGATTTAACATATTCATCATGCAGTTCATTAAATGCATCTTACAATTCATCAAAAGAAGGATTATATTGAGAACTTACCTCACTTTCTGATTCAGAATCCGTGTTAGCCATGAAGCACATATTTGCTTTTTCAGTTTCTGAAGATGTGGAGGATTCTTCATTGTCATTCCATGCAATATATGCTTTTCTGTTTTTATGAGCTGGTTCCTTGCCTTTAGTCTTAGAATTTCTGTTTTTGTTCTGCAGCTTGTAACAATCAGCCTTGATATGACCAGTTTTTCCACACTCATAGCATGTGATTGTCTTACTATCATTGTTCTTTGAGCTGGATTGTTTTCTGAATTTACTGTCTTTCTTTTTTCAGAAATTTCTTCACTGCTTGATTCATCTGAGCTGCTCTCATGTTCAGATTTAGACTGCTGTGTTTGGGCTTTCAACGACAATCCTTGTCGTTTTCTGTCACCTTGCTCAGCTTCATTGAGTCTATGTAGTTCCATTTCATGCTCCCTCAGTTTTCCAAACAATGTAGCTATTGTCATGCTTCCTAGATCTTTCGATTCTGCAATGGCAGTGATTTTTGGTTGCCATTCCCTAATCAAACACCTCATTACCTTGCTGGTTTGCTGATCATTATCAATCTCCTTGCCTAAGGCATTTAGGTTGTTGACTATGTGTGTAAACTGGGTCTGCATGTCATTCACTGATTCTTCTTTTTTCATGCTAAACAATTCGTACTCATGCATGAGGGTATTTATCCGAGCTATCTTTACGTCTGTGGTTCCTTCATGCGTCTGCTGAAGTGTGTCCCACATCTGTTTTGCTGTCTTACAATTTGAGACTCTGAAGAATTCATCATGACTCAAGGCTGCAGTGATAATGTTCTTGGCTTTGGCGTTGTACCCAACTTTCTTTTTGTCATCTTCAGTCCAGTCACTTTTAGGCTTTAGGATTGCTGATTCACCAGCACCTGCTATGGTTGGCACAAACGGTCCATTTTCTACAGCATCTAGAATGTCAATACCACTAGCTTCAAGAAAAATTAACATGCGTTGTTTCCAATACATGTATGCGGCTCCGTTAAAAGCTAGAGGCCTAGCTAATGATGCACCTTCTCCTAGGAAATCAGAAGTCATGATCCTTTTTTTGAGAAAAACAACTCTTTAAAAAAAAGGCAGACTCTTGATGCCAATTGTTGGGGGATAAGACCTCAGATTTGAGGAAGATTTATGCAGAATAATATCTATTCTAACAATATGCGTAGCAGTTTAATAAATTCGAAATTTACTAAACACAAGATTGAATAAGGTCCCTAATAAACAATTCTAATGAATGTCAAACTATATGGATCACGGTATATATGGAGAAATGCATCAGAAAACAATTAATATCCAAGATGTTGATTTTCATGCAATTATGTTAAGACAATTAATCATACAACGTCACTTAACATAGAATCATTATCATGCATTCAATCAATATCATAAACGTAATAATTGCAGAAATTTAAACGAGATAAGGGAAAGAAAAGTGTACGCAGATTTTTATACTGGTTCAGCAGTCTCGTGACGACCTACATCCAGTCCCAAGATCCAACTAGATCTTAGCCTGTCCAATAGAACTTCTTAAACTAGTCACACCAATCTTAAACTATTCTCCCTATTCTATCTTTCCCTCCCTGAATTCCCAAGTTTAAGTCCCATAAACTTGACCAAGAATCCAGTCAAGCGTCTTCTTGTTGATAGCCCTCAACCTCGAAGAACACCACCAGTAAAAACTGGATTTTCTTAAATTATTTTGGTTACAGAAAATGGTTTACAGAAATTGAAACAGATCAATTTTACAAAGTTCTTGATCTTCCTTCTTCTCAAAGCAGTCTTTCTCAATTCAGTCTTTTTCAATCCTCATTGATCACAAACGTTGATTGTTCATGGCTGAAAAAGATGTTCAAAGTAATGTCAGTTGAGAATGAGTTAGTGGTAAATTGTATTTTTGTGTGTGAGTTATAAAACTGTTATTTCATATCTATATGTGTATAGAAAATTATGTATGAAAGCAGTTTATATAGTTTATGGAAAAACAACGTATGAATCGATTTGGCAAATCAATTCATTAAAGTTATAAAGCACACTAATCGATATAACCAATCGATTTCGCGAATCTTGTTTTTCTTGAATCTTGAAACTGCATACACTAATCGATTTAACGAATCGATTATTTTAACTGAGTTCTTCAGACTTGGATGAATGTACTTAATTGAATCGATGTTCATAATCGACTTGGGGTGTTTTGTTCCAACAAGGAGATCAAAACAATCGATGTACTTAATCGATTCAACCATTTCAGTCATCTCTGTTTCTAAAACTTTTTGCACCAATCGCTTTAGTCAATCGATTTCACTGGTTCCAGGGACACAATGATTTTCACAAATCGATTTGCCTAACCGATTGTGAACATAAGTCTGAAGCTTATTTCAACAGTTGGTTCATTCCATCGATTTACCACGTCGATTGATTCCAAACTTAATTAACAGAAGTAAAATAGTAGATTGTGCTAATCGACTGTGTATATTCCAGACTAAGGTTATTTTGAAACTTATTTTAGTAAATCGATTTGCCTAACCGATTTCGTAATCATTGGTTTGGCTCTGGGACATTCACACTCGATTGTGTCAATCGATGTAGACAAACGAAAATAAAGAAGTGATTGGATTAATCGATTTTCCAAATCGATTAGCTTGTAAGGCATGCTACTGACTTGAGCATTTTAATTTCAGTAAATGTACCAATCGATTTGCCTAATCAATTGATAGCCTGTTTGATTTTTCATAAGATGTGCAAATCGTTTTTGCCCATCGATTGATTGATCCCAGACTGGATAATATCATTCAACTCTGTTACAGAATCGATTTTACTAATCGATTTGCTTATGAATCTGTAAGCTTTTGTTGATTTCTTGAGTTCCAAGCAATTGTCTCAACTTTGTACGATTGAGTTGTTGTTCTTGAAATTTTTCTTAGTTCACAATGTCAGATTTATTTCAAGATGTATGTTTGTCAATAAAATCAAAAACGAACATATGTCTAACATTTAGGTCATTTTCATCCTCCCTAGGCTTAATCTTGTCCAATTATGGTTTTTAACCAATCTTGAGCATCCAATAAGTTCATTTGTGTCATTTGATTAATATTTAGGCCATTTTCGTCGTCCTTAAGCTTATTCTTGTCCAATTAGGGTTTTTAACCAATCTTGTGCATCATATAGGTGTGTTTGTGTCACTGGATGAATAATTAGGTCATTGACGTCCTCCCTTGGCTTATTCTCGTCCAATCAGGATTTTTAACCAATCTTGAGCATACAATAGGTGCGTTGGTGTCATTGGATGAACATTTAGGTCATTTTCGTCCTCCCTAGGCTTATTCTTGTCCAATTAGGGTTTTTAACCAATCTTGAGATTCCCATAGGTATGTTTGTGTCATTGAATGAAGATTTAGGTCATTTTCGTACTCCCTGAGCTTATTCTACACCTATTGGGTTTTTAACAAATCTTGTGCATCAACTAGGTGTGTTTGTGTCGTAGGACGAATAATTAGGTCATTTCGTCCTCCCTAGGCTTATTCTTGTCCAATTAGCGTTTCTAACCAATCATGTGCATCCAATAAGTTCATGTGTGCCACTGGATTAAAATTTAGGTAATTTTCGTCCTCCCTAGGCTTATTCTTGCCCAATTAGGGTTTTTAACAATTCTTGTGCATCCAATAGGTGAGTTTGTGTCATTCGATGAACATTTAGGTCATTTTTGTCCTCCCTAAGCTTATTCTACTCCAACTAGACTTTTTAATTAATCTTTTTGCATCCAAGAGGTGTGCTAGTGTCATAGGATGAACTATTCGGTCATTTTCGTCCTACCTAGGCTTATTCTTGTCCAATTAGGGTTTTTAACAAATCTTGTGCATCCAATAAGTTCATATGAGTCATTCGATGAACATTTAGGTCATTTCGTCCTCCATTGGCTTATTCTTGTGAAATTAGGGTTTTTAACCAATCTTGTTCATCAAATAGGCGTGTTTGTGTCATTGGAAGAACAATTATGGCATTGTCTTCCTCCCTAGGCTTATTCTTCTCCAATTAGGGTTTTTAACCATTCTTGAGCATTCAATAGGTATGTTGGTGTCATTGGATGTACGTTTAGGTCATTTTCGTCCTCCGTAGGCTTATTCTTGTCGAATTAGGGTTTTTAACCAATCTTGAGATTTAAATAAGTGTGTTTGTCTCATTGGATTAAGATTTAGGTCATTTTCATACTCCCTATGCTTATTCTTCTCAACTAGTTGTGTTTGTGTCGTAGGAAGAACAATTAGGTCATTTTTGTTCTCCCTAAGCTTATTCTTGTCCAATTAGGCTTTTTAACAAATTTTGTGCATCCAATAAGTTCATTTGTGTCGTTGGTTTAACATTTAGGTCATTTTCTTCCTCCCTAGGCTTATTCTTGTACAATTTGGGTTTTTAACCAATCTTGTGTATCGAATAGGTTTGTTCGTGTCATTGGTTAAACATTTATGTCATTTTGGCCTCCCTAGGGTTAATTTTGTCTAGTTAGGGTTTTTAACCAATCTTGTGCATCCAATAGGTTCATATGTGTCATTGGATTAACATTTTCGTCCAAATTAGGGTTTTTAACCAATCTAGTGCATCCAATAGGTGTGTTTGTTTCATAGGCTGAACAATTAGGTCATTTTCCTCCTCCCTAGGCATATTCTTGTCCAATTAGGGTTTTTAACCAATCTTGTGCATCCAATTGTGGTGTTTATGTCATTGGAAGAACAATTAGGTGATTTTCGTCCTCCCTAGTCTTATTCTTGTCCAATTAGGGTTTTTAACAAATGTTGTGCATTCAATAAGTTCTTTTGTGTCATTGGATTAAAATTTAGGACATTTTCTTCCTCTCTAGGCTAAATCTTGTCCAATTAGGGTTTTTAACCAATCTTGTGCATCCAATATGTTCATTTGTGCCATTGGATTAACATTTACGTCGTCTTCGACCTCCCTAGGCATATTCATCTCCTATTTTGGTTTTTAACAAATCTTGTGCATCCAATAGGTGTGTATGTGTCATAGGATGAACAATTATGTCATTTTCGTGCTCCCTAGGCGTATTCTTGTCCTATTAGGGTTTTTAACCGATCTTGTGCATCCAATAAGTTCAGTTGTGTCATTGAATCAACATTTAGGTCATTTACGTCCTCCCTAGGCTTATTCTTGTTCGATTTGGGTTTTTAACCAATATTGTGATCCAATAGGTGTGTTTGTGTCATTGGATGAATATTTGTGATCCAATAGGTGTGTTTGTGTCATTGTGATCCAATAGGATGAACTATTAGGTCATTTTCGTCCTACCTAGGCTTATTCTTGTCCAATTAGGGTTTTTAACAAATCTGGTGCATCCAATAAGTTCATTTGAGTCTTTCGATGAACATTTAGGTCGTTTCATCCTCCATTGGCTTATTCTTGTGAAATTAGGGTTTTTAACCAATGTTGTTCATCAAATAGGCGTGTTTGTGTCATTGGACGAACAATTATGGCATTGTCTTCCTCCCTAGGCTTATTCTTGTCCAATTAGGGTTTTTAACCAATCTTGAGCATCCAATAGGTATGTTGGTGTCATTGGATGTACGATTAGGTCATTTTCGTCCTCCGTAGGCTTATTCTTGTCGAATTAGGGTTTTTAACCAATCTTGAGATTCAAATAGGTGTGTTTGTCTCATTGGGTGAAGATTTAGGTCATTTTCGTACTCCCTATGCTTATTCTTCTCAACTAGTTGTGTTTGTGTCGTAGGATGAACAATTAGGTCATTTTCGTTCTCCCTAAGCTTATTCTTATCCAATTAGGCTTTTTAACAAATTTTGTGCATCCAATAAGTTCATTTGTGTCATTGGATTAACATTTAGGTCATTTTCTTCCACCCTAGGCTTATTCTTGTCCAATTTGGGTTTTTAACCAATCTTGTGTATCCAATAGGTTTGTTCGTGTCATTGGATAAACATTTATGTCATTTTCGTCTTCCCTAGGCTTATTCTTATCCCATTAGGGTATTTAACAAATCTTGTGCATCCAATAAAACCATTTATGTCATTGGATTAGCATTTATGTTATTTTTCGGCCTCCGTATGCTTATTCTGGTCCAATTAGGGTTTTTAACCAATCTTGTGCATCCAATAAGTGTGTTTGTGTCATTCGATGAACATTTAGGTCAGTTTCGTCCTCCCTAGGCTTATTCTTGTGCAATTATGGTTTGTAACCAGTCTGGTTCATCCAATAGTTGTGTTTGTATCATTGGATGAATATTTAAGTCATTTTCATCCTCCATAGGCTTATTCTTGTGCAATTATGGTTTTAAACCAATCTTGTGCATCCAGTAGGTGTGTTTGTATCATTGGATGAATATTTTGGTCATTTTCGTCCTCCCTAGGCTTAATCTTCTCCTATAAGGGTTTTTAACCAATCTTGTGCATCCAATAAGTTCATTTATGTCATTGGATTAACATTTAGATCATTTTCGTCCTCCCTAGGGTAATTGTTGTCCAATTAGGGTTTTTAACCAATCTTGTGATCCAATAGGTGTGTTTGTGTCATTGGATGTAGATTTGGGTCATTTTTGTCCCCCCCTCCCCATGCTTATTCTTGTCTAATTAAGGTTTTTAACGAATCTTGTTCATGCAATAGGTGTGTTTGTGTCATTCGATGAACATTTAGGTCATTTTCGTCCTCCCTAGGCTTATTCTTGTGCAATTAGTGTTTTTATCCAATCTTGTGCTTCCAATAAGTGTGTTTGGGTCATTGGATGAACATTATAGGTCATTTTGGCCTCCCTAGGGTTAATTTTGTCTTGTTAGGGTTTTTAACCAATCTTGTGCATCCAATAAGTTCATATGTGTCATTGGATTAACATTTAGGTCATTTTCATCCAAATTAGGGTTTTTAACGAATCTAGTGCATCCAATAGGTGTGTTTGTGTCATAGGCTGAACAATTAGGTCATTTTCCTCCTCCCTAGGCATATTCTTGTCCAATTAGGGTTTTTAACCAATCTTGTGCATCCAATTGTGGCGTTTATGTCATTGGAAGAACAATTAGGTGATTTTCGTCCTCCCTAGTCTTATTCTTGTCCAATTAGGGTTTTTAACCAATGTTGTGCATTCAATAAGTTCTTTTGTGTCATTGGATTAAAATTTTGGACATTTACGTCCTCTCTAGGCTAAATCTTGTCCAATTAGGGTTTTTAACCAATCTTGTGCATCCAATATGTTCATTTGTGCCATTGGATTAACATTTACGTCGTCTTCGACCTCCCTAGGCATATTCATCTCCTATTTTGGTTTTTAACAAATCTTGTGCATCCAATAGGTGTGTATGTGTCATAGGATGAACAATTATGTCATTTTCGTGCTCCCTAGGCGTATTCTTGTCCTATTAGGGTTTTTAACCGATCTTGTGCATCCAATAAGTTCAGTTGTGTCATTGAAT
>JBBPBT010001258.1:2644881-2788761 GCA_037974875.1 Cicer bijugum | reverse complement strand
CCCCCCCCCATGCTTATTCTTGTCTAATTAAGGTTTTTAACGAATCTTGTTCATGCAATAGGTGTGTTTGTGTCATTCGATGAACATTTAGGTCATTTTCATCCTCCCTAGGCTTATTCTTGTGCAATTAGTGTTTTTATCCAATCTTGTGCTTCCAATAAGTGTGTTTGGGTCATTGGATGAACATTATAGGTCATGTTGGCCTCCCTAGGGTTAATTTTGTCTAGTTAGGGTTTTTAACCAATCTTGTGCATCCAATAAGTTCATATGTGTCATTGGATTAACATTTAGGTCATTTTCGTCCAAATTAGGGTTTTTAACGAATCTAGTGCATCCAATAGGTGTGTTTGTGTCATAGGCTGAACAATTAGGTCATTTTCCTCCTCCCTAGGCCTATTCTTGTCCAATTAGGGTTTTTAACCAATCTTGTGTATCCAATAGGTTTGTTCTTGTCATTGGATAAACATTTATGTCATTTTCGTCTTCCCTAGGCTTATTCTTATCCCATTAGGGTATTTAACAAATCTTGTGCATCCAATAAAATCATTTATGTCATTGGATTAACATTTAAGTTATTTTTCGGCCTCCGTATGCTTATTCTGGTCCAATTAGGGTTTTTAACCAATCTTGTGCATCCAATAAGTGTGTTTGTGTCATTCAATGAACATTTAGGTCAGTTTCGTCCTCCCTAGGCTTATTCTTGTGCAATTATGGTTTTTAACCAGTCTGGTTCATCCAATAGGTGTGTTTGTGTCATTGGATGAATATTTAAGTCATTTTCATCCTCCATAGGCTTATTCTTGTGCAACTATGGTTTTAAACCAATCTTGTGCATCCAATAGGTGTGTTTGTATCATTGGATGAATATTTTGGTCATTTTCGTCCTCCCTAGGCTTAATCTTCTCCTATAAGGGTTTTTAACCAATCTTGTGCATCCAATAAGTTCATTTATGTCATTGGATTAACATTTAGATCATTTTCGTCCTCCCTAGGGTAATTGTTGTCCAATTAGGGTTTTTAACGAATCTTGTGATCCAATAGGTGTGTTTGTGTCATTGGATGTAGATTTGGGTCATTTTTGTCCCCCCCCCCATGCTTATTCTTGTCTAATTAAGGTTTTTAACGAATCTTGTTCATGCAATAGGTGTGTTTGTGTCATTCGATGAACATTTAGGTCATTTTCGTCCTCCCTAGGCTTATTCTTGTGCAATTAGTGTTTTTATCCAATCTTGTGCTTCCAATAAGTGTGTTTGGGTCATTGGATGAACATTATAGGTCATTTTGGCCTCCCTAGGGTTAATTTTGTCTAGTTAGGGTTTTTAACCAATCTTGTGCATCCAATAAGTTCATATGTGTCATTGGATTAACATTTAGGTCATTTTCGTCCAAATTAGGGTTTTTAACGAATCTAGTGCATCCAATAGGTGTGTTTGTGTCATAGGCCTAACAATTTGGTCATTTTCCTCCTCCCTAGGCCTATTCTTGTCCAATTAGGGTTTTTAACCAATCTTGTGCATCCAATTGTGGTGTTTATGTCATTGGAAGAACAATTAGGTCATTTTCGTCCTCCCTAGGCTTATTCTTGTCCAATTAGGATTTTTAACCAATGTTATGCATTCAATAAGTTCTTTTGTGTCATTTGATTAAAATTTAGGACATTTTCGTCCTCTCTAGGCTAAATCTTGTCCAATTAGGGTTTTTAACCAATCTTGTGCATCCAATATGTTCATTTGTGCCATTAGATTAACATTTTCGTCGTCTTTGACCTCCCTAGGTGTGTATGTGTCATAGGATGAACAATTAAGTCATTTTCGTGCTCCCTAGGCGTATTCTTGTCCAATTAGGGTTTTTAACCGATCTTGGGCATCCAATAAGTTCAGTTGTGTCATTGAATTAACATTTATGTCATTTTCGTCTTCCCTAGGCTTATTCTTATCCCATTAGGGTATTTAACAAATCTTGTGCATCCAATAAAATCATTTATGTCATTGGATTAACATTTATGTTATTTTTCGGCCTCCGTATGCTTATTCTGGTCCAATTAGGGTTTTTAACCAATCTTGTGCATCCAATAAGTGTGTTTGTGTCATTCAATGAACATTTAGGTCAGTTTCGTCCTCGCTAGGCTTATTCTTGTGCAATTATGGTTTTTAACCAGTCTGGTTCATCCAATAGGTGTGTTTGTGTCATTGGATGAATATTTAAGTCATTTTCATCCTCCATAGGCTTATTCTTGTGCAATTATGGTTTTAAACCAATCTTGTGCATCCAGTAGGTGTGTTTGTATCATTGGATGAATATTTTGGTCATTTTCGTCCTCCCTAGGCTTAATCTTCTCCTATAAGGGTTTTTAACCAATCTTGTGCATCCAATAAGTTCATTTATGTCATTGGATTAACATTTAGATCATTTTCGTCCTCCCTAGGGTAATTGTTGTCCAATTAGGGTTTTTAACCAATCTTGTGATCCAATAGGTGTGTTTGTGTCATTGGATGTAGATTTGGGTCATTTTTGTCCCCCCCTCCCCATGCTTATTCTTGTCTAATTAAGGTTTTTAACGAATCTTGTTCATGCAATAGGTGTGTTTGTGTCATTCGATGAACATTTAGGTCATTTTCGTCCTCCCTAGGCTTATTCTTGTGCAATTAGTGTTTTTATCCAATCTTGTGCTTCCAATAAGTGTGTTTGGGTCATTGGATGAACATTATAGGTCATTTTGGCCTCCCTAGGGTTAATTTTGTTTTTTTTAGGGTTTTTAACCAATCTTGTGCATCCAATAAGTTCATATGTGTCATTGGATTAACATTTAGGTCATTTTCGTCCAAATTAGGGTTTTTAACGAATCTAGTGCATCCAATAGGTGTGTTTGTGTCATAGGCTGAACAATTTGGTCATTTTCCTCCTCCCTAGGCCTATTCTTGTCCAATTAGGGTTTTTAACCAATCTTGTGCATCCAATTGTGGTGTTTATGTCATTGGAAGAACAATTAGGTCATTTTCGTCCTCCCTAGGCTTATTCTTGTCCAATTAGGATTTTTAACCAATGTTGTGCATTCAATAAGTTCTTTTGTGTCATTTGATTAAAATTTAGGACATTTTCGTCCTCTCTAGGCTAAATCTTGTCCAATTAGGGTTTTTAACCAATCTTGTGCATCCAATATGTTCATTTGTGCCATTAGATTAACATTTTCGTCGTCTTTGACCTCCCTAGGTGTGTATGTGTCATAGGATGAACAATTAAGTCATTTTCGTGCTCCCTAGGCGTATTCTTGTCCAATTAGGGTTTTTAACCGATCTTGGGCATCCAAAAAGTTCAGTTGTGTCATTGAATTAACATTTAGGTCATTTTCGTCCTCCCTAGGCTTATTCTTGTTCAATTTGGGTTTTTAACCAATATTGTGATCAAATAGGTGTGTTTGTGTCATTGGATGAATAGTTGGGTCATTTTCGTCATTGGATTAACATTTGGGTCATTTTCGTCCTCCTTAGGCTTATTCTTGTGCAATTTGGGTTTTTAACAAATCTTGTGCATCCAATATGTTTGCTCCTGTCATTGGATGAACATTTAGCTCATTTTCGTCCTCCCTAGGCTTATTCTTGTCCAATAAGGGTATTTAACAAATCTTGCGCATCAAATAAGTACATTTATCCAATCTTGTGATCCAATAGGTGTGTTTGTGCCATTGGATGAACATTATGTCATTTTCGTCCTCCCTAGGCTTAATCTAGTCCAATTAGGGTTTCAAACCAATCTTGTGCATCCAATATGTGTGTTTGTGTCATTGGATGAACATTTTGGTCATTTTCGTCCTCCCTAGACTTATTCTTGTGCAATTAGGGTTTTTAACCAATCTGGTGAATCTAGTAGGTGTGTTTGTGTCATTGGATGAACAGTTAGGTCATTGTCGTCCTCCCTAGGCTTATTCTTGTCCAATTAGGGTTTTTATCCAATCTTGAGCATCCAATAGGTGTGTCGGTGTCATTGGATGAACATTTAGGTCATTTTCTTCCTCCCTAGGCTGAATCTTGTCCAACTAGGGTTTTTAACCAATCTTGTGCATCCAATAAGTTCATTTGTGTCATTGGTTTAACATTTAGGTGATTTTCATCCTCCGTAGGCTTATTCTTCTCCAACTAGGCTTTTTAACAAATCTTTTGGCATCCAAGAGGTGTGTTAGTGTCGTAGGGTTAACAATTAGGTCATTTTCGTCCTCCCAAGGCTAATTCTTGTCCAATTAGGATTTTTAACCAATCTTGTGCATCAAATAGGTGTGTTTGTCTCATTGGATGAACAATTAGGTCATTGTCTTCCTCCCTAGGCTTATTCTTGTCGCATTTGGTTTTTAACCAATCTTGTGCATCCGATAGGTGTGTTTGTGTCAATGGATGAACATTTAGGTTATTTTCGTCCTCCCGAGGCTTAATCTTGTCCAATTAGGGTTTTTGACCAATCTTGAGCATCCAATAAGTTCCTTTGTGTCATTGGATTAATATTTAGGCCATTTTCGTCGTCCTTAAGCTTATTCTTGTCCAATTAGGGTTTTTAACCAATCTGGTGCATCAAATAGGTGTGTTTGTGTCATTGGACGAATAATTAGGTCATTGACGTCCTCCCTTGGCTTATTCTTGTCCAATCAGGATTTTTAACCAATCTTGAGCATCCAATAGGTGTGTCGGTGTCATTAGATGAACATTTAGGTCATGTTCGTCCTCCCTAGGCTTATTCTTGTCCAATTAGGGTTTTTAACAAATCTTGAGATTCCAATAGGTGTGTTTGTGTCATTGAATGAAGATTTAGGTCATTTTCGTACTCCCTGAGCTTATTCTACACCTATTGGGGTTTTTAACCAATCATGTGCATCCAATAAGTTCATTTGTGCCATTGGATTAAAATTTAGGTCATTTTCGTCCTCCCTAGGCTTATTCTTGTCCAATTAGGGTTTTTAACCAATCATGTGCATCCAATAAGTTCATTTGTGCCATTGGATTAAAATTTAGGTCATTTTCGTCCTCCCTAGGCTTATTCTTGTCCAATTAGGGGTTTTAACAATTCTTGTGCATCCAATAGGTGAGTTTGTGTCATTCAATGAACATTTAGGTCATTTTCGTCCTCCCTAAGCTTATTCTGCTCCAACTAGACTTTTTAATTAATCTTTTTGCATCCAAGAGGTGTGTTAGTGTCATAGGATGAACAGTTAGGTCATTTTCGTCCTACCTAGGCTTATTCTTGTCCAATTAGGGTTTTTAACAAATCTTGTGCATCTAATAAGTTCATTTGAGTCATTCGATAAACATTTAGGTCATTTCATCCTCCATTGGCTTATTCTTGTGAAATTAGGATTTTTAACTAATCTTGTGCATCAAATAGGCGTGTTTGTGTCATTGGACGAACAATTATGGCCCTCTCTTCCTCCCTAGGCTTATTCTTGTCCAATTAGGGTTTTTAACCAATCTTGTGCGTCAAATAGGTGTGTTTGTGTCATTGGACGAATAATTAGGTCATTGACGTCCTCCCTTGGCTTATTCTTGTCCAATCTGGATTTTTAACCAATCTTGAGCATCCAATAGGTGTGTTGGTGTCATTAGATGAACATTTAGGTCATTTTCGTCCTCCCTAGGCTTATTCTTGTCCAATTAGGGTTTTTAACAAATCTAGAGATTCCAATAGGTGTGTTTGTGTCATTGAATGAAGATTTAGGTCATTTTCGTACTCCCTGAGCTTATTTTACACGTATTGGGGTTTTTAACAAATCTTGTGCATCAACTAGGTGTGTTTGTGTCGTAGGACGAATAATTAGGTATTTTCGACCTCCCTAGGCTTATTCTTGTCCAATTAGGGTTTTTAACCAATCATGTGCATCCAATAAGTTCATGTGTGCCACTGGATTAAAATTTAGGTCATTTTCGTCCTCCCTAGGCTTATTCTTGTCCAATTAGGGTTTTTAACAATTCTTGTGCATCCAATAGGTGAGTTTGTGTCATTCGATGAACATTTAGGTCATTTTTGTCCTCCCTAAGCTTATTCTACTCCAACTAGACTTTTAAATTAATCTTTTTGCATCCAAGAGGTGTGCAAGTGTCATAGGATGAACTATTAGGTCATTTTCGTCCAACCTAGGCTTATTCTTGTCCAATTAGGGTTTTTAACAAATCTTGTGCATCCAATAAGTTCATTTGAGTCATTCGATGAACATTTAGGTCATTTTGTACTCCGTTGGCTTATTCTTGTGAAATTAGGGTTTTTAACAAATCTTGTGCATCAACTAGGTGTGTTTGTGTCATTGGAAGAACAATTATGGCATTGTCTTCCTCCCTAGGCTTATTCTTCTCCAATTAGGGTTTTTAACCATTCTTGAGCATTCAATAGGTATGTTGGTGTCATTGGATGTACGTTTAGGTCTTTTTCGTCCTCCGTAGGCTTATTCTTGTCGAATTAGGGTTTTTAACCAATCTTGAGATTTAAATAAGTGTGTTTATCTCATTGGATTAAGATTAAATAAGTGTGTTCGTACTCCCTATGCTTATTCTTCTCAACTAGTTGTGTTTGTGTCGTAGGAAGAACAATTAGGTCATTTTTGTTCTCCCTAAGCTTATTCTTGTCCAATTAGGCTTTTTAACAAATTTTGTGCATCCAATAAGTTCATTTGTGTCATTGGATTAACATTTAGGTCATTTTCTTCCTCCCAAGGCTTATTCTTGTCCAATTTGGGTTTTTAACCAATCTTGTGTATCCAATAGGTTTGTTCATGTTATTGGACAAACATTCATGTCATTTTCGTCTTCCCTAGGCTTATTCTTATCCCATTAGGGTATTTAACAAATCTTGTGCATCCAATAAAATCATTTATGTCATTGGATTAACATTTATGTTATTTTTCGGCCTCCGTATGCTTATTCTGGTCCAATTAGGGTTTTTAACCAATCTTGTGCATCCAATAAGTGTGTTTGTGTCATTTGATGAACATTTAGGTCAGTTTCGTCCTCCCTAGGCTTATTCTTGTGCAATTATGGTTTTTAACCAGTCTGGTTCATCCAATAGGTGTGTTTGTGTCATTGGATGAATATTTAAGTCATTTTCATCCTCCATAGGCTTATTCTTGTGCAATTATGGTTTTAAACCAATCTTGTGCCTCTAGTAGGTGTGTTTTAAACCAATCTTGTGATCCAATAGGTGTGTTTGTGTCATTGGATGTAGATTTGGGTCATTTTTGTCCCCCCCATGCTTATTCTTGTGATCCAATAGATTTGTTTGTGTCATTCGATGAGCAGTATAGGTCATTTTGGCCTCCCTAGGGTTAATTTTGTCTAGTTAGGGTTTTTAACCAATCTTGTGCATCCAATAAGTTCATATGTGTCATTGGATTAACATTTAGGTCATTTTCGTCCAAATTTGGGTTTTTAACCAATCTAGTGCATCCAATAGGTGTGTTTGTGTCATAGGCTGAACATTTAGGTCATTTTCCTCCTCCCTAGGCATATTCTTGTCCAATTAGGGTTTTTAACCAATCTTGTGCATCCAATTGTGGTGTTTATGTCATTGGAAGAACAATTAGGTCATTTTCATCCTCCCTTGGCTTATTCTTGTCCAATTAGGATTTTTAACCAATGTTGTGCATTCAATAAGTTCTTTTGTGTCATTGAATTAAAATTTAGGACATTTTCGTCCTCTCTAGGCTAAATCTTGTCCAATTAGGGTTTTTAACCAATCTTGTGCATCCAATATGTTCATTTGTGCCATTGGATTAACATTTACATCGTCTTCGACCTCCCTAGGCATATTCATCTCCTATTTTGGTTTTTAACAAATCTTGTGCATCCTATAGGTGTGTATGTGTCATAGGATGAACAATTATGTCATTTTCGTGCTCCCTAGGCGTATTCTTGTCCTATTAGGGTTTTTAACCGATCTTGTGCATCCAATACGTTCAGTTGTGTCATTGAATTAACATTTAGGTCATTTACGTCCTCCCTAGGCTTATTCTTGTTCGATTTGGGTTTTTAACCAATATTGTGATCCAATAGGTGTGTTTGTGTCATTGGATGAATATTTGTGATCCAATAGGTGTGTTTGTGTCATTGTGATCCAATAGGATGAACTATTAGGTCATTTTCGTCCTACCTAGGCTTATTCTTGTCCAATTAGGGTTTTTAACAAATCTTGTGCATCCAATAAGTTCATTTGAGTCTTTCGATGAACATTTAGGTCGTTTCGTCCTCCATTGGCTTATTCTTGTGAAATTAGGGTTTTTAACCAATGTTGTTCATCAAATAGGCGTGTTTGTGTCATTGGACGAACAATTATGGCATTGTCTTCCTCCCTAGGCTTATTCTTGTCGAATTAGGGATTTTAACCAATCTTGAGCATCCAATAGGTATGTTGGTGTCATTGGATGTACGTTTAGGTCATTTTCGTCCTCCGTAGGCTTATTCTTGTCAAATTAGGGTTTTTAACCAATCTTGAGATTCCAATAGGTGTGTTTTTGTCATTGGATAAAGATTTAGGTCATTTTCGTACTCCCTATGCTTATTCTTATCAACTAGTTGTGTTTGTGTCGTAGGATGAACAATTAGGTCATTTTTGTTCTCCCTAAGCTTATTCTTGTCCAATAAGGCTTTCTAACCAATTTTGTGCATCCAATAAGTTGATTTGTGTCATTGGATTGTCATTTAGGTCATTTTCTTCCTCCCTAGGCTTATTCTTGTCCAATTTGGGTTTTTAACCAATCTTGTGCATCCAATAGGTTTGTTCGTGTCATTGGATGAACATTTAAATCATTTTCGTCTTCCCTAGGCTTATTCTTATCCCATTAGGGTATTTAACAAATCTTGTGCATCCAATAAGTTCATTTATGTCATTGGATTAACATTTATGTTATTTTTCGGCCTCCGTATGCTTATTCTGGTCCAATTAGGGTTTTTAACCAATCTTGTGCATCAAATAAGTGTGTTTGTGTCATTCGATGAACATTTAGGTCATTTTCGTCCTCCCTGGGCTTATTCTTGTGCAATTATGGTTTTTAACCAGTCTGGTTCATCCAATAGGTCTGTTTGTGTCATTGGATGAATATTTAAGTCATTTTCATCCTCCATAGGCTTATTCTTGTGCAATTATGGTTTCAAACCAATCTTGTGCATCCAGTAGGTGTGTTTGTATCGTTGGATGAATATTTTTGTCATTTTCGTCCTCCCTAGGCTTAATCCTCTCCTATATGGGTTTTTAACCAGTCTTGTGCATCCAATAAGTTCAATTATGTCATTGGATTAACGTTTAGATCATATTCGTCCTCCCTAGGCTAATTGTTGTCCAATTAGGGTTTTTAACCAATCTTGTGATCCAATAGGTGTGTTTGTGTCATTGGATGAACATTTGGGTCATTTTCGTCCCCCTCATGCTTATTCTTGTCTAATTAAGGTTTTTAACGAATCTTGTGCATCCATTAGGTGTGTTTGTGTCATTCGATGAACATTTAGGTCATTTTCGTCCTCCCAAGGCTTATTCTTGTGCAATTAGTGTTTTTAACCAATCTTGTGCTTCCCATAATTGTGTTTGTGTCATTGGATGAACATTATAGGTCATTTTGGCCACCCTAGGGTTAATTTTGTGTAGTTAGGGT
Organism: Cicer bijugum; assembly: GCA_037974875.1. Classification (NCBI taxonomy): domain Eukaryota; kingdom Viridiplantae; phylum Streptophyta; class Magnoliopsida; order Fabales; family Fabaceae; genus Cicer; species Cicer bijugum. The sequence continues at coordinate 2,779,148 of JBBPBT010001258.1, read as the reverse complement.
TTTTATCCAATCTTGTGCATCCGATAAGTTCATATGTGTCATTGGATTAACGTTTAGGTCATTTTCGTCCAAATTAGGGTTTTTAACGAATCTAGTGCATCCAATAGGTGTGTTTGTGTCAAAGGCTGAACAATTAGGTCATTTTCCTCCCCCCTAGGCCTATTCTTGTCCAATTAGGGTTTTTAACCAATATTGTGCATCCAATAGGGGTGTTTGTGTCGTTGGAAGAACAATTAGGTGATTTTCGTCCTCCCTAGTCTTATTCTTGTCCAATTAGGGTTTTTAACCAATGTTGTGCATTCAATAAGTTCTTTTGTGTCATTGGATTAAAATTTAGGACATTTTCGTCCTCTAAAGGCTAAATCTTGTCCAGTTAGGGTTTTTAACCAATCTTGTGCATCCAATATGTTCATTTGTGCCATTGGATTAACATTTACGTCGTCTTCGACCTCCCTAGGCATATTCATCCCCTACTTTGGTTTTTAGCAAATCTTGTGCATCCAATAGGTGTGTATGTGTCTTAGGATGAACAATTATGTCATTTTCGTGCTCCCTAGGCGTGTCCTTGTCCAAATAGGGTTTTTAACCAATCATGTGCATCCAATAAGTTCATTTGTGCCATTGGATTAAAAAATTTAGTTCATTTTCGTCCTCCCTAGGCTTATTCTTGTCCAATTAGGGTTTTTAACAATTCTTGTGCATCCAATAGGTGAGTTTGTGTCATTCAATGAAAATTTAGGTCATTTTCGTCCTCCCTAAGCTTATTCTACTCCAACTAGACTTTTTAATTAATCTTTTTGCATCCAAGAGGTGTGTTAGTGTCATAGGATGAACTATTAGGTCATTTTCGTCCTACCTACGCTTATTCTTGTCCAATTAGGGTTTTTAACAAATCTTGGGCATCCAATAAGTTCATTTGAGTCATTCGATGAACATTTAGGTCATTTCGCCCTCCATTGGCTTATTCATGTGAAATTAGGGTTTTTAACCAATCTTGTGCATCAAATAGGCGTGTTTGTGTCATTGGACGAACAATTATGGCCGTCTCTTCCTCCCTAGGATTATTCTTGTCCAATTAGGGTTTTTAACCAATCTTGAGCATCCAATAGGTATGTTGGTGTCATTGGATGTACGTTTAGGTCATTTTCGTCCTCCGTAGGCTTATTCTTGTCGAATTAGGGTTTTTAACCAATCTTGAGATTCCAATAGGTGTGTTTGTGTCATTTGATGAAGATTTAGGTCATATTCGTACTCCCTATGCTTATTCTTATCAACCAGGTGTGTTTGTGTCGTAGGATGAACAATTAGGTCATTTTCGTTCTCCCTAAGCTTATTCTTGTCCAATTAGGCTTTCTAACCAATTTTGTGCATCCAATAAGTTCATTTGTGTCATTGGATTAACATTTAGGTCATTTTCTTCCTCCCTAGGCTTATTCTTGTCCAATTTGGGTTTTTAACCAATCTTGTGCATCCAATAGGTTTGTTCGTGTCATTGGATGAACATTTAAATCATTTTCGTCTTCCTTAGGCTTATTCTTATCCCATTAGGGTATTTAACAAATCTTGTGCATCCAATAAGTTCATTTATGTCATTGGATTAACATTTATGTTATTTTTCGGCCTCCGTATGCTTATTTTGGTTCAATTAGGGTTTTTAACCAATCTTGTGCATCAAATAAGTGTGTCTGTGTCATTCGATGAACATTTAGGTCATTTTCGTCCTCCCTAGGCTTATTCTTGTGAAATTATGGTTTTTAACCTGTCTGGTTCATCCAATACGTCTGTTTGTGTCATTGGATGAATATTTAAGTCATTTTCATCCTCCATAGGCTTATTCTTGTGCAATTATGGTTTTAAACCAATCTTGTGCATCCAGTAGGTGTGTTTGTATCGTTGGATGAATATTTTTGTCATTTTCGTCCTCCCTAGGCTTAATCCTCTCCTATATGGGTTTTTAACCAATCTTGTGCATCCAATAAGTTCATTTATGTCATTGGATTAACGTTTAGATCATTTTCGTCCTCCCTAGGCTAATTGTTGTCCAATTAGGGTTTTTAACCAATCTTGTGATCCAATAGGTGTGTTTGTGTCATTGGATTAACATTTGTGTCATTTTCATCCCCCATGCTTATTCTTGTCTAATTAAGGTTTTTAACGAATCTTGTGCGTCCAATAGGTGTGTATGTGTCATTCGATGAATATTTAGGTCATTTTCGTCCTCCCTAGGCTTATTCTTGTGCAATTAGTGTTTTTAATCAATCTTGTGCTTCCAATAAGTGTGTTTGTGTCATCAGATGAACATTATAGGTCATTTTGGCCTCCTTAGGGTTAATTTTTTGTAGTTAGGGTATTTAACCAACTTGTGCATCCAATAAGTTCATATGTGTCGTTGGATTAACATTTAGGTCATTTTCGTCCAAATTAGGGTTTTTAACGAATCTAGTACATCAAATAGGTGTGTTTGTGTCATAGGCTGAACAATTAGGTCATTTTCCTCATTCCTAGGCCTATTCTTGTCCAATTAGGGTTTTTAACCAATATTGTGTATCCAATAGGGGTGTTTGTGTCATTGGAAGATCAATTAGGTCATTTTCGTCCTCCCTAGTCTTATTCTTGTCCAATTAGGGTTTTTAACCAATAATGTGCATTCAATAAGTTCTTTTGTGTCATTGGATTAATATTTAGGACATTTTCGTCCTCTCTAGGCTAAATCTTGTCCAATTAGGGTTTTTAACCAATCTTGTGCATCCAATATGTTCATTTGTGCCATTGGATTAACATTTACGTCGTCTTCGACCTCCCTAGGCATATTCATCTCCTACTTTGGTTTTTAACAAATCTTGTGCATCCAATAGGTGTGTATGTGTCATAGGATGAACAATTATGTCATTTTCGTGCTCCCTAGGCGTGTCCTTGTCCTATTAGGGTTTTTAACCGATCTTGTGCATCCAATAAGTTCAGTTGTGTCATTGAAGTAACATTTAGGTCTCTTTCATCCTCCCTAGGCTTATTCTTGTTCGATTTGGGTTTTTTACAATTCTTGTGTATCCAATAGGTGAGTTTGTGTCATCCAATGAACATTTAGGTCATTTTCGTCATTGGATTAACATTTAGGTCATTTTCGTCCTCCCTAGGCTTATTCTTGTGCAATTTGGGTTTTTAACAAATCTTGTGCATCCAATATGTTTGCTCCTGTCATTGGATGAACATTTAGCTCATTTTCGTCCTCCCTAGGCTTATTCTTGTCCAATTAGGGTATTTAACAAATCTTGTGCATCAAATAAATTCATTTATGTCATTGGATTAACATTTAGGTTATTTTCCGGCCTCCCTATGCTTATTCTTGTCCAATTGGGGTCTTTAACCAATCTGGTGAATCTAGTAGGTGTGTTTGTGTCATTGGATGAACAATTAGGTCATTGTCGTCCTCCCTAGGCTTATTCTTGTCCAATTAGGGTTTTTATCCAATTTTGAGCATTCAATAGGTGTGTTGGTGTTATTGGATGAACATTTAGGTCATTTTCTTCCTCCCTAGGCTTAATTTTGTCCAACTAGGGTTTTTAACCAATCTTGTGCATCCAATAAGTTCATTTGTGTCTTTGGTTTAACATTTAGGTCATTTTCATCCTCCCTAGGCTAATTCTTGTCCAATTAGGGTTTTTAACCAATCTTGTGCATCAAAAAGGTGTGTTTGTCTCATTGGATGAACAATTAGGTCATTGTCGTCCTCCCTAGGCTTAATCTTGTCCAATTAGGGTTTTTAACCAATCTTGAGCATCCAATAAGTTCATTTGTGTCATTGGATTAATATTTAGGCCATTTTCGTCGTCCTTAAGCTTATTCTTGTCCAATTAGGGTTTTTAACCAATCTTGTGTATCAGATAGGTGTGTTTGTGTCATTGGATGAATAATTAGGTCATTGACGTCCTCCCTTGGCTTATTCTTGTCCAATTAGGATTTTTAACCAATCTTGAGCATCCAATAGGTGTGTTGGTGTCATTGGATGAACATTTAGGTCATTTTCGTCCTCCCTAGGCTTATTCTTGTCCAATTAAGGTTTTTAACCAATCTTGAGATTCCAATAGGTGTGTTTGTGTCATTGAATGAAGATTTAGATCATTTTCGTACTACCTGAGCTTATTCTACACCTATTTGGGTTTTTAACAAATCTTTTGCATCAACTAGGTGTATTTGTGTCGTAGCACGAATAATGAGGTCATTTCGTCCTCCCTAGGCTTATTCTTGTCCAATTAGGGTTTTTAACCAATCTTGTGCATCCAATAAGTTCATTTGTGACATTGGATTAAAATTTAGGTCATTTTCGTCCTCCCTAAGCTTATTCTTGTCCAATTAGGGTTTTTACCAATTCTTGTGCATCCAATAGGTATGTTCGTGTCATTGGATGAAGATTTAGGTTATTTTCGTACTCCCTATGCTTATTCTTCTCAACTAGGTGTGTTTGTGTCGTAGGATGAACAATTAGGTCATTTTCGTTCTCCCTAAGCTTATTCTTGTCCAATTAGGCTTTTTAACCAATTTTGTGCATCCAATAAGTTCATTATGTTAGAAATATGTTAGTTTTTGATATTATTGACAAACATACATCTTGATATAATTCTGACATTGTGAACTGAGAAAAATTTCAGGAACATCAACTCAATCCTACAAACTTGAGACAATTGCTTGGAACTCAAGAAATCAACAAAAGCTTGCAGATTCACAAGTAAATCGATTAGTAAAATCGATTCTGTTACATGGTTGAATGTTTTTATCTAGTCTGAGATTAATCAATCAATGGGCAAAATCGATTTGCACATTCTATGAAAATTCAAACAGGCTATCAATCAATCAGGCCAATCGATTGGTACATTTATTAGAAAATAAAATGTGCAAGTCAGAGAGCTAGTTTGCCACAAATTGATTAGGCAGATCGATTGGTTAAATCACCAGGACTGACCTGATTACTTACATCGATTAGACAAATCAATTGGTACACTTATTGAAATTAAAATGCGCAAGTCAGTAGCATGCCTTGCAGACTATCGATTTGGAAAATCGATTAAGCCAATCACTTCTTTATTGTTTGTTTGTCTACATCGATTGACACAATCGAGTGTGAATGTCCCAGAGCTAAACCAATGATTACTAAATCGGTTAGGCAAATCGATTTTGTAAAATGAGTTTAAAAATAACATTGGTCTGGAACATACACAGTCGATTAGCACAATCAACTATTTTATTTCAGTTGAATTAATTTTGGCATCAATCGACGTGGTAAAGCGATTGAAAGAGCAAACTACTGAAATAAGCTTCAGACATTATTTTTCAATCGGTTAGGCAAGTTGATTGATGAAAATCACTGTGTCCCTGGAACCAGTGTAATCGATTGGTACAAAATTTTTTAGAAACAAAGATGATTGAATTGGTTGAATCGATCAAGTACATCGATTGTTTTGATCTCGTTGTTGGAACAAAACACGCCAAGTCGATTATGAACATCGATTCAATTAAGAACATTCATCCAAGTCTGAAGAACTCAGTTAAAATAATCGATTCGTCAAATCGATTAGTGTAAGCAGTTTCAAGATTCAAGAAAAACAAGATTCGCGAAATCGATTGGTTACATCGATTAGTGTGCTTTATAACTTTAATGAATTGATTTGCCAAATCGTTTCATACGTTGTTTTTCCAGAAACTATATAAACTGCTTTCACACACTAATATTGATAGAATTTTTCAGAACTTTTACAACCATTGAGATCTATCATTTTTACCACTAACTCTTTCTCAACTGACATTACTTTGAACATCTTTTTCAGCCATGAACAATCAACGTTTATGACCAATAAGGATTGAAAAAGACTGAATTGAGAAAGAAAGCTTTGAGAAGTTTGAAGATCAAGAACTTTGTATAATTGATCTTTTTCATTTCTGTAAACATCTTTTTGTAAACAAATTACTGTGAGAAAATCCAGTTTTTACTGGTGGTGTTCTTCGAGGTTGAGGGTTGTCAACAAGAAGATGCTTGACTGAATTCTTTGTCAAGTTTATGGGATTTAAACTTGGGAATTCAGGGAGGGAAAGATAGAACTGGGAGAATAGTTTAAGATTGGTGCGAGGCGCTGTGTAAAAATCTGTAAACTGATTTTAAGAAGTTCTATTGGACAGGCTAAGATCTAGTTGTATCTTGGGACTGGATGTAGGTCGTCAAGGGACGACTGAACTAGTATAAACTCCTGCGTACACCTTTTCTTTTCCCTTATCTGGTTTACATTTCTACAATTATTTCGTTTCGGATATTGATTAATTGTCTTAATAATAATTGCATGTGAATCAGCATCCATAATAATAATTATTGTCTAATGCATTTCTCCATATCTACCATGATCCATATAGTTTGACATTCATTAGAATTGTTAACTAGGGACCGTATTCAATTTGGTGTGAAATAAAATTGAATTTATTAAACCGCTGTGCATTCATGTTAGATTAGACATCATTCTGCATAATTCTTCCGCAAATCAGAAGTCATATACACCATCAATTGGCATCAAGAGCCTGCCTTTTTTTTAAAAACAGTTGTTTTTCTCAAAAAAGGATCATGACTTCTGATTTCTTAGGAGAAGGTGCATCATTAGCTAGGCCTCCGGCTTTTAACGGAGCTGCATACATGTATTGGAAACAACGCATGCTAATTTTTCTTGAAGCTAGTGGTATTGACATTCTAGATACTGTAGAAAATGGACCGTTTGTGCCAACCATAACAGGTACAGGTGAATCAGCAATCCTAAAGCCTAAGAGTGACTGGACTGAAGATGACCAAAAGAAAGTTGGGTACAACGCCAAAGCCAAAACCATTATCACTGCAGCCTTGAGTCATGATGAATTCTTCAGAGTCTCAAATTGCAAAACAGATGTGGGACACACTTCAGCAGACGCATGAAGGAACCACATATGTAAAGAGAGCTCGGATAAATACCCTCATGCATGAATACGAATTGTTTAGCATGAAGAAAGAAGAATCAGTGAATGACATGCAGACTCGGTTTACACACATAGTCAACAACCTAAATGCCTTAGGCAAGGAGATTGATAATGATCAGCAAATCAGCAAGGTAATGAGGTGTTTGACTAGGGAATGGCAACCAAAAATCACTGCCATTGCAGAATCGAAAGATCTTGGAAGCATGACAATAGCAACATTGTTTGGAAAACTGAGGGAGCATGAAATGGAACTACATAGACTCAATGAAGCTGAGCAAGGTGATAGAAAGCGAAAAGGATTGTCGTTGAAAGCCCAAGCACAGCAGTCTAAATCTGAACATGAGAGCAGTTCGGATGAATCAAGCAGTGAAGATGATGAGGAACCTGAAATTGGATCACTTGTCAAGAAGTTTAAGAAATTTCTGAAAAAGAAAGACAGCAAATTCAGAAAACAATCCAGCTCAAAGAACAATGACACTAAGACAATCACATGCTATGAGTGTGGAAAAACTGGTCATATCAAGGCTGATTGTTACAAGCTGCAGAACAAAAACAGAAATTCTAAGACCAAAGGCAAGGAACCAGCTCAGAAAAACAGAAAAGCATACATTGCATGGAATGACAATGAAGAATCCTCCACATCTTCGGAAACTGAAGAAGCAAATCTATGCTTCATGGCTAATACGGATTCTGAATCAGAAAGTGAGGTAAGTTCTCAATATAATCCTTCTTTTGATGAACTGCAAGATGCATTTAATGAAATGCATGATGAATATGTCAAATCTGTTAAGCAGTTAGTTAGTACTAAGAAAATGCTTGAACAACAATGTATGTTGCATGATCAAATGAAAACTGATTATAGGAAGATTGAGGACTTGTGTGAACAATTGAAAAAGGACTCACATGATAAATCTGCCAAATGCATTGATCTTGAAAATTCTGTTGCATTATTGAAATCTGATTTATTGAAACTCTCTAGTAGCAAGGATAAATTGAATGATATTCTTAGCAACTAGAGAAATGTCAACATTAAATCTGGACTTGGTTTTAAACAGACAATGCATGCTAAAAAGAATAAATATGGCATAGGATACGGTAATGTTAAGCATAGCCAGAATTTTGTGAAACCTAGCCACTTGCATAATGTCTTTGTCAAACCAAAACAGTATGTATCCTCTATTGTTACTTGTCATTTTTGTTGTAGAAATGGTCATTTTGTTTACAATTGCAAATTAAAAAGACTAGCAAATAGAGGATGCAAACAAATTTGGAAAATCAAGACAAAAGATGTTGAGACTAACCCCCTAGGACCCAATTTAAATTGGGGACCTAAGTTGAATTTCTAATCTTTTTACAGGTATGCTTGAGATCCACTAAACACCAATGGTATCTTGATAGTGGATGCTCAAAGCATATGACAGGGGACAAGTCAACGTTTTTGTCCCCGAATCTAAACGAAGGTGGATTTGTAAAGTACTGCGTTAATAACAAAGGCAAGATATACGATGAAGGTAACATTGGCAGCGAATCAACTGCAATAATGAAAAATGTCTTATATGTGGAAGGGCTGAAACATAACCTTCATAGTATAAGTCAGCTATGTGACAATGGTTTTCAAGTAAGCTTTTCACCACTTTCTTGCATAATTGAAAACAAGCATGATAAGAGTATGAAAATTGTAGGTGATAGAGTTAATAACATTTATATGCTTGATTTGACTACTATGCCTGCTAATTCTGTTTGTTGCTTATTATCAAATGCTGATGAAACATGGTTATGGCATAAACGCATTGCACACATTCACATTGATCATTTGAATAGACTTGTTAGCAAGCAGCTAGTCATAGGTCTTCCAATAGAAAGTTTTCTAAGGATAGGCTGTGTGATTCTTGTGAGAAAAGTAAGCTTGTCAAGTCTTCTTTTCCCCCAATAGATATGGTCAAAACCAATAGGGTTTTGCAACTTATCCACATGGATTTGTTTGGACCATCCCAAGTAAGAAGTTTTGGAGGTAACCTGTATGGATTAGTGTTAATTGATGACTATTCTAGATTCACATGGACTGACTCATAATAGTGAAGCATTTTCTGTTTTCAAAAAGTTTGCAAACTTAGTTCAAAATGAAAGAAGTCAGAAAATTATGTCTATCAAAAGTGATCATGGAGGTGAATTCGAAAATGATTCTTTTGATTCTTACTGTGAAGAGAATAGCATTCATCATATGTACTCAGCCCCTAGAACACCACAACAAAATGGTGTAGTGGAGTGGAAGAATAGGTCTTTAGAGGAGTTAGCTAGGACCATGTTGAAAGATTCAAATACTCCCAAGTATTTCTTGGCTGATGCAGTTAACACTGCCACACATGTTGTCAATAGAGTTTTGATTAGGCCTATACTTAGGAAAACTCCTTATGAGTTGTACAAGGGTAGAAAGCCTAATATTTCCTACTTTAGAGTGTTTGGTTGCAAGTGCTTTGTTTTGAATAATGGTAAAGAACACCTAGGCAAGTTTGATCTCAAGGCATATGAGAATATCTTTCTAGGTTATTCCACAACTAGCAAAGCCTATAGAATCTATAACAAGAGAACAAAGACAATAGAAGAATCAGTTCATGTGAAATTTGATGAACTTTTTAAAGACAACTTGAACAAAAATCCTTCTATTGTTGATGCTTCTTTGGATGAAGTTATAGAATCTGAACCTTTAGACCCAAAGGAACCTACACCTCCAACAAACAGTGACTGTATTGAACCTATTAGATTTGATGAGTTACCTAAGAAGTGGATGTTAAATAGAAACCATCCCATAGATAACATCATAGGTGATATCTCAAAAGGAGTGGCAACTAGAAGGAACCTTAGACACTTGTGTAACCTTACAGCCTTTGTATCTCAGATTGAGCCTAAAAACATTAAGGAAGCCCTGCAAGATAGTGAGTGGATACTTGCTATGCAAGAGGAGTTGAACCAATTTGAGAGGAACAAAGTGTCGCAGCTAGTACCTAAACAAGAAAAGCAGCACATCATAGGAACTAGGTGGGTGTTTAGGAACAAGCTAGATGAGAATGGTGTCATAACTAGAAACATAGCTAGGTTAGTGGCCAAGGGTTATAACCAAGAGGAGGGTATAGACTTCGACGAAACCTACGCCCGTGTAGCAAGGTTAGAGGCTAACAGAATACTCCTTGCTTATGCTAGTATCATGGACTTTAGGCTATTCCAAATGGATGTTAAAAGTGCTTTTTTAAATGGTGACATCCATGAAGAGGTGTATGTTAGCCAAACACTTGGATTTGAGAATCCAGACTTTCCTAACCATGTGTTTAAGCTAACTAAGGCCCTTTATGGTTTGAAACAAGCTCCAAGAGCTTGGAATGAAAAGTTAAGCAATTTCCTCATTCAGCAAAACTTTTTGAGAGGAAATGTGGATAAAACTCTTTTCCTCCAAACTAATGGAAAAGATATATTGCTGGTCCAAATTTAGGTGGATGACATAATATTTGGATCAACAAATGACAAATTGTGCAAAAATTTTGAAAATTTAAGGAAAGGTCAATTTGAAATGTCTATGATGGGTGAACTATCATACTTTTTGGGATTTCAAATTAACCATTCTAAGCAAGGTATCTTTATTAGCCAAACAAAATATTGCACTGATTTGTTAAAGAAGTTTGGTTTTAATAATCTCAAGTCCATAGATACTCCAATTAGCCAAGGAAATATTCTAGATAGAGATGAATTAGGAAACCCAGTGGATGTTACTAGGTATAGAGGCATGATAGGATCATTGCTCTATCTCACAACAAGCAGGCCTGACATTATGTTCAGCGTTTGCATGTGTGCGAGATATCAATCCAATCCTAAAGAGTCTCACCTTAGTGCAGTCAAGAGGATTTTCAGGTATTTAGTTGGGACTAGGAGCCTTTGATTATGGTATCCTTAGGGATCAACTTGTTCTTTGGTTGGATATTCAGATTCAGATTTTGCTGGATGCAAACTGGATAGGAAAAGTACCTCAGGTACTTGTCATTTGCTAGGTAATTCACTTGTATCCTGGTTCAGCAAGAAACAAACCAGTATAGCCTTGTCAACAGCTGAAGCTGAGTACATTGCAGCTGGAAGTTGTTGTGCCTAGATCATGTGGATGAAACAGCATTTGTTAGATTTTGGTGTGAACTTAGGAACTGTTCCCATCTTGTGCGACAACACAAGTGCGATCAGTATCACTAAGAACCCAGTTAAGCATTCCCGGACCAAACATATCGAAATTCGGCATCATTTCATCCGAGATCAGTTTTAGTGTGGGAACATCAAGTTAGAGTACATCAACACAACTGAGCAGTTAGCAGACATCTTCACTAAAGCTTTGCCAAAGGATTGCTTCCAGTACATTAGGATGAAACTGGGCATATTAGATCCTAGTCAGATCTGAGTTATGTGTCTAATCGACTGGGAGAATCTACTATCTTGTGGATACACAGGAAAGTGTGTTTATAAAATCGATTGCCCTAGTCGACTTGACCCATAATATGTCTATTTTCTCAAGTTTTTCACACGAAATCGCTTTGGACAATCGATGTGACATTTCCAGGAAGCTTCAAATGTTCTTTCTTTTCCAGTTCAATCGATTATGGAATTCAACTGACCTCTTGTTTTAATGGTTAAAGAATCTATATGGAAAATCGATTAGTTTAGACCTATACCTCAAAATTGAAGAATTCCTCCTGACTCTGTCTCGAATTCGATTTGGAAAATCGATTGTTTTAAACTTGTTTGAAATCTTCATTTAAAAGAATCGATTTGGAAAATCGATGCTGATACAACTTTGGTTCTGGACTGATATGAAAGGTTTCTAATCAAGATCGAAATCGATTCGGGAAATCGAATGTCCCAATTGGTTTGCAATTTTCATTTAAAAGATCGATTGTAGTAATCGATACTATGACGAGTTAACCTCTGAACTGATATGAAATGATTTCTGAGCAAATTCGAATTCGATTTGGGTAATCGATTAGCTGAACTGTATTGAGTATTTCACTTAAAGAATCAATGTGGCAAATCGATGCTGAGACGAAATCCTGACTGGTCTGTTATTTCAAGTTTCTGAACTGATACGAAATCGATCTGGAAAATCGATTAAGTAACTATGGATATTGATTTGGGAAATCGATTGACATTATTACCGTTACAAATTTTTTACTAGTTGTTACACACCCGTTCGTTGATCTTCCCCAGCAACGGTAACTAAATCGATTGGACCAATCGATGCGCGTACCCATCAGTATAAAAGGAACAGTTGCAATCGAACCCCAACATCGATTTCTCATTACCCATTCATTCAAACCTCTGCAAAACTCAACTTTTCCCTCTGTTTTGATTCATTCTAAATCTATTCTCACTCATACAACTTCATATTTCTTCTATAATCAATCCAATATGGCTAGAGTGAAGAGAACCTCTCCATCTACTCCTTCTACCTCATCTTCTTCAACAACCCCATCTCCTCCACGTACTCTTCCTAAAAGAGTACCTATTCCTACACATAAGATTGCTGCACAAGACAAAGGAAAAAGTATTGCTGTCGATCAAGGAAAGACAAAGAAAAGGAAAGAGCATCCAACTGAGAAGTTGATGGCGGATGCAATGAAGAATGTATCACAGAAGAAGAAGAAGAAGAAGAAAAAGAAAAAGAGTACTTCTTCAACTCCACAAAAGAAAAATACCCCTCAAAAGAAATCTACTCTTCAACAAAAAACTCCCACGCAGCAAAATAAACCAGCTGAGGAATTCAAGCTTCCTCCTGCTTTCATCAAAAGGAAAATAAACGAAGCTCGTGTATTGGATTTCAACTGTTTTGATAGTGATGGTTTTTCGTTTCAAAACCATCTCAGGTTCCCTGGCTTGGAAGACTTCTTATCCTGCTCGCTTGACACTTATCCTAACTTGATTCGAGCATTCTATGCTACATTCAAGATGACGGATACAGGGTTCAAAGCAACGGTGAAAGGCAAGAAGATCTCCATGACTTTTGAGGAGTTCTCGAGCTTATCGGGACTTCCCTATCATGGCAACTCAGTAGACGACAGCACCAAAGCTGACGCTGCAAATGACGGATGGGAAGAGTCTCTGGAGAGACAAACAGCTGTACAGGACCTGATGGTCGAAGGATTTGTGGAATCAGTTTCACTCCCAATCGGCCAGATGAAGGTTCAGCATAGGATGCTGATGTACGCACTCACCAGAATGCTTGTTCCGCGTTCTGGGAATCATGCAGTTGTCCAATGGCTGGACATTGTATTATTATGGGGTCTGTGCAAAGAGCTCAAGATGAGCTGGGCATGGATTGTGCTTCGTCACATGCAGGAAGCAGCACAAGGCAAGCTGGTGCTTCCGTATCCACAGCTAATTACAAGGTGGCTGTGAAGGGTGAAGAATTGTCTAAGACCATTCTGACGTTTGGTGAATCCATCGTGAACCAAATGTAGCTGCGCAAGGTCAATGGCGTTTGGGGACGACCTCAAGCCAATGCTGAACCAACCCAGCAACGTGCTGAACCACCAGCTGCTGAGTCAGTTTCAGCAGGGTCCGAGGTGCTCTCCAAGCTACTGGAGTTCATGGCAGCTCAAATGGCTCACAATGCCAAGATGGAGGCATTAAATGAAAGGATGGATGCTGAAATCTAGAAGATTCTAGCCGACCAGATTCAGATTGCACAGGATGTAGCAGCTATTCAGGAACATCTGGGCATTAAGTTGTCCTTTAGCGATTTTGCTGAAATCGGAAGACAAGCGGCTGAAGAACCGACTCGTACTTATGTAGAGGTTGCTGTGACTCATGATGAGGAGACACCTGCTGAGGGTAATACAGCGGTCTCAGCCTCATCCCCTGCTAATAATGAGGATCAGCCAACCATAGATGCTTAGGATTATAGTTTCTCTTAGTTGTTTGATTTTTTCTGTTTTTGCTTTTCTGTGTAAATTGCTTCTATTGGCTGTAATTTCTGTTGGTTAATGAATATAATATTTTCTTTGAAGTTTATTAATTGTGTTAACTGCTGCTGCATTTCATTTCATTATTTCTAGTGCATGCCATAATCAGTTTCTGCCTATTGAAATGATACAAGTTTTATTTTAAGTTAATACTCTTACTGAATTTTCTGCTTTGGATACTAATAAGTTGTCAAGTTTCTAGCAGCATTTCTGTTTTTCAGTTTGCCACCAACACAGGGGGAGCAAACTTCTCTCCTTTGCCTCTTTTTGACTTAATTGACAAAGTGGGAGAGAAATTTCTAACTTGCAAACCTAGTTATGGTTATGTTAGCAATGTTTATTTTATTTTCTTCTATCTTGCAAACCTACGTTAGCAATGTTTATTTTACAATTTTTTCTAACAGTTCCGATGCCAGCGGTATGTCTACCCTAACCCTCATGTGAGATGAATGGTACTCATATTTAGGGGGAGCTAAAATGTTTCTCAAGTTAAAATTGCATGTTTGTCACTTAAATCAAAAAGGGGGAGATTGTTAGAAATATGTTAGTTTTTGATATTATTGACAAACATACATCTTGATATAAATCTGACATTGTGAACTGAGAAAAATTTCAGAAACATCAACTCAATCCTACAAACTTGAGACAATTGCTTGGAACTCAAGAAATCAACAAAAGCTTGCAGATTCACAAGCAAGTCGATTAGTAAAATCGATTCTGTTACAGGGTTGAATGTTTTTATCCAGTCTGAGATTAATCAATCGATGGGCAAAATCGATTTGCACATTCTATGAAAAATAAAACAGGCTATCAATCGATCAGGCCAATCGATTGGTACATTTATTAGAAAATAAAATGTGCAAGTCAGAGAGCTAGTTTGCCACAAATTGATTAGGCAGATCGATTGGTTAAATCACCAGGACTGACCTGATTGCTTACATCGATTAGACAAATCGATTGGTACACTTACGGAAATTAAAATGCGCAAGTCAGTAGCATGCCTTGCAAACTAATCGATTTGGAAAATCGATTAAACCAATCACTTTTTTATTGTTTGTTTGTCTACATTGATTGACACAATTGAGTGTGAATGTCCCTGAGCTAAACCAATGATTACTAAATCGGTTAGGCAAATCGATTTTGTAAAATGAGTTTAAAAATAACATTGGTCTGGAACATACACAGTCGATTAGCACAATCAACTATTTTATTTCAGTTGAATTAAGTTTGGCATCAATCGACGTGGTAAAGCGATTGAAAGAGCAAACTGCTGAAATAAGCTTCAGACTTAATTTTTCAATCGGTTAGGCAAGTCGATTGATGAAAATCACTGTGTCCCTGGAACCAGTGTAATCGATTGACTAAAGCGATTGCTACAAAATTTTTTAGAAACAGAGATGACTGGATTGGTTGAATCGATCAAGTACATCGATTTTTTTGATCTCGTTGTTGGAACAAAACACGCCAAGTCGATTATGAACATCGATTCAATTAAGAACATTCATCCAAGTCTGAAGAACTCAGTTAAAATAATCGATTCGTCAAATCGATTAGTGTAAGCAGTTTCAAGATTCAAGAAAAACAAGATTCGCGAAATCGATTGGTTACATCGATTAGTGTGCTTTATAACTTTAATGAATTGATTTGCCAAATCGATTCATACGTTGATAGAATTTTTCAGAACTTTTACAACCATTGAGATCTATCATTTTTACCACTAACTCTTTCTCAACTGACATTACTTGAACATCTTTTTCAGCCATGAACAATCAACGTTTATGATCAATAAGGATTGAAAAAGACTGAATTGAGAAAGAAAGCTTTGAGAAGTTTGAAGATCAAGAACTTTGTATAATTGATCTTTTTCATTTCTGTAAACATTTTTTTGTAAACAAATTACTGTGAGAAAATCCAGTTTTTACTGGTGGTGTTCTTCGAGGTTGAAGGCTGTCAACAAGAAGACGCTTGACAGAATTCTTGGTCAAGTTTATGGGATTTAAACTTGGGAATTCAGGGAGGGAAAGATAGAACTGGGAGAATAGTTTAAGATTGGTGCGAGGCGTTGTGTAAAAATCTTAAACTGATTCTAAGAAGTTCTATTGGACAGGCTAAGATCTAGTTGGATCTTGGGACTGGATGTAGGTCGTCAAGGGACGGCTGAACCAGTATAAACACCTGCGTACACCTTTTCTTTTCTCTTATCTTGTTTACATTTCTGCAGTTATTTCGTTTCGGATATTGATTAATTGTCTTAATAATAATTGCATGTGAATCAGCATCCATAATAATAATTCTTGTCTAATGCATTTCTTCATATCTACCATGATCCATATAGTTTGACATTCATTAGAATTGTTAACTAGGGACCGTATTCGATTTGGTGTGAAATAAAATTGAATTTATTAAACCGCTGTGCATTCATGTTAGATTAGACATCATTCAACATAATTCTTCCGCAAATCAGAAGTCATATACACCATCACATTTGTGTCATTGGATTAACATTTAGGTCATTTTCTTCCTACCTAGGCTTATTCTTGTCCAATTTGGGTTTTTAACCAATCTTGTGCATCCAATAGGTTTGTTCGTGTCAATGGATGAACATATGTATCATTTTCGTCTTCCCTATGCTTATTCTTATCCCATTAGGGTATTTAGCAAATCTTGTGCATCCAATAAGTTCATTTATGTCATCGGATGAACATTTATGTTATTGTTCGGCCTCCGTATGCTTATCCTGGACCAATTAGGGTTTTGAACCAATCTTGTGCATCAAATAAGTGTGTTTGTGTCATTCGATGAACATTTAGGTCATTTTCGTCTTCCATAGGCTTATTCTTGTGCAATTATGGTTTTTAACCAGTCTGGTTCATCCAATAGGTGTGTTTGGGTCATTGGATGAATATTTAAGTCATTTTCATCCTCCACAGGCTTATTCTTGTGCAATTATGGTTTTAAACCAATCTTGTGCATCCAGTAGGTGTGTTTGTATCATTGGATGAATATTTTCGTCATATTCGTCCTCCCTAGGCTTAATCTTCTCCTATAAGGGGTTTTAACCAATCATGTGCATCCAAAAAGTTCATTTATGTCATTGGACTAACGTTTAGATCATTTTCGTCCTCCCTAGGCTAATTGTTGTCCAATTAGGGTTTTTAACCAATCTTGTGATCCAATAGGTGTGTTTGTGTCATTGGATGAACATTTGGGTCATTTTCGGCTCCCCCATGCTTATTCTTGTCTAATTAAGGTTTTTAACGAATCTTGTGCATCCAATAGGTGTGTTTGTGTCATTCGATGAACATTTAGGTCATTTTCGTCCTCCCTAGGCTTATTCTTGTGCAATTAGTATTTTTAACCAATCTTGTGCTTCCAATAAGTGTGTTTGTGTCATTGGATGAACATTATAGGTCATTTTGGCCTCCCTAGGGTTAATTTTGTCTAGTTAGGGTTTTTAACCAATCTTGTGCATCCAATAAGTTCATATGTGTCATTGGATTAACATTTAGTTCATTTTCGTCCAAATTAGGGTTTTTGATGAATCTAGTGCATCCAATAGGTGTGTTTGTGTCATAAGCTGGACAGTTAGGTCATTGTCTTCCTCCCTAGGCTTATTCTTGTCCAATTAGGGTTTTTAACCAATCTTGAGCATCCAATAGGTATGTTGGTGTCATTGGATGTACGTTTAGGTCATTTTCGTCCTATGTAGGCTTATTCTTGTCGAATTAGGGTTTTTGACCAATCTTGGGATTCCAATAGGTGTGTTTGTGTCATTGGATGAAGATTTAGGTCATTTTCGTACTCCCTATGCATATTCTTCTCAACTAGGTGTGTTTGTATCGTAGGATGAACAATTAGGTCATTTTCGTTCTCCCTAAGCTTATTCTTGTCCAATTAGGCATTTTAACCAATTTTGTGCATCCAATAAGTTTATTTGTGTCATTGGATTAACATTTAGGTCATTTTCTTCCTCCCTAGGCTTATTCTTGTCCAATTTGGGTTTTTAACCAATCTTGTGCATCCAATAGGTTTGTTCGTGTCATTGGATGAATATTTATATCATTTTCGTCTTCCCTATGTTTATTCTTATCCTATTATGTTATTTAACAAATCTTGTGCATCCAATAAGTTCATTTATGTCATTGGATTAACATTTATGTTATTTTTCGGCCTCCGTATGCTTATTCTGGTCCGATTAGGGTTTTAACCAAGCTTGTGCATCCAATAAGTGTGTTTGTGTCATTCGATGAACATTTAGGTCATTTTCGTCCTCCCTAGGCTTATTCTTGTGCAATTATGTTTTTTAACCAGTCTCGTTCGACCAATAGGTGTGTTTGTGTCATTGGATGAATATTTAAGTCATTATCATCCTCCGTAGGCTTATTCTTGTGCAATTATTGTTTTAAACCAATCTTGTGGAACCAGTAGGTGTGTTCGTAGCATTGGATGAATATTTTGGTCATATTCGTCCTCCATAGGCTTAATCTTCTCCTATAAGGGTTTTTAACCAATCTTGTGCATCCAACAAGTTAATTTATGTCATTGGATTAACATTTATATCATTTTTGTCCTCCCTAGGCTAATAGTTGTCCAATTAAGGTTTTTATCCAACCTTGTGATCCAATAGGTGTGTTTGTGTCATTGGATGAACATTTGGGTCATTTTCGTCCTCCCCATGCTTATTCTTGTCTAATTAAGGTTTTTAACGAATCTTCTACATCCAATAGGTTTGTTTGTGTCATTCGATGAACATTTAGGTCATTTTCGTCCTCCCTAGGCTTATTCTTGTGCAATTTGTGTTTTTAACCAATCTTGTGCTTCCAATAAGTGTGTTTGTGTCATTGGATGAACATTATAGGTCATTTTGGCATTCCTAGGGTTAATCTTGTCTAGTTAGGGTTTTTAACCAATCTTGTGCATCCAATAAGTTCATATGTGTCGTTAGATTAACATTTAGGTCATTTTCGTCCAAATTAGGGTTTTTAACGAATCTAGTGCATCCAATAGGTGTGTTTGTGTCATAGGCTGAACAATTAGGTCATTTTCCTCCTCCCTAGGCCAATTCTTGTCCAATGAGGGTTTTTAACCAAACTTGTGCATCCAATAGTGGTGTTTGTGTCATTGGAAAAACAATTAGGTCATTTTCGTACTCCCTAGGCTTATTCTTGTCTAATTAGGGTTTTTAACCAATGTTGTGCATTCAATAGGTTCTTTTGTGTCATTAGATTTAAATTTAGGACATTTTCGTCCTCTCAAGGCTAAATCTTGTCCAATTAGGGTTTTTAACCAATCTTGTGCATCCAATATGTTCATTTGTGCCACTGGATTAACATTTACGTCGTCTTCGACCTCCCTAGGCATATTCATCTCCTATTATGGTTTTTAACAAATCTTGTGCATCCAATGAGTGTGTTTGTGTCATAGGATGAACAATTATGTCATTTTCGTGCTCCCTATGCGTATTCTTGTCCAATTAGGGTTTTTAACCGATCTTGTGCATCCAATAAGTTCAATTGTGTCATTGAATTAACATTTTGGTCATTTTCGTCCTCCCTAGGCTTACTCTTGTTCGATTTGAGTTTTTAACCAATATTGTGATCCAATAGGTGTGTTTGTGTCATTGAATGAATATTTGGGTCATATTCGTCATTCGATTAACATTTAGGTCATTTTCGTCCTCCCCATGCTTATTCTTGTGCAATTTGGGTTTTTAACAAATCTTGTGCATCCAATAGGTTTGCTCCAGTCATTGGATGAACATTTAGCTCATTTTCGTCCTCCCTAGGCATATTCTTGTCCAATTAGGGTTTTTAACCAATCTTGTGCATCCAATAAGTTCATTTGTGTCTTTGGTTTAACATTTAGGTCATTTTCATCCTCTGTAGGCTTATTCTTCTCCAACTAGGCTTTTTAACAAATCTTTTGGCATCCAAGAGGTGTGTTAGTGTCGTAGGATTAACTATTAGGTCATTTTCGTCCTCCCTAGGCTAATTCTTGTCCAATTAGGGCTTTTAACCAATCTTGTGCATCAAATAGGTGTGTTTGTCTCATTGGATGAACAATTAGGTCATTGTCGTCCTCCCTAGGCTTATTCTTGTCGCATTTGGTTTTTAACCAATCTTGTGCATCCGATAGGTGTGTTTGTGTCATTGGATGAACATTTAGGTCATTTTCGTCCTCCCTAGGCTTATTCTTGTCCAATTAGGGTTTTTAACCAATCTTGAGCATTCAATTAGTTCATTTGTGTCATTGGATTAATATTTAGGCCATTTTCATCGTCCTTAAGCTTATTCTTGTCCAATTAGGGTTTTTAACCAATCTTGTGCTTCAAATAGGTGTGTTTGTGTCATTGGATGAATAATTAGGTCATTGACGTCCTCCCTTGGCTTATTCTTGTCCAATAAGCATTTTTTACCAATCTTGAGCATCCAATAGGTGTGTTGGTGTCATTGGATGAACATTTAGGTCATTTTCGTCCTCCATAGGCTTATTCTTGTCCAATTAGGGTTTTTAACAAATCTTGAGATTCCAATAGGTGTGTTTGTGTCATTGAATGAAGATTTAGGTCATTTTCGTACTCCCTGAGCTTATTCTACACCTATTCGGGTTTTTAACAAATCTTGTGCATCAACTAGGTGTGTTTGTGTCGTAGGACGAATAATTAGGTCATTTCGTCCTCCCTAGGCTTATTCTTGTCCAATTAGGGTTTTTAACCAATCATGTGCATCCAATAAGTTCATTTGTGCCATTGGATTAAAATTTAGGTCATTTTCGTCCTCCCTAGGCTTATTGTTGTCCAATTACGGTTTTTAACAATTCTTGTGCATCCAATAGGTGAGTTTGTGCCATTCGACGAACATTTAGGTCATTTTCGTCCTCCCTAAGCTTATTCTACTCCAACTATTCTTTTTAATTAATCTTTTTGCATCCAAAAGGTGTGTTAGTGTCATAGGATGAACTATTAGGTCATTTTGGTCCTACCTAGGCTTATTCTTGTCCAATTAGGGTTTTTAACAAATCTTGTGCATCCAATAAGTTCATTTGAGTCATTCGATTAACATTTAGGTCATTTCGTCCTCCATTGGCTTATTCTTGTGAAATTAGGGTTTTTAACCAATCTTGTGCATCAAATAGGTTTGTTTGTGTCATTGGACGAACAATTAAGGCATTGTCTTCCTCCCTAGGCTTATTCTTGTCCAATTAGGGTTTTTAACCAATCTTGAGCATCCAATGGGTATGTTGGTGTCATTGGATGTACGTTTAGGTCATTTTCGTCCTCCGTAGGCTTATTCTTGTCGAATTAGGGTTTTTAACCAATCTTGAGATTCCAATAGGTGTGTTTGTGTCATTGGATGAAGCTATAGGTCATTTTCGTACTCCCTATGCTTATTCTTGTCCAATTAGGCTTTTTAACCAATCTTGTGCATCCAATAAGTTCATTTGTGTCATTGGATTAACATTTAGGTCATTTTCATCCTCCCTAGGCTTATTCTTGTCCAATTTGGGTTTTTAACCAATCTTGTGCATCCAATAGGTTTGTTTGTGTCATTGGATGAACATTTATATCATTTTCGTCTTCCCTAGGCATATACTTACCCCATTAGGGTATTTAACAAATCTTGTGCATCCAATAAGTTCATTTATGTCAATGGATTAAGATTTATGTTATTTTTCGGCCTCCGTATGCTTATTCAGGTCCAATTAGGGTTTTTAACCAATCTTGTGCATCCAATAAGTGTGTTTGTGTCATTCAATGAACATTTTGGTCATTTTCGTCCCTAGGCTTATTCTTGCGCAATTATGGTTTTTAACCAGTCTGGTTCATCCAATAGGTGTGTTTGTGTCATTGCATGAATATTTAAGTCATTTTCGTCCTCCATAGGCTTATTCTTGTGCAATTAGGGTTTTAAATCAATCTTGTGCATCCAGTAGGTGTGTTTGTATCATTGGATGATTATTTTTTTTTATTTTAGTCCTCCCTAGCATCAATCTTCTCCTATAAGGGTTCTTAACCAATCTTGTGCATCCAATAAGTTCATTTATGTCATTGGATTAACATTTAGATCATTTTCGTCTTCCCTATAGGTGTGTTTGTGTCATTGGATGAACATTTGGGTCATTTTCGTCCCCCCATGCTTATTCTTGTCTAATTAAGGTTTTTAACGAATCTTGTGCATCCAATAGGTATGTTTGTGTCATTCGATGAACATTTAGGTCATTTTCGTCCTCCCTTGGCTTATTCTTGTGCAATTAGTGTTTTTAACCAATCTTGTGCTTCCAATAAGTGTGTTTGTGTCATTGGATGAACATTATAGGTCATTTTGGCCTCCCTAGGGTTACTCTTGTCTAGTTACGGTTTTTAACCAATCTTGTGCATCCAATAAGTTCATATGTGTCATTGGATTAACATTTAGGTCATTTTCGTCAAAATTAGGGTTTTTAACGAATCTAGTGCATCCAATAGGTGTGTTTGTGTCATTGGATGAACATTTAAGTCACTTTCCTCCTCCCTAGGCCAATTCTTGTCCAATTAGGGTTTTTAACCAATCTTGTGCATCCAATAGGGGTGTTTGTGTCATTGGAAGAACAATTAGGTCATTTTCGTACTCCCTAGGCTTATTCTTGTCTAATTAGGGTTTTTAACCAATGTTCTGCATTCAATAAGTTCTTTTGTGTCATTGGATTAAAATTTAGGACATTTTCGTCCTCTCAAGGCTAAATCATGTCCAATTAGGGTTTTTAACCAATCTTGTGCATCCAATATGTTCGTTTGTGCTATTGGATTAACATTTACGTCGTCTTCGACCTCCCAAGGCATATTCATCTCCTATTTTGGTTTTTAACAAATCTTGTGCATCCAATAGGTGTGTATGTGTCATAGGATGAACAATTATGTCATTTTCGTGCTCCCTAGGCATATTCTTGTCCAATTAGGGTTTTTAACCGATGTTGTGCATCCAATAAGTTCAGTTGTGTCATTGAATTAACATTTAGGTCATTTTCGTCCTCCCTAGGCTTACTCTTGTTCGATTTGGGTTTTTAACCAACATTGTGATCCAATAGGTGTGTTTGTGTCATAGGATGAATATTTGGGTCATTTTCGTCATTGGATTAACATTTAGGTCATTTTCGTCCTCCCTAGGCTTATTCTTGTGCAATTTGGGTTTTTAACAAATCTTGTGCATCCAATAGGTTTGCTCGTGTCATTGGATGAACATTTAGCTCATTTTCGTCCTCCCTAGGCTTATTCTTGTCCAATTAGGGTTTTTGTCCAATCTTGAGCATCCAATTGGTGTGTCGGTGTCATTGGATGAACATTTATGTCATTTTCGTCCTCCCTAGGCTTATTGTTGTCCAATTAGGGTTTTTAACAAATCTTGTGCATCAAATATTAAAATAAACAAGTAAGCAAATCGATTAGCAAGTCAATTGATGAATCCATTGTGCAATCGATTGCTTGTGTATCCGATAGGTGTGTTTGTGTCATTGGATGAACATTTAGGTCATTTTCCTTCTCCCTAGGCTTAATCTTGTCGAATTAGGGTTTTTAACCAATCTTGAGCGTCCAATAAGTTCATTTGTGTCATTGGATTAACATTAAGGTCATTTTCGTCCTCCCTAGGTTTATTCTTGTCCATCAAATAGGTGTTTTTGTGTCATTGGATGAACATTTTGGTCATTTTCGTCCTCCCTAGGCTTAATCTTGTCCAATTAGGGTTTTTAACCAATCTTGTGCATCCAATAAGTTCATTTGTGTCATTAGACTAACATTTATGTCATTGTCGTCCTCCCTAGGCTTATTCTTGTCCAATAAGGGTTTTTAATCAATCTTGTGCCTCAAATAGGTGTGTGTGTGTCATTGTATGGACAATTAGGTCATTGACGTCATACGTAGGCTTATTATTGTCGAAATAAGGTTGTTAACCAATCTTGAGCATCCAATTGGTGTGTTTGTGTCGTAGGAAGAACAATTAGGTCATTTTTGTCCTAACTAGGCTTAGTCTTGCGCAATTATGGTTTTAAACCAATCTTGTGCATCCAGTAGGTGTGTTTGTGCCATTGGATAAAGATTTAAGTCATTTTCATCCTCCGTAGGCTTATTCTTTTGCAATTTGGGTTTTTAACCAATCTTGTGCATTGGATAAACATTTAGGTTATTGGATGAACATTTAGGTTTCTTTTTGTCATTGGATGAACATTTAGGTTATTTCCGTTCTCCCTAGGCTTATTCTTGTCCAATTAGGGTACTTAACAAACCTTGTGCATCAAATAAGTTCATTTATGTCATTGGATTAATATTTAGGTTATTTTCCGTCTCCCTAGGCTTATTCTTGTCCAATTAGGGTTTTTAACCAACCTTGTGCATCCAATAAGTTCATATGTGTCATTGGAGAAATATTTAGGTCATTTTCGTCCTCCCTATGCTTATTCTTGTCAAATTAGGGTGCTTAACCAATCTTGTGCATCCAGTAGGTGTGTTTGTTCATTGGATGAACATTTAGGTCATTATCGTCCACCCTAGGCCTATTCTTGTCCAATTAGGGTTTTTAACCAATCTTGTTCATCCAATAGGTGTGTTTGTGTCATTGCATGAATAATTAGGTCATTTTCGTCCTCCCTAGGCTTATTCTTGTCCAAGTAAGGTTTTTAACCAATCTAGTGCATCCAATATGTGAGTCTGTGTCATTGGACGAACAATTAGTTCATTTTCGTCCTCCCTAGGCTTATTCTTGTCCAATTACGGTTTTTAACCAATCTTGTGCATCCAATAGGTGTGTTTGTGTCATTGGATGAACATTTATGTCATTTTCGTCCTCCCTAGGCTTATTGTTGTCCAATTAGGGTTTTTAACAAATCTTGTGCATCCAATATTAAAATAAACAAGTAAGCAAATTCGATTTGCAAGTCAATTAATGAATCCATTGTGCAATCGATTGCTTGACTCTGATGTCAGAATTTGAGTTTTCAATAAGTACATCGATTGGGAAATCGATTTCTTCAAGGATTTTAGTAAAAACTGATCATTGGGTTTAAACCAATCCATTGGGCAATCGATTAGTACTTCAATTGAGAAAACAATTTTGTTACTTAAAGAGCAAAGCTAACACTTTGCAAATCGATTGGCAAATCGATTCAAAAATATTTTTTTCATCAGACTTGGCCTCTGTAATCAACCAATCGATTAGACAATTGATTGGGACATCAATTGAGCAATCGAGTTTGTGCTTCACAGAACCAACCACTTATTGAATCAATCGATTGGCAAATCGATTGTGAAAAAGTTTTTTTTATCAGACTTAGCCTCTGTGATGAATCAAATCGATTGGACAATCAACTGAAAATAGTTTCCTAAATTGCAAGGCATATACTAATCGATTAGGTAATCGATTGGAAAAATGAAATGCTGAATCATATATCATAAACATGTTCCTAGTCGATTGGCACAACGATGTTTACTAAAGAGCTGAGCCACGGTAACAATTCAAATCGATTGGCAAATCGATTGGAATAAAACAGCTTAATCACTGTGACCAGTCAAATCGATTGACGAATCGACTGGAGCAAAATAATTGAGTTATTGTGATCATTCCAATCGACTAACAAATCGATTGGAGTAATTGTTTGAGTTAAAGCCAATTGCCAAATCGATTATGTGAATAAATATGAGTCAGATGAGTAATCGATTGTTTTGATCTCGTTGTTGGAACAAAACACTTCCAATCGATTACCCAATCGATTAAGATATGAACTTGCTTCAGTTTCTGATTTATGCATTTAAAAGAATCGATTGGCAAATCGATTCATTCTTATGTTTTCAAGAATCAAGAAAAACAAGAATGCGATAATCGATTGGACAATCGATTATGCTGTTTAAAACTTTTATAAAATCGATTGAGGAATCGATTGAATTGTTGTTTTTCTTATCATATATAATCTGACTCAAATCACTTTTTCTCAAAAACTTTGAAATAACCAAGACAATAATTGATTACACTTTTTCATAACACTGAAATCTGGAAAAATACTTTGAGAGAATGAATTGAAAACACACACAAAATACTCTATTGGCAAATCCTTATTGTGTGTAATTCATAGATTGATTGAGTCCCCTTCATTAGTAATCTTAGATCTTTTATCATCTCTGTAAACAACATTTTGTAAAGAAAGTTCTATAAAAACCCAGTATAGAAACTGGTGACTATCTTCATTGGTGAGGGTGTTCATCAAGAAGAAGTCTCATCGTTATCTTGGGAGAGTTTGCCGATTAACTCGAGGGATACGGTGGTTGTGTAATAGAAGCGAGAGAGTTGGATAGATAGGCCTTGTGTGAGCTGGACAATCTGTAAAACATACTCTAGACGATTCTATTGGAAAAAGGCTGAAATTGGTTCGATTTCAGGACTGGATGTAGGCTGTCATACTGACAGCCGAACCAGTATAAATCTCGGTGCACAATTTTCCTATCCTTTCTCTTTATTTTGATATTGCTTGAATGGTTGTATTGACATGTTTGTATCTTGATTAAATTGTTCAATAATTACTGTATCTGCACTCGTAATTAGATAATACATGTAATTGTTAATCTTTGCTTAGAAATAAATTTTTGGGACTGTGATTGTTAACTTGTTAATAATCTTGGAAAATTAATAGACATTTCATATAAGTTGTTAACAACAGAGGACATAATTTCCAACAATTGGCATCAAGAGCCTGATCTTTTTAGAGATACTCTCATAAAAGAAAATTACCTCTGTAGAATTTCTAGGAGAAGGGGCATCCTTGGTAAGGCCCCCTTGATTTAATGGGGCTGCTTACATGTATTGGAAGGAGCGAATGTTATTTTTCCTAGAAGCATGTAGTCTTGATATACTTGAAGCAGTAATAGATGGTCCCAATGTGCCAACAATAGCTGGCTCAGGTGAAACTTTAATCCCAAAACCCATGTCAATTGCAACACCTTTTGGAAAACTAAGAGAGCATGAAATGGAGCTGCATAGACTGAATGAGGCTGAACAGACTGACAAAAAAAGAAAAGGATTGTCTATGAAGGTTCTAGCTCGTAAAACAAAATATGAAACAGAAACGTCTGAAGATTACAATACTGAATTGATCAAGAACCAGAAATAGGAATGTTGTTCATAAAATTCGAAAAGCTTCTGAAAAAGAAAGAAAATCAGTCAAGAAAACAACCAAATTCAAAGACAAAGGCTTCAGTAAGAGTGATGCAAATGAAAGCAAGACAATTACCTGTTACGAATGTGGGAAAATAGGCCATATAAAATCAGAATGACTCCAATTGCAAAACAAAAATATGACTGCAAAGGCTAAAGGCAATCAACCACCTCCTAAAACCATAAAAGCCTACGTTTCCTGGTATAATAACGATGATGAATCCTCTAATAACATATGTGGTGTTGGTGAAATAGGCAGTGAGTCTACTGCAGTCATCAGTAATGTCTTATATGCAGAAGCGTTAAAACATAATCAGCTTAGTATAAGCCAGCTCTGTGATAAAGGATTCCAGGTATGTTTTACACCTCAATCTTGTATAATTGAGTACAAGGAGAATAAAGACATGAAGTTGATATGTGAAAGAATCAATAACATATACATGCTTGATTTTAATGCTTTGATTGCTAGTACTATCTGCTGTTTGTTATCAAATTTTGATGAAAACTGGTTATGGCATAAGAGGATGGCTCATATACACATAGATCACCTTAACAAACTAGTAAGTAAGCAATTAGTTCTAGGACTCCCAAACAAAAAGTTCACTAAGGATAGGTTGTGTGATTCCTGTGAGAAAAATAAACTAGTTAAGTCATCCTTCCCTTCAATAAATTTAGTTCATACCAATAAGGATTTAGAATAAATACATATGACTCACAAGAGTGAGACATTCTCTATTTTCAAAAGATTTGCAAACTTAGTTCAAAATGAGAAGAACCATAAAATTATATCCATCAAGAGTGATCATGGTGGAGAGTTCCAGAATGAATCCTTTAACAACTATTGTGAACAAAATGGAATCCATCATATTTACTCATCCCCTAGAACTCCCCAAAAAAATGGAGTTGTAGAACAGAAGAATAGGTCACTAGAAGAATTTGCTAGAACTATGATTAATGATTCCAATATCCCTAAGTATTTTTGAGTAGATGCTATTAATACAGCCACACATGTAATCAATAGGGTTCTAATTAGGCCTATACTTAGAAAAACTCCCTATGAGTTATACAAAGGTAGAAAGCTAAATATTTCTTACTTTAGAATTTTTGGATGCAAATGCTTTGTTTTGAATAATGGGAAAGAACACCTAGGAAAGTTTGACTCTAAGGCAGATGAGGGAATCTTTCTAGGATATTCACAATCGAGTAAGGCCTATAGAATCTACAATTAAAGAACAAAAATCATAGAAGAGTTTGTTCATGTAAAGTTTGATGAACTAGTTGTTGAAAACCTGAACAACACTCCTCCTATAGTTGAGACTTCTTTGGATAAAATTGTAGAGTCTAATCCAACAGAACCTAATGAAACAATGCCTCAAACTAACTTGGGTTATGTAGAACCAATAAGGATAAATGAACTACCTAAAGAGTGGAAGTTTAATAAAAACCATCCCATAGATAACATAATAGGAGACGTCTATAAAGGAGTAGCAACTAGAAAAACACTTAGACATTTCTGCAACTTTACAGCCTTTGTATCTCAAATTGAACCCAAAAACATAAAGGAAGCTCTATTAGATAATTAGTGGATAATTGCTATGGAAGAAGAACTTAATCAATTTGAGAGAAATAAAGTATGGATCCTAGTTCCTATACCATAAAATAAACACATTATAGGAACTAGATGGGTGTTTAGGAACAAGATGGATGAAAATGGAGTCATAAATAGGAACAAAGTTAGACTAGTAGCTGAAGGTTATAATCAAGAAGAGGGAATAGATTCTGATGAAACCTATGCCCCTGTAGCTAGACTAGAAGCCATTAGAATCCTGCTGGCTTATGCTTGTATAGGAACCAAAAATCTAGGGTTGTGGTATCCTAAGGAATCTACTTGCACTCTAGTTGGTTACTCAGATTCTGACTTTGCTGAATGCAAACTAGATAGAAAAAGTACATCTGGTACTTGTCATTTATTAGGAAACTCCCTGGTTTCTTGGCATAGCAAGAAACAAACTAGCATTTCATTATCAACAGCTGAAGCTGAGTATATTGCTGCTGGAAGTTGTTGTGCTCAAATTCTCTAGATGAAACAACACCTCTGTGATTTTGGTGTTAATCTAGGAATTGTGCCTATCATGTGTGATAATACTAGTGCAATAAGCATCACTAAAAATCCTGTAATGCATTCTAGAACTAAACATATAGAGATAAGGCACCACTTTATAAGAGATCAATATCAAAATGGGAACATAAAGCTTGAATATATCAACACAGCTGATCAGTTAGCTGACATTTTCACCAAAGCTTTACCCAAGGATAGCTTTTCCCTTATTAGATTGAGACTTGGAATCATAGATCATGATGAAATCTGATTCTTGTGAGAAACAAATCGATTGCAGCATCGATTATCCTGTGACTAGACAACAAATTAGCTTTATGAAATTCATTGCACAATCGATTTATGAAACACATTGTCTGAATTGTAAAATTCAGAAATGCGAACATCGATTGCATAATCGGTTTGTACACCCAAACATCTGTAATTGCTGAAGTAGTCATCAAATCAATCGAATGATAGATCGATTGAATTATTGGAAAAGAGTTTAAAGAATCGATTTCATAATCGATTATTTTACTCAGAACATCCAAAGATGTTAACATTTTCCACACTCTAGCCCGAGCATCGATTTGGGAATCAATTGGAACAAATTTTTTGAACCTGCATTTAAATGAATCGATTTGGAAACCGATGCTGAGATGATCAGTTTTCTGAACTGATATGGAAATCGATTGGGCCATTGATTTAGTAATTAAAGGTCAATCGATTTGGGAATCAATTTGAAACATGATCGTTGCACTTTTTTTTACTAGCCGTTAGAAGGCTATAATGACTAAATCGATTACACTTCCCCAGTAACGGTAACCTAGTCGATTGACCAATCGACTTACGTATGCGAAGGTTTAAAAGGATCAATTTGCAAATCGATTCTAAACACATCACTCAAGCCCTAAATCGATTTCGCATTCGTTTTTCTGCAAATTTCTCCAAACACTCTGCTGTTTCACACAACTCTCATCCTTCTAAACTCTCTCTTCTACATTGCAACTTCAAAAAAAAAAATTAAACTCAAAAATCTTACAATGGCAAGAGTGAAACAAACTTCTTACAAATCACCATCCCCTTCATCTTCATCTAGTGGGAGAACCCCATCACCTCCACCCACTTATAAAAGGGTCTCAATACCAACCCACAAAATATTGGCTAAAGACAAAGGCAAAGCCATTGCCACAGATCAATGAAAGATTAAAAAGAGAAAGGTTCCTCAATCTGAAAAACTGATGGCTGACGAAATGAAGGAACCAGCACAAAAGAAGAAGAAACCAACTTATTCCCCTCAGACAAAGAAATCTCAAGGCAAACCTATTGAAGATGTGGTCATCCCTTCTTCATTTCTTAAAAGGAAAGTCCAAGAGGCAAGAACTCTGGATTTTACCTATTTTGATTCTAATGCTTTTACTTTCCAAGACCATTTAAAATTTCATGGACTTGTAGACTTCCTTTCCTGCTCATTGGATATCTACCCAAGGCTGATTAGAGCCTTCTACTCAACCTTCACCCTCACTGATATTGGATTCAAGGCTGAAGTCAAAAGCAAGAAAATCTCCATGACATTTGAAGAATTCTCAAATCTTTCAGGACTGCCTTTTCATGGCAAATCAATTGATGGAAGTTCTGAAGCCGATTCTGCTGATGAAGGCTGGGTAGCATCAGTAGATAGGCACACTGTTGTGCAGGACCTGATGATCGAAGGTTTTGTGGAAACAATTTCAGTTCCGATAGGTCAAATGAAGGTCCAACAACAGATGCTTATGTACGCACTAACCCGGATGCTAGTACAAAGATCCCGCAACCACGCCGTCGTCCAGAAGCTGGACATCATTCTGCTATGGGGTCTATGCAAGGAGCTCAAGATGAGTTGGGCATGGATTGTGCTAAAGTATATGATGGAAGCAGCACAGGGCAAGCTGGTGGTCCCCTACCCACAGCTGATCACAAAGATTCTGAGACATTCTAAAGTTTCCGTTGTCAATGAAGAATCTTCCAAAACCACCCTCACTTTTGGAGAATCAATTGTGAATCAAACGCAATTGAAAAGGGTGAACGACATTTGGACAAGACCGCAGCCAAATGCTGAACAAGCTCAGCCGAATGTGGAACAAGCTGAGCCAGTTGAAGCCCATTCTGGGATTTTAGCCAAGCTGCTGGAGTTTATGGAAACTCTGGCGGCTCACAACATTAAAATGTAAGCTTCCAATACCAGAATGGAAGCCGCTCTGAGTAAGCTTCAGGCAAATATGAACACAGTTGCGCAGGATGTCGTTGCGATACAAGAACACTTAAGCCTTAAGCTATCGTTTGAAGACGCTGCTGATATAGGCCGACAAGCCAACGGAAGAGCTAAATCCGACTAACTTAGATAGTACTGAACCTCATGGTGAGGAGACACCTGTTGAGGCTAATACAGCGGTCTCTACCTCTCCCGTTGATAATAATTAGGAACAGCCCTAGATAAGGTGTTTAGGATTTTAGTTTCTTTGTTGTTTTGTAATGTTCTGGTATTGCTTTGTACTATTCTGTTTTAAATGGATAATATTTTCACTATTCTCTCCTGTTATACCTTTTTGCATTTAATGACATAGGGGGAGAAAATGTTAAGAATTTAAACTTGTGTTTCCTGTCCTGTTCTGATACCATGTGCTACAAATTTGAGTTTTGTTCTGATACCAATGTGCTAATTGGTGTTCTGATTTCTATTCTGATACCAGTTCCTATGTGTTATTTTTTCTGATACCAGTTATTTCTATTCTGATACCAGCTATTGACCTGCATGTGCTGATATCATTACTAATCATGTGTTAATACCGCTACTAATCAGTTGCTAATTTGTTAGATTTTGTGATAACCATGATACTGTAATATGTGATAGTTAGCTCTGATTGCTCTAGTTGAAATAACTCTGAGATTGTGCATTGTAACTAAATCTGATGTTGTTATAGCCTTTATAGCTCTGATACTGCATCACTAAAGTGATAATTTTCATATCTCTGATACTCTGAAATTGATTATAGTACTCTGATACTCTGATGATATTATTTTGTATTTGTTTTAAGCTCTAAGACCCTGATTTTGATGTTGCTACTAAAGTGAATCATGTATGCTAAAATTTAGGAGGAGCTTTCAAAATAATGGTAATTATAATGTTAAACCTTGAAATGAAAAACTCAAGTTAAAATTGTATGTTTGACACTTAAGCAAAAAGGGGGAGATTGTTAGACATAAGTCCTCTTGATCATGATTTTGACATAATTAACAAACATACAATGTTCATGCATCATTTGATAAAACTAACAGTTTGAACCGAGTTACATTTCAGGAAAAACAAGCAATCACTATACACTTGGACACAAGCTTGGAACAAAATGAATCAAGCAAAAATTAGAGAATGTGCGGAAGAAAGATGCAATTCTGTCTAGTGTCATTAGTGGTTATAGTAGTTATTTAGTAGACTCATCAATGTGATTTCATGCTTAAGTATTTGCCAAATTAAAAATGAAATATTAAAATAAACAAGTAAACAAATTGATTAGCAAGCCAATTGATGAATCCATTGTGCAATCGATTGCTTGACTCAGAATTAGAGTTTTCACTAAGTACATAGATGGGGAAATCGATTACTTGAAGGATTTTAGTGAAACCTGAACTCTGGGTTTAAACCAATCCATTGGGCAATCGATTAGTACTTCAATTGAGAAATCAAT
This sequence comes from Cicer bijugum, assembly GCA_037974875.1. Taxonomy (NCBI): domain Eukaryota; kingdom Viridiplantae; phylum Streptophyta; class Magnoliopsida; order Fabales; family Fabaceae; genus Cicer; species Cicer bijugum. Next base: position 2,746,186 of record JBBPBT010001258.1, on the reverse strand, counting down.
TTTTTAACTTACAGAGCCAAGCTAACACTTTGCAAATTGATTGGCAAATCGATTCAAAAATACTTTTTTCATCAGACTTGGCCTCTGTAATCAACCAGTCGATTAGACAATCGATTGGGGCATCAATTGAGCAATCGAGTTTGTGATTCACAGAACCAACCACTTATTGAATCAATCGATTGGCAAATCGATTGTGAAAAAAGTTTTTTATCAGACTTAGCCTCTGTGATGAATCAAATCGATTGGACAATCAACTGAAAATAGTTTCTTAAATTGCAAGGCATATACTAATCGATTAGGTAATCGATTGAAAAATGAAATGCTGAATCATATATCAAAAACATGTTCCTAGTCGATTGGCACAACGATGTTTACTAAATAGCTGAGCCACTGTAACAATTCAAATCGATTGGCAAATCGATTGGAATAAAACAGCTCAATCACTATGACCAGTCAAATAGATTGATGAATCGACTGGAGAAAAATAATTGAGTCACTGTGATCAGTCCAATCGATTGACAATTCGATTGGAGTAATTGTTTGAGTTACAGCCAATTGCCAAATTGATTATGTGAATAAATATGCGTTGAATGAGTAATAGATTGTTTTGATCTCGTTGTTGGAACAAAACACTTCCAATCGATTACCCAATCGATTCAGATATGAACTTGCTTCAGTTTATATTTATGCATTTAAAAGAATCGATTGGCAAATCGATTCATTCTTATGTTTTCAAGAATCAAGAAAAACAAGAACGCGATAATCGATTGGACAATCGATTATACTATTTTAAAACTTTTATAAAATCGATTGAGGAATCGATTGAACTGTTGTTTTTCTTATCATATATAATCTGACTCAAATCACTTTCTCAAAAACTTTGAAATAACCAAGACAATAATTGATTACACTTTTTCATAACACTGAAATCTGGAAAAATACTGTGAGAGAAAGAATTGAAAACACACACAAAATACTCTTTTGGCAAATCCTTATTGTGTGTAATTCATAGATTGATTGAGTCCCCTTCATTAGTGATCTTTGATCTTTTATCGTCTTTGTAAACAACATTTTGTAAAGAAAGTTCTGTAAAAACCCAGTATAGAAACTGGTGACTATCTTCATTGGTGAGGGTGTTCATCAAGAAGAAGTCTCGAAGGATACGGTGGCTGTGTAATAGAAGGAGAGAGTTGGATAGATAGGCTTTGTGTGAGCTGGACAATCTGTAAAACATACTCTAGACGATTCTATTGGAAAAGGGCTGAAATCAGTTCGATTTCAAGACTGGATGTAGGTTGTCATACCGACAGTCGAACCAGTATATATCTCGGTGCACAATTTTCCTATCCTTTCACTTTATTTTGATATTGCTTGAATGGTTGTATTGGCATGTTTGTATCTTGATTAAATTGTTCAATAATTACTGTATCTGCCCTCGTAATTAGATAATACATGTAATTGTTAATCTTTGCTTAGAAATAAATTCTTGGGACTATGATTGTTAACTTGTTAATAATCTTGGAAAATTAATAAAGACATTTCATATAAGTTGTTAACAATAGAGGACATAATTTCCAACAATTGGCATCAAGAGGCTGATCTTTTTAGAGTAACTCTCATAAAAGAAAATGACCTCTGTAGAATTTCTAGGAGAACGTGCATCCTTGGCAAGGCCCCTTGAAATTCTACAGAGGTCATTTTCTCCTAGAAATTCTACAGAGGTCATTTTCTCCTAGAAATTCTACAGAGGTCATTTTCTTTTATGAGAGTTACTCTAAAAGGATCAGGCTCTTGATGCCAATTATTGTAAATTAATGTCCTCTGTTGTTAACAATTATGTGACAGTCTTTATTAATTTTTACAAGATTATTAACAATTTAACAATCATAGTCCCAAGAATTTATTTCTAAGCAAAGAGTCACAATTACATGTATTATCTAATTACGAGTGCAGATACAGTAATAATTCAACAGATTAATCAAGATACAAACATGCCGATACAACCATTCAAGCAATATCAAAATAAAGGGAAATGATAGGAAAATCGTGCACCGGGATTTGTACTGGTTCGGCCGTCAGTATGACAGCCTACATCCAATCCTGAAATCAACCTGATTTCAGCCTTTTTCCAATAGAATCGACACGATTATGTTTTTCAGATGGTCCAGCTCACACAAGGCATATCTATCCAACTCTCTCGCCTCTATTTCACAGCCACCATATCCCTCGAGTTAATCAACAAACTCTCCCAAAATAACAATGAGACTTCTTGATGAACACCCTCACCAACAGAGATAGTCACCAGTTTCTAAACTGGATTTCCAGAATTTTCTTTACTGTTGTTTTTACAGAGAAGATCAAAGATCAAAGATCACTAATGATTGCAACTGAAACACAATATGAATGTCACACAAAAGGATTTGCCAAAATGAGTACTTTGTGTGTGGCTACAATTATTTCTTTCAAAGTGATTTTCTAGGTTTCAGTGTTATGAAAACGTGTGTGAATAATTGTTTCAAGTGTTTGTCTTAGTTATCAGAAAATGTGATTTGAGTCAGCTTACATATGTTAAGAAAAACAACAGTTCAATGGATTCATCAATCGATTTTATAAAAGTTTTAACACAGCATAATCGATTGTCCAATCGATTATCGCGTTCTTTTTTTTCTTGAATCTTGAAAACATAAGAATGAATCGATTTGTCGATTGATTCTTTTAATTCATAAACCAGAAACTAAAGCAAGTTCATATCTAAATCGATTGGGTAATCGATTTATAAGTGTTTTGTTCTAACAACGAGATCAAAACAATCGATTACTCAATCGACTCACATACATTCACATAATCGATTTGGCAATGGGCTGTAACTCAAATATTTGCTCCAATCGATTTGATTGGTCATAGTGATTCAGCTGTTTTATTCCAATCGATTTGCCAATCGATTCGAACTGTTACAGTGGCTCAACTATTTAGTAAACATCGCTGTGCCAATCGACTAGGAACATGATTCTGATATATGATTCAGCATTTCATTTTTCCAATCGATTACCTAATCGATTAGTATATACCTTGCAATTTAAGAAACTATTTTCAATTGATTGTCCAATCGATTTGATTCATCATAGAGGCTAAGTCTGATAAAAAAACTTTTTCACAATCGATTTGCCAATTGATTGATTCAATAAGTGGTTGGTTCTGTGAATCAAAAACTCGATTGCTCAATTGATGTCCCTATCAATTGTCTAATCGATTGGTTGATTACAGAGGCCAAGTCTAACGAAAAAGTATTTTTGAATCGATTTGCAGAGTACTAGCTTGGCTCTGTGAATTACAAAATCGATTTCTCAATTGACGTGCTAATCGATTGCTCAATGGATTGATTTAAACCCAGAGTTCAGGTTTCACTAAGGTCCTTTAAGTAATCGATTTCCCAATCGTTGTACTTAGTGAAAACTCTAATTCTGAGTGAAGCAATCGATTGCCCAATGCATTCATCAATTGACTTGCTAATCGATTTATTTACTTGTTTATTTTAAGATTTCATTTTTACTTTGGCAAATACTTAAGCATGAAATCATATTGATGGGTCTACTAAATAACTACTATAACCACTATTAACAATAGACAGAATTGCATCTTTCTTCAGCACATCCTCTAATTTTGCTTGATTCCTTGTGTTCCAAGCTTGTGTCCAAGTGTATAGTGTTTGCTTGTTTTTCCTAAAATGTAACTCGGATCAAACTGTTAGTTTTATCAAATGATGCATGAACATTGTATGTTTGTTAATTATTTCAAAATCATAATCAAGAGGACTTATGTCTAACAATCTCCCCCTTTTTGATTAAATGACAAACATACAATTTTAACTTGAGTTTTTACGTTTCAATACATAAATTTATAATTATTGTTATAATAATAAAACAGAAAACTCCCCCTGACTTTTAGAATACATGATTCATTTAAGTATCATCAGCAAAATCCGGGTCTTAGAGCTTAAAACAAAAATTATCATCAGAGTATCAGAGTACTATAATCAATTTCAGAGTATCAGAGCTATTTAACAAAAATTATCACTTCAGTGATGCAGTATCAGAGCTATAAAAGTTATATTGTGACACCAGTTGTTATCGCTTAAGCAGTATCAGATTTAGTTAAAATGTACAGTATCAGAGCTTGTTTCAACAAAAGCTATCAGAGCTACCTATCACTTGCTGCAGTATCAGAGTTATCACAAAGTTTACCAGATTAGCAGCAGATTAGTAATGGTATTAGCACATGATTAGTAACAGATTAGTAATGGTATCAGCACATGCAGGTCAATTTAGTACATTGTATCATAACCGAATTCAGAACAGCAGGAAATACAAGTTAAATTCGTATAGACATTTTTCTACCCCTTTGTCATTGAATGCAAAAATGTAAAATAGGAGAGAATAGCTAAAATATTATGCATTTATAACAGAATATTACAGAACAATACCATAACATTACAAAACAACAAAGAAACCAAAATCCTAGACAACTAATATAGGGAATTCCACATTATTACCGACGGGAGAGGTAGGGACCGATGTATTAGTCTCAGCAGGTGTCTCCTCACCGTGAGGTTCAGTGCGATCTATGTTGGTTGGGTTTGGTTCTTCTGTTGCTTGTCGGCCTATTTCTGCAACATCTTCAAATGACAGTTTAAGGCCTAAGTGTTCCTGTATCGCAGCAACATCCTGAGCAACTGTGTTCAGAGTTTCCTGGAGTGTCTTCATAGATGCTTCAACTCGAGCATTATGAGCAGCCTGAGTTTCTATGAGTTCCTGCAGCATGGTTAACACCTCAGAATGTGCTGCAACTAGCTCAGCTTGTTGCGCATCCCGCTGAGCTTGTTCAGCATTTGGCTGAGCTCGAGTCCAAATGTCGTTTATTCGTTTCAATTGCATTTGGTTTACAATTGACTCGCCAAAAATGAGGGTAGTTTTGACAGATTCTTCATTGACAACCAAAACTTTAAAATGTCTCAGAATCTTTGTGACCAGCTGTGGGTAGGGGAGCGCTAGTTTGCCCTGTGCTGCTTCCATCATATATTTCAGCACAATCCATGCCAAGCTCATCTTGAGCTCTTTGCATAGACCCCAAAGTAGAAGAATGTCCAGCTTCTGGACTACAGCATGGTTGTCGGATCTTGGTACTAGCATCCGGGTTAGTGCGTACATGAGCATTCGTTGTTCGACCTTCATTAGACCTATCAGAAGTGAAAGCTTTTCCACAAAGCCTTTGATCATCAGGTCCTGCACAGCAGTGTTCCTGTCTACTGATGCTTCCCATGCTTCATCAGTAGAATTCGCTTCATCGCTGCCATCAATGGTTTGGCCATGAAAGGGTAGTCCGGACAGATTTGAGAATTCTTCAAATGTCATGAAAATTTACTTGCTTTTGACTTCTGCCTTGAATCCGGTATCAGTGAGGGTGAATGTTGAGTAGAAGGCACTAATCAGCCTTGGGTAGATTTCCAATGAGTAGGAAAGGAAGTCTACTAGTCCATGAAATCATAGGGTTTTTAACCAATTTTGTCCATACAATTAGTTCGTTTGTGTCATTGGATTAACATTTAGGTCATTTTCGTCCTCCCTAGGCTTATTCTTCTCAGTTTTGGGCTTTTAACCATTCAGTGAATTCAATAGGTGTGTTTGTGTCATTGGATGAACAATTAGGGCGTTTTCATTTTCCCTAGGGTAATTCTTGTCCCATTAGGATTTTTAACCAATCTTGTGCATCCAATAGGTGTTGTTGTGTCATTTGATGAACAATTAGGTCATTTTCTTCCTCCCAAGGCTTATTCTTGTCCAATTACGGTTTTTAATCAATCATGTGCATCCAATAAATTCATCTGTGTCATTGGATTACCATTTAGGTCATTTTCTTCCTCATACGCTTAATTTTGTCCAATTAGGGTTTTTAACCAATCATGTGCTTCCAATAAGTTCATTTGTGTCATTGGATGAAAATTTACGTCATTTTTTTCCTCTCGAGCCTTATTGTTGTCGAGTTAGAGTTTTTAACCAATCTTGTGCATCCAATAAGTTCATCTTTGTCATTGGATGAACAATTATGTCATTTTCGTCCTCCGTATGCTTATTCATGTCCAATTAGAGTTATTAACCAATTTTGTTCATCCAATATGTGTGTTTGTATCATTGGATGCACAATTAGGTCATTTTCGCCCTCCTTTGGCTTATTCTTGTCCAATTAGAGTTTTTAACCAATCTGGTGCATCAAATAGGTGTGTTTGTGTCCTTGGATGAACAATTAGGTCATTTTTGTCCTCCCTAGGCTTATTCTGGTCCAATTAGGGTTTTTAACCAATCTTGTGAATCCAATAGGTGTGTTTGTATCATTGGATGAACTTTTAGGTCATTTTTGTCCTCCCTAGGCTTATTCTTATCCAATAAGAGTTTTTAAACAGTCTTGTGCATCCAATAAGTTCATTTGTGTCATTGGATTAACATTTACTTCATTTTCGCCCTCCCTAGGCTTAGTCTTGTCCAATTAGGGTTTTTAACCAATTATGTGCATCCAATAGGTGTGTTTGTGTCATTGGATTAATATTTTGGTCATTTTTTTCCTCCTTAGGCTTATTCTTGTCCAATTAGGTTTTATAACCAATCTTGTGCATCCAATAGGTGTGTTTGTGTCATTCGATAAACATTTAGGTCATTTTTGTCCTCCCTAGTCTTATTCTTGTCCAATTAGGGTTCTTAATCAAACTTGTGCATCCAATAAGTTCATATGTGTCATTGGATTGACATTTAGGTCATTTTCGTCCTCCCTACGCTTAATCTAGTCCAACGAGGGTTTTTAACCAATCTTGTGCTTCCAATTGGTGTGTTTGTGTCTTTGGATGAACATTTAGGTCATTTTTGTCCTCCCTAGGCTTATTCTTATCCAATTATGGTTTTTAACTCGTCTTGTGCATCCAATAAGTTCATTTGTGTCATTGGATTAACATTTACGTCATTTTCGCCCTCCCTAGGCTTATTCTTGTCCAATTAGGGTTTTTAACCAATCTTGTGCATCAAATAGGTGTGTTTGTGTCATTGCATGAACAATTAGGTCATTTTCGTCCACCCTAGGCTTATTCTTGTCCAATTAGGGTTTTTAACCCATCTTGTTCATCCAATAGGTGTGTTTGTGTCATTGGACGAACAATTAGATCGTTTTTGGTTAGCTTGATAAACATAAATTCAGTATATGTTTTAATTCAAGTAATCAATCAGGCTTAATAAATAAGGAGATAAGAGAAAAAACACCACACAAGAATGTATTCTGGTTCACCCAACTTGGGGTACGTCCAATCCTCACAGTTGTGTGTTTTTCCACTAAATGTTTAAAATAATGAACCTTATTGGTTTTACAACACCTAATTCAGATCAACCTTGATCTGTTACATGCTTTCTTTTTTTCTACCCAGAAAGAGATTTAATCAATTCACCTATCATCCTTGATAGGATTTCAAACAATCTATTCAAACTATACTAAACTCTTATAGTTTGAGTTTTACAAAAATGAGGAGAGTTTGATTTGAAAGAATTTGAGATGTCTCAACTCTTGTTTGGGATACAATTCTTTACAAAGAACTCAGTACAAAAATAACAAAGTAATATGTATAATCAGATTTGAATCTTTCTTTGATAAAATGAGAATTTCAAGTATATGAATGTGAATGACTTGTAGGACTTGATAGCACTTCAACTTCTACATTTTCCTTAGCATTGGCCTTTCTTTTATAGGCATTTTGTTGTATTTATTGATAGTTAAAACAGTTGTTGGTAGTTCTCTGTCTATCTGAAATCTATTCGGCTAGGCTGGTTTATTCATTCTTGATCAAATTTATATTGTGTTTAATGATCCTTTGTGCTGCACATAAATTTGTTGATGCTAAATCTTTGATCTGGAAACTCGATTTTGTCCAAATCAATTTGGAGAATGATGATGAACTTTTGTAGAGATAAGGAGATTGATATTGAGTTTCTGCAGAATTGTGAAGATTTTTAATTGATTTGGACTGGTAGTCTTCTACTTTCTGTAGATTGATGATCAATCTTGAGGTTCAGTGTTTGATCATTTTGGACAACTTCCTGATAAACGTGGATGACTTTGTACTAACCAAGATTAATTAACTTTCTTGACAGTTAAGCTGAAGAAGGTTCATACTTTTTTTAACTTGTTTGATTCATGAGCTTTTATCTTAGTGATTCAAATGTCTTATTTGATTAGAATGGATCATACTTGTTCCTTGCCAAGTACTGATAACATAAGCATGAAATTCAGAGGTAGAACCTTTTCTAACTAGTGGAGATTGATTGATCTTGAGGTTGTGATGATCAGTCTTGTTCCTGAAGAACATTCTCTGTTTTATCCAGAATGTTATTGTTTTTTTATATGTTCCATTTTTATCTGATTTATTTGTTTTGCTTGATTCCTATCTTGGAATTAATTCATTCAAAAGCACAACTTAAATTTGCATAGCATTTTAGAATCATAATTAACATTCTTAATTAACCATTGTTTATTTTCATCAAAACATTAATTTGAGAGTTTGTCTTAAAAATCTCCCCCTTTTTGATGATGACAAACATGTTAATTTTGATTTTAATTCTAATTCTAATATCAATTTTGATAAGCTTAAAAGCTCCCCCTCGATATATGTAGTAAGTGATTTTTGACATAATTGTAAAACATGCATATAATTTCAACATAAGCTTGTTTTTTCGGTAATTTATTGAAAGATACAAAATATCAATTTGCATTAGCATATTCAGAGAATTCTAGATACAAAAAGAATTTCTATAAACATAATAAAAACTATCTTAATTCTCCCCCTTTGTCATACAAAAAGGATGGAGTAAAAAACGTCTACTTTGCAAGGGACGGAGAGGATCCTTCAGAAGTAGAGGATTTTGTAGGGTTAGGGATAAGTAGAGGAATAGGAGCAAGATGAAGTTGGGGAAGAGGGATTCCCAGTTTGGGAGCCAGTTGATCGGTGAGTCATGTCCTTAACAAAGTCGTCTCATGATCCTGCTAAAGCTGGCGAGCCATGATGGTCTATAGTGCATCCATGATATCAGAGTTGGAGGGTTCATTCATGCGAGGAGGAGTAGGGAGATGACTAGACAGTTGAGAAGTGGCAACAACAATTGTGTTTTAGGGAATGGGGGAAACAAAGACTAATGGAATAATGGCAAAGGAGGTTGCTACTGGGGTAATGGGTCAGATGATCTTAGTTGTCGTATGGATGAGCAAGGATTGTTTGGAATGATTGAAAACTAGTTTATTTTTGTTGAGAAACAAAAAGTGGAGACCTGGTACTTATATGATGGTTGGGTAATAAGGTATCAAGGTCATGTGATGGAGAGTATAGGATTTGGGAACATGGCAGAAAATTTGTGGAGGATAGGGTTGATGGTTGTGGGAAAATTGAGAAAGTTGGAGGATTTTGAAATTCTTCTGGATAGTGTTCTCGATTTGGTGGAGAACGTTCTTGAGCAGAATCAGCTTCTACTTCTGTTGAGTGTTCATATTGTTGTGGTGAAGCAGAGATTTGTGTAGGAACAACTCTCCTCCTGGTTAAGCGTTTCCTTTTTAGGGAAGTTAGAAATCAAGATGTTGTGGGAGCAGGCTTTTCTGTGGAAGTTTCCTTCATGTGTGAGAGGTTTTTGGTGGAAAATTTGGAGATTTTGATGAAGGATTTTTCATTTTTGAGTGGGATTTCAAAGCGCCTAAAGATTTTTGTTAAAATTATTCCATAAGGAACTGTATTTTTCTTATAATCTTTGGTGGCAGTGGTAATCGTATGGTGAATGATAATGTGAGGGAGGTTAAGGTGTTTACAATTGAGGAGGTGATAAATAATCAGAGCATCATTATCAGATACATATTAACGGCTTCTACAGTGTGGAAGAATGGTATGTTGACGCATGCCATTGAACACTTTAGGAAAGGGTTTTAGATAGGTTGAAAGATAATGAGTGGACCCTTCTTAAAACATATCAAATAGTACTTCAGTCTAATTTAGATTCAGAGCTGAATACGATTTGCTTCCAAAGATGGAAGGACCTTCTGTTGGAAGTTTTAGGATGGAGGCAAGGATATCAGGTGTTACTTGTATCTCTATCCCTTTAATGGTGGATATAATGAGAGATTTGTCAGAGAAGGTTATGGCATTACAGTGGAAAGCCCGTACAACATTGGGATTAAGTTTATGGACATCATTTCCATCTACCATAAGTTTGTCAAAAACAAAAACTCTTCTTATGCCGATAGTGCATTGTGCCTATTTGTCCTTGAAGAGCTTGGAGACATTGGAAGAACTAAGAGGGAGGGTGTTTAGTTTTGATTTTTTGGATGGAAGAATGGTTGTGGAGATGAATCAAAGGTTGAGGAAGAGGAACATTCTAGAGTGAGAGACATTTGGTTTTTAGTGAGGGAGAAGGTATATGAACCACAGAATGTTCTCAAGGTGGAGAGTTGTAAGACCCATAATTTTAAAGTGTACTTTATGTATTTTAATGGATTTTGGTATTGAACTCAGGGGCTTTTAAGCCAAAGTTATTAATATTTTGGAGTTTATATAATCAAAAGGTATTTTGATGTCCGATTAGTATTACTCGTCACTAAATAAATTAAATTAACTGCGGCGAATCTTTTGCGAATAGTTTTATGCGTTTTGGGTAAAAGAGTAATTTAATAAATATCTAAAGAGTTGGAGATATTTGTTAATTATAATTAATATATATATATATATTATATAAAGAAAAGGAAAGGAAGGAATTGGAAAGAAAGCAAATAGAAAGGAAAGAAAAAGGAAGAAAGGAAAACTGAAGGAAAACAGAAAAAATTTCCGTCTCCTTCCTCTCTCTGCCTCACGCATACTCAAATTCCTCCTTCCTCCATTGTTGCTCGTTTTTGCTTCCTTTTCATTCCATAGAGCTCGAAATTGATAGTGGGTTATAGGACAAGGATTTCTCAACTTCACTCTTCCTCGTTGATTCGAAAACGGAGAAAAACGGTATTAGGGATTCGAACTCAAATCTCCCGGTTTCATCTAGATCTAGGCGTCGTTTCAAGAAGTGATAGAAGGGAAAGTTGCTCACCACTACACTACGGTGCTAGTGAGCTAACTTTGGAAGCGGCGTTGCGAGCGGAGATTTTTACCGGATTTGCTCACGGTACCGAAATCGAACGAAAAAGCTAAGGTGAAGGTAAGGGCTCCTTCCAAACTTTTAGTTTGCATTTAGGGACTTACTTGTGGTTGTGTGGAAAAGAATTTGGTTAGGGTTAAAGTAAGGTTTTATGGAGAATGAATTTTAAACCCATTTATGTATGATTTTGAGTATATGAAACTTGTTGTGTTTGAGTAATGGATTATGTTGATTTGTGTTCGTTGTTTTGACGTATTCTAAATTGATAACTGATGAAATTTGAGTTTGTTTTGTGTGGTTTGTGTGGAAAATGATTTGGAATGAAGTAGGGATGGATTGTGAAAGTATGTGTGAGTTTGTTTTGTGTGGTTTGTGTGGAAAATGATTTGGAATGAAGTAGGGATTGATTGTGAAAGTATGTGAAAGTTGGTTTTGTGTGGAATTTGAAAACCATTAAGTTAAACGAGTATTAAGAATGGGGAATCTCTTAATGTCTTGTTTACTTAATGTGAGTTTGTGAAAATCGTTTAAGTTAAATGAGAATTAAGAATGGGGAATCTCTTAATGTCTCGTTTACTTAATGTTGTTTTGAAAATCGTTTAAGTTAACTGGGCGTTAAGAATGGGGAATCTCTTAATGTCTTAGTTACTTAACGTTGCTTGAAAATCGTTTAAGTTAACTGAGCGTTAAGAATGGGGAATCTCTTAATGTCTTGGTTACTTAATGTTTGTTTTTGAAAATCGTTTCAGTTAAATGAGTATTAAGAATGGGGAATCTCTTAATGTCTTATTTACTGAATGTTTTGTTGTGGGAATCGTTTAAGTCAAAAGTATATTAAGAATGGGGAATCTCTTAATATGTCTGTTTGCTTAATGTTTGGCGTGAAAATCGTTTAAGTCAAATGAGTGTTAAAAATGGGGAATCTTTTAATAACTGCATTTGCTTAACGATTGTTGTGAATGGAGTCAGTATACGCTCATGCATTTTCATGCTTTTTGTAAATCGTGCAGACCCGTGATAGGTGGCACCTTGATAAATAGTACTTTGGCCTGTGATAGGCGGTACATTTATGATTTACGTTTTTGTAAGTTGTGCAGACCCGTGATAGGTGGCACCTTGGTAAATAGTACTTTGGCCCGTGATAGGCGGTACATTTACGACTTACGGTTTTTTGTATATTGTGCAGACCCGTGATAGGTGGCACCTCGGTAAAAAGTACTTTGGCCTGTGATAGGCGGTACCTTTACAATTTACGTTCGTTTTAGTAAGCCGTGCAGACCCGTGATAGGTGGCACCTTGGTAAACGATACGGGCCCGTGATAGGCAGTACGTTTATGGTTTACGCTTTTTAGTAAATCGTGCAGACCCGTGATAGGTGGCACCTCGGTAATTGGTACTTTGGCCTGCGATAGGCGGTACAATTATAATTTACGGCACTTCGAGGAGGGTTTTGGTTTGGAATTCCGAGTCCATGCATTTTGGCATATACGCATTGCATTAGGGTGCTCGGCACACGAGTCGTGGTTGATCCAAATTATGATTGTGTTGATTTTGCTAAGTGTTATGGTTTGAAATTATGTGTAAGTGTGTTTTGATTCAGATTGTGATTTCGTTGATTGCACTAAGAGTTATGTTTGGAATCGTGTGATAGTATGTTAGATTGTAAAACATTTTCGAAACTCATAATGTCGTGGTAATTGTATGGTTATTGTTAAGTGTTAAGGTTTGAAGTGGTGTTTGAATGCGATCGAGTTAGTTTATGTATTTTTGAGAGAATATACTGGGAAATCGATTTACCAAATTGATTCGATGAGTTACAGGGGCCCTGTTTAGCACGAAATCGATTTATCCAACCGATTTTGTAAGTTGTCTTTCAAAATCATTTAAGAAATCGATTTGGGAAATCGATTTGGATACAATTGGATTCAAGTCAGGGGCTTCGTTTTCCAAAAATCGATTTGCTCAATCGATTGGATTCAATACAGGGGCTCTGTCTGTCTGTCAATCGATTTAAGCCCAGAGTTCAGTTTTCACTAAAAACTTTCAGGAAATTGATTTACCCAATCGATTGGCTCAGGGGAAAATCTTATTTTGAGTTTGATAATTGATTGCTCAATTGATTTATCAATGTTTTGTTCAGTTATGTATTACTTGATGGATTGATAACTCTATTTGATGTCATTTACATTTGGCAAGCTTTACATGAACTTTTAGCATGTGGAAAAACCCATCTAATATGTTTGATAAATTGAAAAGGTTATTTGTGCATTGAAAAGTTTAAATGTTATGTGTTAACTGTTAATTTCGGTTGGTGACCCTTTACAACTATTGTGGAAATCTGGGCTTTGCCCGCAGATGAGAGTCAGGATGATCCTACCGGTACGTACCCTCCGGAAGGGAATGTGGATGGGAGTGCTTGATTGGAGCTACGTTAGGAGAATCTCACGGGGCGCGTGGAGATTACTCAAGGCGTATAGTTTTTTTGTTATGTATAGAATGATCAGACTAGGTTGTCACTCAGGACACATATGTCTTTCTTTTTGGGCTACCTTTATGTAAAGTTGAAAGGATGTACTTGTACTATTGCTGTCAGCATTACATGCTTTGGATTTATATTTTGAAAAACTTTTCCGCTGCTTATAAATTTTAATGGCTTAGATATATATATATATCCAAAGGTTTTATTTTATTAATTTGCTCGGTTTTATTTATTTCCTTGTTGTATTTTTAATTTCTTTCAAAAAAAAATACACCCTCGCTTTGAAAAACGGGGTGTTACAAGAGTGTTCTTAATGTTTGGAAGGAGAGGGTTGTCGATCAAGAGAGTGTTCTGGAGGTAGGGTTGTTGGACATTGTGGAACTGCAAAACGTTCTAGAGAGGTGGATTCAGTAGCTTTTAGGTTCTGCTTAGGTGCATGTGTTTTCTTTCTTTGTGGATTTATAAGTTTGTTCTTGGCTTGAAATTGGGCAATGGTAATGGTGGTTTTGGTTTTCATGGAGTTTGGTGTTGGTTTAGTGGATTGGGAAGGAGACTTAGATGGTTTTTTGAAAGAGGGGAGAATTTCATTTATCAATCTCCTTTTTTGGTTTGGAGGAGTTGATTGGGAAGGCTTAGAGGAAAAACAAGATTTGGATGGTGTGATGGGTTTTGGTGATTTTCTTGGGATTTTTTGTTTCTATGTGGAGTTTTGTTAGGAGGTGTGTTAGATGATTTGTATGTCTCAGAATCAAAGATGATAAAGTATGATGGTTTGAGGTTGTTGAAGTTCAAACGTCGAATTGAACACGTATAGAGCGTCTTTTTTGTTGTTGCGGGGTTTCCTAAGTGTGGAGGAACTTGAGCCAGATTTTGAGGAAGACATGTATAGAGATGTGAAAGAACGATAGACAGAGGATTTGGGTTGAGGGGATTAGGGTTTTTCTCTCGGGAAGATGAAAGATAGTCTAAAAATGTTGTACCAGAGGAAGTTTGTGGTGGACTTGGTCGTGGTGGAGGAGAGGATGAATGTCTTATGGAATCTGATGATGGAGAAGATGAGGATTGTGAGTAGGGACAAGCATTTTTGTGTGTTGAGGTTTTGGTTCGCGCCATTGTTGTGTTCTGAGAGGGATTGCGAGAGACATAAAGAGAGAGAGAGAGAGAGAGAGAGAGAGAGAGGTTTGAGGAGAAAGATGAAGGGTTTTCTATGTTTTTTTATTTTGAAGAGAAAAAGGCAATGATTATTTGAACCTTGGGAAGTAGAAGAAAATTCTTGGGAGCAGCAATGTCTTAGCATGTCATTCTCTTTTGCATACAAGGAGAAGAATGTGGGTTGAAAAAACGGAGATTGATTATCATTCTCCGTTTTCTGCAGAAACAGAATTTAACCAGAATTCTATGGATTTTTCATAATTTTTAGTCTTTCTTTGATCACATTGTAACTATCCTGGACTAGAGGCTTTGTAAAAAGTCAGGAAGTTGACTTTGAGTATCAACAAAGATTAACTCAATATCTTTCTTATTTTCATTAAAACTTTAATTTGAGAGTTTGTCTTAACAAATGTAAATAGCTTTGTGATCATAGCATTTGGGCACATGTTTTTAGCTTTTTAGTTGTGTATTTTAAATGCTCTTTATAGCTTATATTAATATTTTTAGCATGTTTCTAAAATTTGGTTCGAATTTTAATTTTAATTTTATTATTTGTATTTTATCTCTTTCTTGCTCTGAGGTCATAACTTCAGCTCTGGATATCGTATTGGCGCATATGAGCAGGCGTTGAAAAGATAAAATCTGAGCTACAACTTTTGTGTTGGAAGAAAAGGCCAATTCAGAAATTTACTGGGCCTAAATTGAAAATTTTGTAATTTGGATTTTTGGAATAATTTTAATTAGCAAGCCACTTGTTTTTAAAACCTAAATCCTAAAGCCCAATATCAAGTACTATATATTGGAAGTTTTATTTCTTTTCTAAGGACGGAAAAATTAGGACTCAAATTGCTATAAGATATAAACAGTTTTATTTTAATTTCATGGAAGACTAATTTTATAAGATTAATCCACAAGTTCAGAGTTTCATCAACACCTTGAGATTCAGGTTACATTGTCAATTTCTATTCATGATTATATTCTTGTTTATTTAATTATATTGATATTTTGATTGCTTAAATTGAATTTCAATAGGATTGATTAATTAAATTAACAGAACTTAATTTCGGTTTCTAATTTAATTGAATTATAATTTTACGACGCTTGATCGTTAATTGTAATATTTTGATGATTGTTATGCTTAATCCAATCAAAGAAACCGAATTCACATAGGGATTGATTACGTTTGTTTGATCAATTCTATAGTCAAATAAGAATAGAATCACAAATTAGAGATTAAACTCATTGATGGAATCTGTGATACGTCTGAAACTCAAATAAGTGGATTAATCGTTTTCCTCATCTGTTAAATCAAAAATCTAAAAAACAACACCTTTTTAATTTCAATTTTCAATTCGGTTATTATTACTATATCAGAAGTCCTTGCAAAACGATTTGAGTTATTACCACTATTTACATTTTATCAATTGTATTTGACCCGTGTGCGACAACGGATCACTCGGACACTGAAAAATTCATGACTCTTGAAGTTAACTTTGAAGACACACGACTCATAAACAAAATCTGATAAAAGTTTGTTGCCTTTGATTTGGATACTCAAGATTCAAATGTTCAAGTGATTACTTCTGTTCACACTTGACATGATTAAAATACCCAGTTGGTTACAATCTTAATTGCACCAAATTGAATATCTCGTGAAATAGAAATGGTCCAATTCAAATTCACAACAACAAATATGTGCAATTCGAAGATAGAACGTTCTAAAAATACAGCAACGATGAAGCAATGAAATTATGAATTAAATCTTTGACCAAAATTAAATTTAGCTACAAAATTTTGAATTGAAGCTTAGGTCATAATTGAACTCTATTAACAACCAACAATTTAATTCCAGCGATTGTCTACAAAGATCAGAAAATTAAAAGTTAAAACCAATATCAAATTCAAGGCAATGGTTGTATATGAATCTGGCACAAGTCATATATGAATCTAGACACAAGTCAAAAGCAACTATCATTAGAATTTGGTTGCAATGGGAAAATTGAAAATAAAATAAATCAGAATTAAATTTTCAAAAACGTTGGAAGAAGAAAGTTGGAACAAGAAGGTTGGATTATGAAGAACATTGAAAGAAGAAGAAGAAGAAGAAATTGAATTGATCTAATAGAAGAAATTGGCATCTATAAAAGGTCTTTATCACTTGAAGAACAACATAAGAATATTTATGAACCAATACGAGAAAGAGTTGAATATCAATCATCAAATACTTGGATTTTATTTAGCACTCAATTGTAATAACATTTTAGTTATGTTAAGTTTGTGAGCAATATTGTAAACATCCTATAGTGAGAGTAAACCTTGAAATATAAACCAAACACTTGTGTAACCTGGCATTATAATGGTTGTATATCCTCAACGACTTGTGGTTTCAAGTAGGATACAGATAAGACTAAACTTGTGAAGTTAAGTGGTTGTGATCTGTTTTGAATTAACTGATTAAATATGACAAGGTGAAAGGACTGAGGTAGCTATTGGGATAGTAAATCATTGTGTCTTTTTCATTCCCTTAAATTACTACCTTTGCCTCTGAATTTTATTCAGTATTATTTTTCACCTTTAGTTAGTAAAATATTTTTAAATTGCTTACACAATTCAATCCCCCCTTTCTTGTTTATTTTCACCTACAATTGGTATCAAATCTCACTCGCAAGGCCTGAGCACTTTACAGTGTTTGAGAAAAGATCCACATTTCAAATATCTTTTTTTTTGATAGGGAACACTTTGGGTACTATAAAAATAGACTCATAAACTCATTCATTTCTCAAGATCCTGAACTTTGGGATTGGATTGAAGATGGGCACATTGTTCAAAAAAATGTTGATGGCATAGAGTTATCCAGAAAAGAAATGAATGTTGAGGAAACGAAATAGTATAAAATGCATCATAAAGCTAGAACATTATATTAAATTCAATCTTGTTCAAAGAATTTGATAAGTGCACCAATAAGGAAATCTGTAAGAAAAGGCCAACCTCTTAGTCAAGAAGTATGACCTTTTTCAGATAGAGGAAGAAGAAGGCGTCGAGAAGAAGTTCTCCGAATTCCAGACTCCAGTCTCAATTTTGAAGGTACTTCAAAAGAGCTACCCAACAGCAGACCATGTCAAGAAGATACTTATAAGTCTACCCAACAAATGGAGACCTAAGGTCACTACCAATCTGGAAGCTAAAGACTTGAACAATCTGCCTTTGGAAGAATTAATGAGCTCTCTCAGATCTCATGAAATTGAACTACCAAAGGATGAGCCTAAGAAGAAGCAAAAATCTTTGGCTTTCAAAACTAGAGACAAGAAAACCCTACAAGCAGATGATGAATTACAAGATGATTCAAATAGTCAGAATGATGATTCAGAAGCAAAGGAGTTGTCTTTCATCTCAAGGAGAATTCAACGCATATGGCACAAAAAATAGGTTTTTCCCCCCAAAGGATTTCAAGAAATACTAGAGTTAAGACAAAGGTACTAACAAGAAGAAACCCATTTGTTTTGAATGCAAGGAATCTGAACACTTCAAAGCATAATGTCCAAAGCTTGAGAAAAGGAACCAGAGGAAAGAATACTAGACCAAGAACAAAGGTATGATACCATGGGATGACTCTGATGATGAATCCTATGATGATGAAGAGTTGAAAAACATGGCTCTAATGGCTAACCTAGACTCTAGCTCAGAAAACGATGAGAAAATTGAGGTATTTTCCGATCTAACTCATAGTAAATTAATAACTGAGCTTGATTGACTTTTTACAAACATATCAGTCTATATCTACAAAGCTGAAGCTTCTAAAGAAAGCTCATAAGAAGTTAATTGATAAGTATAATTCTCTTCAAACTAATTTTAAAAAAATAAAGAACTCAATTCTAAGTGAAACACCAGTAAAAACATCAGAAGATAAGATATTCAATTGAGATAAAAAAGAATTATCTTTCCAAGAATTCTTAGCAAATGGTATAGACATAAGCTAGCAAGCTTCAATGATATACGGTGTTAGTAGAAATGGATATAGAGGAATAGGGTTTTGATAGCATTTCAGCAAGTGTACTGAATAGTCACAAGCAATAATAAAACAGTAGTACCGAGTGTTGAACTCAAGGAATGCGGTTTACTATTGAATTATATTTAATTACTGCAATTGAACAAAAAGTTCCCAAATTGATTGAAATAATATTTGAATTTAACAACAGTAATAAAATTGATCTTTTATAATGAGAAAAATGTCAGGGATGAGTTTCACTTCGAATCCAACCTTGGTGCCTAATTTCATCCTAATTATTGAATTCCTTTATTGAATTATTACCGAATTCTCTTTATTATTCTTGCCCTAATGTCTTAGTGACAGAACCTTTAATTCCAAAGTAACCCCTAATTCCTTAGTAGATTTCATATTAGAGTTAAACATTAGCGTATAGAAATTCTCTTGTAAACTATTGCTTTGCAACTAATTTAATTGGTTTCATGACCTGCATGTAGCCCTAGACTACAAATTCATGAATTTCTCATCTCAAGCATTCGTAAAGTCCACTTCCGTTTCAAAATACAAATCGTAGAACCTTTTAGTGTTGATCAAGCAATAAAAAGAATTAAGCACATAGATGAGAAAATAATTCAATAAACTCATTCATATAACAAGAAATCAAATCAGAAAAATAAGGGTTTCATCTGGTTACACACATCCCTAACAAATAGGATTTAGTTACTCATGACAGAGATACAAAAGATAGGGATTAAAGAAGAATTACAAGAATGATTCATGAATGATTCTTGGTAAATCTGCTTCAACGATGTTAAAAACGACTATCTTTGAGTTTCTATTCTAGCGCACAAGTGTCCCAACTTCCCAAGAGTCAAAAAGATGTCTAAATAGTAACAAATTGTGTTTTTATGAATTTTGATGCGCGTCACGCGGCGCAGGCTTTGCGCTTCGGGCGCACCTGGACAATGTTGGAAGGCTGGAAATGTGCTTTAGGCGCAGCTGGCGCACTTCAAGCGCGTCCTGGTAATGGCAAAATGCTGGAAATGCGCCTCACGCACGGATGGCGCGCTTCAGGCGCACAACATCTGTTGTCTGACGTATTTTGCATTTTTCGCCTCTTTCGAGTCTGAATGTGGTTCCAGTGTCGTCATTAAAGTTGTAGATATGGATCTTAGCTTTCATTAATACTTGTTTTGACTCCAATTGAACAACTACAACTCCATATATGGTTGAAATACTCTACATAGGTCACCAAAATAACAACGCTATTTGTTAAATCAAAATTCAGCACTGCAATTAAAACAAAATAACAACGCAAAACTCTGAAAAATCTCTACTTAATTAAGGAAATAAGAACATAAATATTTTATTAAATCAAAGAAATAAAATTAACAAAATATATCTAATAAATTCTTAAATTAACTAATGAATACAAGATAAATAAGAATAAAAACAATAGAATAAAATATGCATATAATGAAGAGTCATCACAACCCCAAACTTAATCTATTGCTTGTCCCCAAGCAACAATTAATTTCAGATTTGGTGCAGTTAAAAGCAAACTTAAACTCAATTTCTCAATTCAAATCAAGATTTGTACACCTTGGCATTCATTTATCAAATCAGCTACTACAAAACATCCATCATCCTCTATGGGTACTTACAAAAAAAATACAAGATTTGTACACCTTGGCATTCATTTATCAAATTCAACTCTCTCTTCACACAATCTCACCATATGCTTGAAAAAAATTCTAGTTAGCAATCACAATGCAGCAAACACATACATTTTTGGAGGGCTTTCGGGATGTAATGGGGCTTAGGTAAGGATAGGACATTTTGGGATAATAGGCTTTACTACTTGGAGTTAGGCATATATTTCCAATTATTCTACCATTTTTTCTTCACCTTTTCATTTCGGAGATTCTCAAACATTGACAAAAGAACCAAGGAGATATTATTTATCAAGGTATTATTGATCATTTTTTTTTTCATTTGTTTTTTCTTCTTTTTTCTTTTTCTTTTTCTTTTGTTCTTTTTGTGAGAATCACCATCCCAAACTTGAAAGGTTGCTATCCCATGAGCAACCCCAAACTTATAATTTGATCAAGACAAGACAAAAATTTTCTACCTAAATCCAAGTAAGGTGATGTAATTGAAGTAGGGTTTTTGTTTTGTAATGTGGCTAGTAACCGAATTAAAGGGGCAAGGCTCAAAGGGGCTAGCAAAGGATAACATTTTCATAGTGTAGTTAGAAAGGCTCAAACTACCAAATAAAAATGCCTCAATGTATGCATAAATTACAAGTGATGCAAGTCAGAATTAGTGCAAGTTCTGAAGGGATAACACATGTCTGGATAATCACACAACAAAGAATTTAAGTGTTTAGGCTCAAAAGCTCACAGCTATGATAATAAGAAAGAGTATGAACTATTTAAATGATGCCAAACATGCCACTACAAAATTTATTTAGTGTTATTTTTTTTTAAGCGAGTTAGACTTCAACAACCAAGCAGTAATCAACAACGCATGAATTAGTGAAACTTATCGAATTGAGCAATGATATGAGCAAAGAAATATAGTTTAAATTTCAAAATCTCAAACATAAAACTTAAGACCAAATGCAAGTTTTTAATAATTCTTCATCATAGTGCACCTTTACACACAATTAGAAAGAAACAAATTCAAATAACAAAAATAAGATTGCAAAAAAATAAGAGTTACCTCTACCTGTGGGTTGCCTCCCACGAAGCGCTTCTTTAAAGTCATTAGTTTGATGCCTCAACTATTGTCAAGGTGGCATATATGACAGGAAGAACACATCATCCTTCTTCTTTTTCTTTGGTAGAAATTCAATGAACTTGAGAAATAAAAGATGTTGCTTCCATGTCCTTCTCAACTGGACATTGATGAACAAGGTATAGATTGAATCTCGAACTTTATCAATCTCTTCTTTTTTCTTTTCCTCGTTCGTCTTTTCCTTTTGCTTATCTTCTTCTACCACAACAATGAAATTATCTTCAATCTAAAACTTCTACTCCATCTTCTCAAACTTAGTCACTTGCTCAAATAACCTCTCACATTGATTTTCAAATCTTTCAATTGAAACCATGTTATTCTTCATGAAATCAACCAAAACGTCTGTAATGTGAAAGTCTTTGTCATCTGATTATTTGGATAGAGTTTTAGGAGGTAGAATTTGTTCCCAATAGATCTTATTAATATAACACTCGTCATTTTCTGTAACTTTGAGAAAAAAATCTTCATATTTTATTAGTTCATCAAGGTCATCTAAACAATGTCCATTCTTATGTGCTTCTCCGCAAAAGTCAAACCTAAGAGGCTTCCACAGAGGGATTTGAGGGTGATATTTTAAAAATGTAGAGCTCAAGATTTGCCCCTCAATCATGCAACAAATACACGATATAAGACAAGTATCACACTCTTCATATAATTGTAGTAGAATATCATCATCATAATCTTCCATGCTCTACCGCGCATAGTTATCTCAAACAAAGAAGAGAAAAACCACTAGACATGACATTGGCACGTTCAATAAATAAATAAAAATAAAAGAATTTTTTTTCAAAATAAAATAATGAAATAAAAAAATAAAATCAAAAATTTTATTGTAGAGCAAAAAATTTCAATTAAGTAAATAAATTAAATTCAATAGTGATATTGCAATCCCCGGAAACTACGCCAAAAACATGATAGTGTTTCAACAAGTGTACTTAATCATCGCAAGTAATAATAAAACAGTAGTACCGAGTGTCAAACTCAAGGATTGCGTTTTAATATTGAATTATATTTAATTACTGCAATTGAACAAAAAGTTCCCACATTGATTGAAATAATATTTGAAATTAGCAACAGTAATAAAGTTCATCTTTTATAATGATAAAAATGTCAGGGATGAGTTTCACTTCGAATCCAACTTTGGTGCCTAATTTGATCCTAATTACTCAATTCCATTATTGAATTATTTCCGAATTCTATTTATTATTCTTGCCCTAATGTATTAGCGACAGAACCTTTAATTCCAATGTAACCCCTAATTCCTTAATATATTTAAGATTAGAATTAAGCATTATCATATAGAAATTTTCTTGTAAACTATTGCTTTGCAACTAATTTAATTGGTTTCATGACCTGCATCTAGCCCTAGACTACACATTCATGAATTCCTCATCTCAAGCATTCGTAAAGTCCACTTCCGTTTCAAAATACAAATCATAGAACATTTTAATGTTGATCAAGCAATAAAAAGCATTAAGCACATAGATGAGAAAAATAATTCAATAAACTCATTCATATAACTAGAAATCAAATCAGAAAAATAAGAGTTTCATCTAGTTACACTCATCCCTAACAAATAGGATTTAGTTACTCATTACAGAGATACAAAAGATAAGGATTAAAGAAGAATTACAAGAATGATTCATGAATGAATCTTGGTAAATCTACTCCAATGATGTTAAAAGCTGTTGTGTTTGAGTTTCTATGCTAGGGAACAAGTGTCCCAACTTCCCAAGATTCAAAAAGATTCCTAAATAGTAAAAAATTGTGTTTTTATGAATGCTGATGCGTGTCACGCGCCCCAGGCTTTGGGCTCTGGGCGGACCAGGACAGTGCTGGAAGGCTGGAAATGCACCTCAGGTGCAGTTGGCGCGCTTCAAGCGCATCCTAGCAGTGAAAAAACGCTGGAAATCCGCCTCGAGTGCTAATGGCGCGCTTCAGGCGCACATCATTTATTGTTTAGCGTATTGTGCATTGTTCTCCTCTTTTGAGTTTGAACTTGGTTTTAGTGTCTTCATGAAAGTTGTAGATATGGATCTTTGATTTCATTAGCACTTGGTTTGACTCCAATTGGACAACTAAGACCCCAGATATGGCTGAAATACTCCACAAAGGTCATGTTGATTTCTCACTAAAATTCAACATTGCACTTAAAACAAAATAACAACGCAAAACCCCGAAAAATCTCTACTTAATCAATGACATAAGAACATAAATATTTCATTAAATCAAAGAAATAAAATTAACAAAATATATCAAATAAATTCTTAAATTAACTAATGAATACAAGATAAATAAGAGTAAAAACAATAAAAAATATATGCATATAATGAAAAGTCATCAGGTTTGTAGAGCCAACACAAATTCCTAGATTAGTTTCATCTAATTCTATTTGTGCATATTGTCATAAAAAGGGTCATAATAGATTAACTTGTTTCATACGAAAAACATGGAAAGACAAGAAGTCTGTTAAGTTTAACAAACCAGGACCCAACCAGATTTGGGTACATAAACACAAAATAATTCCTCTTGCAAATATCCTTAGTAGCAGGATTAAAACACCAATCATGATACCTAGACAATGGTTACTCATGAAATATGACGGGAGAAAGGTCTATACTCCCAGAACTGAGTCTGAAGAAAGGATGAACGATAAGCTTCAGAGGCAACTAGAAAGGAATGATAGCAAGTTCTACTATAGTTGGTAATGGCGCTTTAATCTATATCAAAGATGTTTTATTTGTTCATGGTTTTAAATATAATTTGTTAAATATTATTCAATTATAGTGCTATAATATTATTTTGTTCATATGCAAAATTATATTAAAGTGATTATGGCTATAGTATTATTTTTAATAAAAAATTATGCAAAATAGTTAGTCAAAAAGATGGATATGTACTCTTTACAGGTCAGAGGCAAAATAACTTACACAAAATAAACCTTTCAAACTTAATGAAACAAGATGTTAAGTGTCTTGTGTTAATAAATGAAGAAATATTAATTTGGCACAAAAGGTTGGGTCATGCAAACCTAAAATTAATCTTAAAATTCAATAAACTTCAACTTGTTAAAAGGTTGTCTATTCTTAATACAAAGTAGAAATTATATGTGAAGCTTGTCAAAAGGAAAAACAAACAAAAAAGTCACTTCTCCTAAGAATTTTTCCTCTACTACCAAACTCCTTGAGCTCTTGCATATAACACTCTTCGAGTTAGTGAAAACAAACTCAATGAATAAAAAGAAATATAATTTTGTTATAGTTGATGATTACACTAGATGGACTTTGGAAAAACTCCTAAGAAATAAGGATGACTATCATAAAGTGTTTATTGCATGTTGCAAACAAATAATGAATGAGAAATGTATTAGACTTATAACAATTAGAAGTAATCATGGAAGATAAGTTGAAAACAAATTCGTTGAATGTTTTTGTGAATAGAATGGAAATCTCACACCACTTCTATTATCCCAGAACACCACAACAAAATGAAGTTGTAGGAAGAAAGAATAGATCCCTTCAAAAAATGGCTAAAACCATGTTAAATGAGATGAATGTTGCAAAATATTTTTAGGCAACATGCTATATTCAGAATAGAGTTTTAATATGATAGACTCATGCTGAATAAAACACCTCATGAATTATAGACGAGTAAAAAGTCAAACGTTTCTTATTTTAGATAATTTGGTTATGTTTGTTATATGTTAAATACCGAAGGAAAACTTGGAAAGTTTAACTCAAAATCATAGAACATGACAAGTTTATCCGCCATTTACCATTCAAGGCATGGTTTGGTGTGAAAACACATGACTCAAATTTTTGTTCTCGGAGTACAAATCTCGACATTAAAGTTAAATAATAATGTCAAGAATTGGAAATCATTTGTTGAGGACAAATTTATCTTTGTCAAATGTCGTGAAAGACATTGACTTAACAAATACGTAAACAAAAATCAAAGCTGGTGTGCTTAAGAATTCTTGAAGAAAATGTTATCCTTTGACAAGACAATGATTATCTGTCAAAATTCGAAGTACGCCATTTACTTTCATGTCATTTTTCTTTATCTTTTTTACTTTTTTTTCGTTTACATATAAGTCATTTTCTTTTCTTTTGTTTAATTTCATGTATTTTCATTTCTTGCAATTTACATCCTTTTTTAACATTTTTACAATTCTTGCTCTTTGTGTAGTGGTTTTATTCTAAGAAAGGTTACTATGGATAATGATATCGTTCTCCAAGAATTCATTTTCCACCTGCAAAAATCTAAGAATAGGAACGAGGATGTGATTTTTAAGTTGGGTCTCAAGAAAACTTATGATAGGGTGAACTAGGAGTTTTTACAAGACACTTGGAACTATTTTAACTTCCTTTATGTTATCGCCTTTGTTAATTGTGAGGAATGGGAGTCAAAACCACAAGGAGATTTGTCACTTATCAACAAAATACATAGTCTCACTCCTACACTCGTTATGAGATTCATACTTAATAATCCAAGTTGCGAATCTAGTCTAACTCGAATGCTCGACTTTTCCCCTCAAGGTATTGACAATTCCTCAAAGCGTATTTTATCTATCCAAAGGAGTATTCACTCCTAATGTGCAACGCTCTCTTAACTTCAATACCAGTCTCTTTCATTGACACCTAAGCACCAAATGTTATTCCAAACGGAAGCCTCATCTTCTCAATAATTCCATGATGTTCACATCTCTTGACAGTTGTCAAACTTCATCCAGTTTCATCTTGAAATCTACCAGGAAAACATCTAATACTTTTCTTAACAAAAGTCCTCTACTTAGATCTTTACTTGAAATCCCTTATTAGTCTAATGTAAATCCATCCATACTCATCATCTTCGAGTTTACACCAAAACATAGCTTATGTGTCCTTGGAACCATTTTATAAATTCAATGCCGTCATGATTTGCTTCAACTCTGCCTTTCAATCCGTCATCTCGAAGATCTTTTCCACTTCTTGAATCCACTAGTCAACTCTTTTCCTAAGTCCTCATCACCCTTGAACTTTGGAGGATGGTAACGACGAAAGTATTCTAACCCTCTTAATCTTAAGAGCACAGATCTCTCTTTTCCTCTTCTCCAGATCTAGTAGAGTCTTTGTAGCAGTTCGTGCAACAACAAAACCTCCATGTTATTTGTAGCTCCAACCATTTGATCATCCCTACTGACGTTCATCCTTGCAACGTCGTTCCCTCTTGGAGGTAGTGTTTCCGAAAACCAACATCAAGAAGAAGTGTTAACACCACTTCGAATAATTCCAAAACTAAGTTTCGAATATATCAACACATAATAACTACCCTTGATCTGACAATTCAGACCAATTACCCCGACGCATGATCAGATAACGACTCACAACCTACAGGTTGACTTACAATCTATAACCAAAAGCTCCACAGCCCCCAAAGAAAACCAAACCAAAGCTCTGACACCACAATGTAACACCCCAATTTTTAACAGCGAGGGTGTATTTCTTTTTCAAAAGAAATTAAAATAAAACAGAGAAATAAATAAGGAAATACCTTTGGATAAATATTTAAGTCATTTCAATTTATAAGCAGCGGAAAAGTTTTTCGAAATATGAATCCAAAGTATTTACACCTCAAAAAAATGGTACATGGAACCCATCGAAAATAAACTGTCATGCTGACAATATTAGCAAAGATACAATTTTCCAATTTAAAATAAACGTAATTCAAAATAAAGACATTTGTTTCCTCTATGTCAACCTAATCTGATCATTCTACCAAAAACTATACACCCTGAATGATCTCCACGCACCCCGTAAGATCTTCCTAACGTTGCTCCAGTCAAGCATTCCCATCTACATTCCCATCCGTAGGGTACGAACCAGTAGGATTGTCTTGGCTCTCATCCGAAGGCAAAGCCCAGATTTCCACAATAGTTGTAAAAGGTCACCAATCGAAATTAACAGTTAACACATGACATTTAAGTTTTTAAATGCACAAATAACCTTTTCAACTTAGCATGCATCTTAAAAGGGTTTTCCATATGCTAAAAGTTCATACAATGCTTACCAAATGAAAATGAAATCAAAATAAAGTTCTCAATCCATCAAGTAATACATAACTGACCAAGACATTGATAAATCAATTGAGCAATCGATCATCTAACTCAAAATATGAATTTCTACTAAGCCAATCGATTTCCAAATCGATTTTGTCAGTTTTGCTGAGTTCCTGTATGGAAAAATTGATTTTGTCAATTTTGTTGAGTTCCTGTATGGCCAAATCAATTTCCAAATCGATTTCTTAAATGGTTTTTAAAAACATATTATAAAATCGATTTTGTCAAATTAGCGAAGTCCCTGTAACTCATCCAATCAATTAGGAAATCGATTTCCCTACTTATTCTTCGAAAAATACATAAACTCATTCAATCACATTCATACACAACTCCGAATCTTAACACTTAGCAATTCCCACACAATCACCACGACAAATTGGGTTTCAAAATAGTTTTACAATCCATCACACTTACACACGATAATCAATACATAACACTTAGCAATTTCAACACCATTACCACGACAACTTGAGTTTCGAAATAGTTTTGCAATCAAACATGTTGTCACACAATTCCAAAACATAACACTTAACACTTATAACACAATCACTACAACATCGTGAGCTGCGAAATAGTTTTTCAATCAAACATGCTTTCACACAATTCCAAACATAACACTTAGCACTTATAACACATTACCCACACGGACAAAATGAGTCAATAAATCACATGGAATCATCTTGACGCAACAATCCCCACACAAACAAAATGAACCAACAAATCACCATTTACCAGGCTGTAGTCTCTCACGGACAAACACCTATGCAATCTCTCACGGATAAACACAATTTACCAGGGTGTAGTCTCTCACAGACAAACACATGTGCAGTCTCTCACGGACAAACACAATTTACATGGGTGTAGTCTCTAACGGACAAACACCTGTGCAATCTCCCACGGACAAACACAATTTACCATGGTGTAGTCTCTCAAGGACAAACACTTGTGCAGTCTCTCACGGACAAACACAATTTACCAGGGTGTAGTCTCTCACAGACAAACACAATTTAAGTAAACAAGACAATAAGAGATTCCCCATTCTTAATACTCATTTAGCTCAAAACGATTTCCAAAACAAACATTAAGTAAACAAGACATTAAGAGATTCTCCATTCTTAATACTCATTTAACTTAAACGATTTCCCAAAACAAACATTAATTAAACAAGACATTAAGAGATTCCCCATTCTTAATACTCATTTAACTTAAACGATTTTCACAACAAACATTAGTAAACAGAGATATTAAGAGATTCCCCATTCTTAATACTCATTTAACTCAAAACGATTTTCACAACAAACATTAGTAAATAGAGATATTAAGAGATTCACCATTCTTAATACTCTTTTAACTTAAACAATTTTCAAAACAAACATTAAGTAAACAGAAATATTAAGAGATTCCTCATTCTTAATACTCTTTTAACTTAAACGATTTTCAAAACAAACATTATGTAAACAAGACATTAAGAGATTCCCCATTCTTAATACTCATTTAACTTAAACGATTTTCACAACAAACATTAAGTAAATAGAAATATTAAGAGATTCCCCATTCTTAATACTCTTTTAACTTAAACGATTTTCACAAAACACACATTAAGTAAATAAGACATTAAGTGATTCCCCATTCTTAATACTCATTTAACTTAATGTGAACACTTAAAGATAGCATGTTGTATGAAGAAGCTCAAAGAAAGGAACGTGGTTTTATTGGTTCTTCCTTAAAGTCAGAAACACTAGTTATAGAGTCACAAGGGAGAAGTCAATCTAGAAACTTCCGTAGACACGACAACTCTGAAACTCGTAGAAAGTCAAGAAGCAAGTCGAGGACTAGAAAATAAGTGATATGTTATCATTGTGGCAAAGCGGGTCACATAAAAAAGAAATTGCAGGTTCCTTAAGAGAGATTAATCAAGGGAAAAAGATGAAGACAAAGAGAAGAGAAATGATAAAGATACAACAGCAATTGCATCTGTCTACATTGTTTGTGATGATAATTCCATAAACCTTGCATGTCGGGATTCAACTTGGATTATTGATTCAGGTGCCTCATATCATGTTACTGTTAGGCGTGATTTCTTCTCATCTTACAGTGCTGGTGATTTTGACATGGTAAAAATGGAAGATGAAGGAGTATGTATAATCATTTGTATGGGAGATGTTTGGGTTGAAACTGGGATTGGTTGCAAGCTTCAATTGTAGAATGTTAGACATGTTCCTGATATTTGTCTCACTTTGATTTCGGTAAAAGCCTTGGATATTGATGGTTATCAGACATACTTTGGTGGTAGTGGTATATGTAAAGTCACCAAAGGGTCCCTAGTGGTTGCAAAGGAGCAACGTTCCACTTCTCTCTATAGGATGCCTACGAAACTATGCAAGGAAGAAGTGAATGCAATTGAAGATGCATCTTCTGATTTATGGCATATGCATCTTGGTCACTTGAGTGAGAAAGGACTCAACATACTTGTGAAGAAAAATTTTCTTCTTGTGAAAGGTACGTCTCTAAAAACTTGCATTCATTGTCTTGTTGGAAAACAACATAGAATTTCCTTTCATAATACTGGTCCTCATAGCTCATAGGAGGCAACATATTCTTGATTTAGTTCATACTGATGTTTGCATGATGGATAGTAAATCTCTTGGTGGTGCATCATATTTTCTTACTTTTATTGACGACCACCCTATAAAAGTGTGAGTCTTTCCTTTGAAATCTAAAGACCAGGTATTTGGAGTCTTCAAGCATTTTCATGCAAGTGTTGAAAGAGTAAAGGGAAGAAAATTGAAATGTGTTTGATTAGATAAATATGGTAATACAAAGGTCAATTTGAAGAGTATTGTAGAGAATATGGAATCAGATTTGAGAAAATAGTTCCAAAGACAGCTCAACATAATGGTGTTGCAGAGAGAATGAATCGTACGATTAATGACAGAATCAGATGTATGCTCTCTCATGAAAAATTATCTAAATTCTTTTGGGGTGAAGCAATGAAAACTGTAGTGGATTTGATCAATCTTTCTCCTTTTATTCCATTTGATGGTGATGTTCCAAATAGAGTTTGGATAGGGAAAGATGTCTCTTTCCATCATTTGAGAGTTTTTAGCTGTAGATGTTATGTTCACGTTCCAAGAGATGAGAGGTCCAAACATGATAGTAAATCCAAACAATGTATATTCTTTGGTTATGGTGATGAAGAATTTGGTTATACATTGTCGGATCTGGTTGACAAGAAAATTATTAGAAGCTGAGATGTGATATTCTTTGAAGACCAAACTGTTGAAAATTTTGATAAAGCTGAAAAACAGAAACCAAATTCTAGAAGTTACATTGATGTTGCGCCTAAGACCCCTATAGAAAAGTGGTTGAAAACCATGCAAGAAGAGATGAATTCTTTGCATGAGAATCACACATTTGATTTGGTAAAGTTGTCTAATGGTATAAAAGCACCCAAGAACAAATGGGTATACAAGATAAAGGCATAAGAGAATAGTTCTCAACCAATATACAAAGCAAGATTGGTTGTGAAAGATTTTAATCAGAGAAAAGGTATTGACTTTGATGAAATTTTTTCACCTCTAGTGAAAATGTCCTCTTTCCGAGTTGTGTTTGGGTTAGTAGCTAGTTTGAACCTAGAAGTTGAACAACTTGATGTGAAAACATCACTTCTTCATGGTGATTTAGAGGAAGAGATCACTTCTTCTGACCATTGTGTGTTTATCATGGAATTCTCTGATGTTGAATATATTATTCTCTTATTATATGTGGATGACATGTTGAATGTTGGTCACGACACTAAGAAGATTCAATCTTTAAAGAAAGATTTGAACAAGTCTTTTGCAACGAAAGACTTGGGTCCTATAAAGCAAATTATGGGTATGAGAATCACTCGTGATAAAAAGAATACTAAATTGGGGTTGTCTCAACACAATTATATTGAGAAGGTGTTAGAGAGGTTTAACATGAGCAATTGCAAATCTGTTAGTACTCCACTTGCTAATTATTTTAAATTGAATTCTGATAAATGTCCTACAAGTGAGAAAGACAAAGAAGAGATGAAGAAGGTTCTTTATGCATCCGCAGTTGGTAGTTTGATGTCTGTTATGGTATGCACAAGGTCAGATATTGCTCATGCAGTTGGAGTTATTAGTCTATTTCTCTCTAATCATGGTAAAGATCATTGGAAAGCAGTGAAGTGGATTCTCAAATACCTTAGAGACACTTCCAATGTCTGTTTATGCTATGGAGGTGGTGAACCTGTGTTGGATGGCTACACATATGCATATATGGCAGCTGATCTTGATTCTAGAAATTCTACTTCTAGTTATATGATAACGTTTGCAGGGGTAGTTGTGTCTTGGCAATCATGACTACAAAAGTGTGTTGCTTTATCTACTACTGAAGCTGAGTACGTTACAACAACTGAAGCTTCCAAAGAACTCTTGTGGATGAAGAAATTCCTACATGAGTTAGGCCTCAAGCAAGACAAGTTTTTGTTTTTCTATGACAGCCAGAGTGCGATCCATCTCAGTAAGAACCCGACTTTTCATGCAAAGTCGAAGCATATTTAAGTGTGGTATAATTGGATACGAGATGCACTGAAAATAAAGTCATTTTTAGTTGGGAAGATTCATACTCATGAAAATGGTTCAGATATGATGACGAAGACCTTGCCGGTGTCAATGATGATATGTTGTAGAAAGAAAGTTGGAATGGTTGAGGAGTACCTTCCCACATGAGTCGTGAGGGGGAGAGTTGTTAGGTGGGCTCACTCCCCAAGTGGAACCCACCTTATTAACATTATTATTATTATTATTATTATTGAAATAAAAAGAAAAGAAAAAAAAAGTTTTAATGGGTGGGCTTACTCCCCAAATGGAACTCAGATGAAAGAAATATAAGGGATTTTGAAATACCTAAGAACCAGAACAAGATAAAACGGCTGCAATAGAAAAAAAAATAAGAGTTTGGTTTCGGTGGTGGTAACAGGTGTGTGGCAAACTTGCTCCATTTGTTCTACAAATTTAGTATATTATGTTGGTTATTATGCCCTCTAATTATTAAAAACTTATATGATAGTCTAATTACAGATTTTAAAAACTAATTAAACAGGTTAACATATACAATTTTCAATCAATGAAATCAATATCGAAACCAACTTGATCAATATTAATTTCAATTTCAACTGATACGAATTTAAGGTCTTAGCAATATTAAGATTCACATACAAACATTTAGTAAATCAATCAATACAATTTAAAATGAATTCGTCTATCGAATGAAATCAAGATTAATCATACAATCATGCAATGTATAATGAAAATAAAGAGTAAGGGATAGAAAGTAGTGCACTGCGATTTTTATACTGGTTCAGCCGTTTGTTTGACGGCCTACGTCTAGTCTTAAGATCAAACCAATCTTAGCCTTTTCCAATAGAATCTTGTAGAGCAGTTTTACAGATGTTCCAGCGCTCCCCACCTATCAATCTTAAAACTTTCTCCCTATTCTATTTCGCAACCACTGTATCCCAGAGTTTCTCTACAAACTCTTCCAAGATCACAGTAAAGCCTCTTCTTGATGAGCCCTCTCAACAATGAAGATAACTACCAGTTTCACTACTGGATTTTTTTTCTCAGTTCTTTGTTTACAGAATTTGTCTCAATCACTTTCAATGAATTTTGCAAAAGAAGTTGTCTAAATTTGTTTCTTTCTTGATCATCAATAGTCGTTTGTTTTGGGTCTGAAAAAGTACTATCAAATGTTATTCAAATTGTGTCTAAAGTATTCAAAAGTTCTCTAAGTGTTAGGAGAGAAAGTGATTGAAAACAGGTTATATAGTTTCTGAAAAACAACAGATAAATCGATTGACCAATCGATTTATTAATGCAATAAAAAGGCTCAATCGATTTCCCAATCGACTATCGTGAATCTTGTTTTTCTTGAATCTTGAAACTATATAAACTAATTGATTTCCTAATCGATTATTTTAATGCACCTTTCAGAAAATTATGTGCAATTCATAATGCAATCGATTGTCTAATCGTTTACAGATGCTTTGTTCCAACAACGAGATTAAAACAACCGATTACTCAATCGATGCATTAATTCACATAAGCGATTCATTAAGTCACATAATCGATTTGGCCATATACTGAGTGTTCCCTGTAACTCAAATTTTTCTTCCATTCAATTTGGTTTAAAAGAGGGATTTTGCTTATTCCAATTAAATTAGTGTGCCAATCGATTAAGTGGTATGTTTCTGAAAGAATGATTTTATCAGTTGGTTCATTTCAATTGATTACCTAATCGATTGATACCAAACTTGTAACAAAGGAATTTGTCACAATGGATTGTCCAATCAATTGTGTTTGTCACAGACCAAGTTCCTTTTGAAACCTCATTTACGAAATCGATTTGTCAATCGATTAGTTTTTTAAATGGCTTGGCCCTGTGACTCTCCACAATCGATTTGTTAATCGATTTTTACAATCAGTTTTAGTCTTGTGATTTGAGCAATCGATTTGCCAGTCGATTAGCCTGCTAAATGGCATGCCTCTGACTTGCATAATTTTTAACAATGATCGTGCCAGTCGATTACCTAATTGATTAGCCTACTAAATGGCTTGCCTCTGACTTGCACAATTTTTACCAATGATTGTGCCAGTCGATTGCCTAATCGATTATTTAATGACAGACTAAATATTTTCATACAACCCTTTTACAGAATCGATTTCCTAATCGATTTGCTCTGTGAACTTTCCAACTTTTTTTGATTTCTTGAGTTCCAAGCTATTGTCTCAAGTATTTAGGGTTGAGTTGTTGTTCCAGAAATCTTACTGAGTCAAAATGTTAGATTTATCACAAGATGTATAAACATTGTATGTTTGTTAATTATGTCAAAACTAAGATTAAGGGGACTTAAGATCAACATGTTATTCCTATCACTGAGAATGTTATTTTAATATACGTCTGAGTAGTTTTACCTTTTCTGAGAGTTACTTTTGTTGAGACAAAATCTCTCAAATGATTTTAACGATAACAAAATTACTTAAGAGATTATGATTGTGGTTAATGACTAATATGTTCTTTTGAGTGTATTCCTATAAGAAAATAGGTTATGAATCATTAAGGCAAAAATAAGATAAAATGGATTCAAATCTGAAGATGGAAAATATTGAGGATGGAAAACGGCAAGGATCGCATAATCTTCAAATCTACACAATATGTGTCCTCACAAGAACAAATGCTTTTATTCATTAAAAAAATGCACAACAATGTCAAAGAATGAATACATAAAAGTATTTGAAATAAAGTTGTTAGAAGGTCAAAAGGAAAAGGATGAGTATAGCCATATATCCATATCTAAAGTATAGACGATGACAGACTAGGCTAAGGATGGTTCAACAAAGTTGAAAGCAACCCATCAAGCATGTGCAAAGGCTAAAATCAAACCATTTATTGTGCTTGCACGAATGAATACATAAAGAAGTCAAGTTAAAGAAAGGCAACAACAAACAAGCCAAAAATGGAAGATCACAAGTTGATGGCAAATCTAATCCTCGGACTAAAGGATGACATTCCTATGTTAGAGGGTAGCTTTTTCTCTTGTCATCATCACCCTCAAAAATTGAAATCAACCTAGTCCTTAAATTTTTTGAAATGGTCGTAGCTCACATGGTCAAAGAAACAGCCTTGCAAAAGAAAATAGACAAGGACATCTCAAGATCAAGTTTCAAGGAAGTTGTGCATGCGCAAGGATGGCCTCTGCCAGTCCTAGAACAAGTTGAATGGCAGTTCTGTAAATATGATGAAAAACCTTGGATCTTTTGTAATGAATTCCAACGGTCATCAAAGGGCTTGGACCTTTATAAAACGCAGCAAGCCCTTCATCATTAAACACACAACACAATTGCACAAAAAGATCAAGCTTCTTAAAGCTATCAAGAGCAATACCCATCCTCACTTCATACTTTCTTTAATCCTACATTATATCTTTATAAATCATTTGAAAATGTATTAAGTATCAATCACTCTCATATCACTTTGTAATTTTCTTGTGAGATACACTTGGAAATATTTGAAAATTGATTATAAACTTGGTGAAGCTAAAGAATACATAGTTTGTAATCATCCTTAGCGTGAGGTTGATCTTTTGGAACTTTAGTAAAATCTTACAAGGGTGTGAGCACTAGACGTAGCCATCTTTGGGGTGAACCAGTATAAAAATTGCGTGTGTCTCTCTCATATTTTTCTCTCACTCTTTTGCTCAACTCAAAACTAAAGGTTTGAAAAACCCATCCCTAGACTTGCCATCCTCAGCGAGAGGATAGTTTTAAAAACACTAGAAAATTAATTTGAAATAGCAAAATCCCTATTCAACCCCGCTTCTAGTGATATTTAGCTACATCAATTGGAATTAGAGCAAGGTTCTCTAAAAAATACACCTAATAGTGTAAGAGAAAAAAATCCAAAAAGAAAATGTCAAAAGCTAAGTATATTCCTGAAGGAAGATCATCCACCCGACCTCCCTACTTTGATGGTACAGATTACAACCACTAGAAAGGTAACATGACGCTATTTCTCATATCACAAGACAACATGTGGTATGTGGTGGAAAATGGAGATCATGTCATCAGAACCAACAACACAGATGCAACCTCTGATGAGAAACCTCAAGCACAATGGATGATAGATGAAAATGCAAAGGTACTCTTAAACTCTAAAGCTCATTTATTTCTAACGTGCGCTTTGAGTAGGGAAGAGTATGACAGAGTTGAAGAGTGCAAAAATGCTAAGGAGCTCTGGGATACTCTGAGGATCCATCATAAGGATCCAGCCATGTTAAAGAAGCGAGGATAGACATGGGAGTAAGAGATTTCGAACTATTAGAAATGAAGGAAGAGGAAACTATTGATGAAATGTTCTCAAGGTTAACAATCATATTAAATAACTTGAGATCTCTTGGAAAGGTATACCCCGTTCAAGAAAGGATAAGAAAAATCCTAAGAAGTTTACCAAAAGAATGGAGGCCAATGGTAACTGCCATTACAGAAGCAAGAGATCTCACCAACATGAAATTAGAAGATTTGGTTGGAAATCTAAGAGCTCATGAACCATTATTGTTGGATGACAAACCAAACAAAAAGGGAAGAATAATTGCTCTAAAAACCAGCCAAACAGAAAGTTCATCCTCTAAGAAGAATGAAGATGTCATAAAAAGGTAAAATGCATAGTATCCTCTATCTGAGGATGAGGATGAACTCGTTCTGATTTCCAAACGAATTTAGAGGATGATATACAGAAGAGGACAAAATAGAGGACCTCTTCGAAAAGAAAAAATTGACAAAAGTCAAATAACTTGCTATGGATGTAACAAAATGGGACACTACAAAATTGAGATGATTACTTGGGATGATACTGACGAGTCATCCTCTGAGCAAGAAAAGGAAGAAGAAGCTAACCTCTGTCTCATGGCAAAATCAGAAACTGAAAAGGTAAGTATTTTTTATCTATGTCCTACTTGTGAGAAGTTATAAATTGAATTTGCTAACCTCTTAAATGACTCAAACACTTTATCTCAATCATGAATATTTTATAAAAAAACCAACTTGTTGAGATAAAGAAACAAAATGAGGAGCTTCGAAAAAAGAATGATGAGTATGTATTAATCATTCAAGATTTGCAGCCATCTCACATTCAAAGGTCAGAGGAACAGAAAATTCTTAACCAGAGGATAGTTGAAACTCATCCTCAACCTCCTAACAAGGATACAGAAAAGGAAATTTTGAAAACCGAGGTTAGGGAACTAAAAATGATATTTCCAACTTTTTCAAATCTACAGAAACATTTCAAAAGATAATGGGATCTCAATCTGGAATATTTGACAAGGTTGGTATTGGTTTTAAAAGCTCTCAAAAACAAAAATTATAAGAAAAAAATTTCTTTCCTAAAAAATGAGAGGATAGGCCTAAATGCACATTTTGCAAAAAACATGGGCATACATCCAAAATTTGTCATGCTAACAAGAATGCTAACAAGATAAAGTTAGCACGCTCATTATGTGGTAAACATGGGCACCATGATTCTATTTGTTATCACAAAAGGAAAGTCCTCACAAGAGGAAAAAGTAACCAACAAGGACCTAATGCTATATGGGTACCTAAGTCACTTTTAAACTTTAATTCATGTTCATCTTCTGATCAACAAAAGAAAGCCTTGGAACTTGGACAGTGGTTGCTCAAGGCATACGATAGGGGATAAGCAATGCTTCATGTCATTGGAGATAAAGGATGAAGGATTAGCCACCTTTGGTAATAATGATAAAGCTCAAATAAAAGGAACAGGTATTATTGGTAAGAATAATTCTACAAAAATTGAAAATGTTCAATATGTGGATGGCTTAAAACATAACTTGCTAAGCATTAGTCAATTATGTGATAGTGGTTTTGAAGTTAATTTTAAGCCTACTCTATGTGAGGTTAAGCACTCATCCTCTGGTAGAGTTTTTTTTTTTTTTTTGGGTTTAGAAAAAAAAATTTAAATGAACTTTATCTTGATGATCTACCCACTGAATCTTGTTTTGCTTCCATTGAAAAAGATAAATGGATTTGGCACAAACGAGCTGGTCACACTAGCTTAAACACTATTTCTAAATTAGCAAATTTAGAATTAGTAAAAGGTCTTCCAAAAATTTATTTTGAAAAAGATAAAGTTTGTGATGCTTGTGTAAAAGGAAAACAAGTTAAAAGTAGTTTTCACTCTAAAAACATTGTTTCAACAAATCATCCTCTTGAACTTATTCATATTGATCTTTTTGGTCCTATCAAAACTCCAAGTCTTAGTGGAAAAAGATATGGTTTTGTAATTGTTGATGATTTTTCTCGTTTTACTTGGGTTCTATTTTTAAAACATAAGGACGAAGCCTTTGAGGCATTCCACCATTTTTGAAAATAGATTCGAAACAAAAAAGGATCAAAAATTGTCTCGGTAAGAAGTGACCATGGAGGTGAATTTGAAAATGAATCCTTTAAAAATCTTTGTGAAGAAAATGGTATTTCTCACAACTTTTCTTGTCCAAGAACTCCCCTACAAAATGTGGTTGTTGAAAGGAAAAATATAACTTTACAAGAAATGGCTAGAACTATTTTAAATGATGCCAACATTGAAAAATACTTTTGGACCAAAGCCATCAACACTGCTTGTTATGTTTCTAATCGTGCATCCATTAGAAAAAATTTATACAAAACTCCATACGAATTATGGAAAGGGAAAAACCAAATATTTCCTATTTTCATATATTTGGGTGTTATTGTTACATTCTAAATAATAAAGAAAATTTGGGAAAGTTTGATCCAAAATCTGATAAAGGAATCTTTCTAGGATACTCCACAATGTCAAAAGGTTATAGAATATATAATCTTAGGACTCAAACTTTGGAGGTATCCATGCATGTTATTTTTGATGAGTTTGATGACTTGTGTTTAGAAAAATTGGATAAAAATGAAGAAGATGAATAGTCATCCTCTCAAGTACCCGGTCCTCACGAAGAGGATGACTCTGACCCAACCTCTCAACAACTGCTAAGAGGATGGAAAACAGTCACACATCATCCTCCAGACCTAATCATTGGGAATACTGAGGATGGTGTTAGAACTATAAGTTCTCTAAGGGAAAGCACTACCAAAGTTGGTCATGCAAAAAACAAAGTATCATTGCTCTTTCAACTACTGAGGCAGAATATGTATCAGCCACTCAATGTTGCTCACAATTACTTTGGATAAAAAATCAACTTGAAGATTACTCACAAAGGTACGAAAAAATTCTCATCCTTTGTGATAATACTAGTGCAATAAATCTATCTAAAAATCCCATTCAACATTCTAGATCTAAGCACATTGAAATTAAACATCATTTTATAAGAGATCATGTGCAAAAAGGGGATTTAGAACTGATTTTTATTGACACTGAAAATCAATTAGCAGATATTTTTACGAAACCTCTCCAAGAGGATAGGTTCAAAAAGATCTTGGAGGAACTCTCAATCCTTAATGTCTAAAATTAATTGATTTATCTTTGTTATGTTCCTTTATTATATTTATCTTATTATATTTTTTTATCCAAAAAATATTTGTTGTTTTATTTAAATATGTATATTCATTTTTAGTCTAAACCTGCGAGGATAGCAAAACCACCAGATGACGGAATGTCGTTATTGGTGTAACTTCCTTTGACATGGCAGCCTAGAAAAACAGCACGCGCCTCCTCTCTCATTGGTCAGCACGCGTAGCCTCCACTCTATGTTTTTTACAATAGCTCCAACCAAATTCACTAAAAAACGTAAAATCACTAATCAAGAACAAGAAGAAAATCAAGATGTTTACTCAAGCACTGATTCAGATTACCATGAGGAAACCCAATCTGAAGGAAACTCTTTGAACATCATTCCTTCTTCTCAACCTTCCAAAAGTTCCTCTTCTCCTTCTTTCACTCCAAAAATTTCAAAAAACTCATCCTCCTCAGCTCCCATCAGGCGCTCCTCCAGACTCATGTCTTAAGCCATTTCATCAAAAAGGGCACTCCCTTAGGACAATATTGTTGAGACAAAATCTCAATTTAATATTTTGATGAAAACAAATAAAAAGTTAATTAAGAATGTTAATTATGATTCTAAATGTTATGTTAATTTAATGTGTGCTTTTGAGTGAATTTAATCAAGCAAAGCAAAGAAATCAGCAACAAGAACACTAAAACAGAGAAAGAGCTCCAGCCTCAAAAAAGTTCCTCACAACATGTTGTTCAAAATTTTTCTACATCTTTATCAAAGAATCTGCCTAGGAAATTTAGTCATATCTAATCAGTACATGGAAAGGAACAAGTAGGATTCATCCAAGCTCAAAAAGGCTATTTGATCTCAAAATTAAAAGGACTCAAAGTTGGACAAAAGTCATGACGGCTTGAAGAACTCCAAAAATTCAAAAGTCAAGAAAGCTCAAAAAATCTTCACATATGACAAGAAAATCACAAAGGAAATCCAGGATGATCAAAACAGGAACTCTAGAATGATTATTTAAGCTCAAGAACGTTCATTCTAAAAACCAAGAACGTTTATCGTTCTCCGTTTTTCGCACATAAACTGCAGATTTGCATTCTATCTGTTTCAGCATGCAATTCTTCTCCAATCTTCTCTAGTTGCACTCAAGACTCAAGATGAAGAATGTATCATCCAAGATCAATTAAGGAACATCAAGGACACTGTCAGAAAAGTACAGGATTGCTTTAAATGCTATATCCAAAAGTTAAAAAAGGCTATGTCATAGCATGATTAGTTTATTCAAAAGTACTGCCTTAAATCAGAAAAAAAAAAAAAAAAAAAAAAAAAAAAGCATGGCCTCTCCAATAGCTCTTTCATACTTATCTAGTGCATCTTTAGCCTATAAATAGCAGTCTTAATCAAGTATGAAAGCAAGAAATTCAAGTGCTAAGAAATCCATAAATCAATCACATACACTTGAAATTCTGCAAAAACAGAGAATCATACATTATGCTTTCGCACAATAGCAGCTGCTATATATTCATATATTAGATTGCGAAATCAGCACTAAATCATTTGTAAAGAATCACTTCTCAGACAAGAGTTGAGAAATCTTAGATTCTGTCAAAACAATCAAATTGTAAAAACTCAAACTATAAGAGTTTCTTTATAGTTTATTTAAAGATTACATCCTATCAAGGTTAGATAGGTGCTGTTATTGCTTTCTCGGTGGAAAGTAATTGAGATTGAATTAGATCAAGGTAGATCTAGAATAGGTGTTGTAAGATCAAGAAGGTTACTTGCTTTTAAACACTTAGTGGAAAATCTCACAGTGTGAGGACTAGACGTAACCCACGTTGGGTTAACCAGGATAAATCTTTGTGTGGTACTCTCTTTCCTATCTCTCTCTTTATTATACTGATTTGATTAAGCTAAGTTAAAATATAAACTGATTTTCTGCTAATCCAAGAACGTTCTCCGTTTACTGTTTTCATAACCAAGATCATTCTTGAGTTATTTTCTTAAGTTTTATCAGGAATTTTTAAAAGGCACATTTACAATTCAAACCCCCCTTTCTTGTAAATCAACATTGTTACTTCAAATACGGTTCATGTCATCCACTATGATGATTCAGAAACAAATCTACCTTAAGAACCTTCACAACAGCCTCCTCCTGTGAAACCATCCTTCAAAGCTTCAACTCCTAAAAATGTTAAACCTTCTTCACCAAAACCCGCCATCTTTGTCTCCAACAATTTCTAATATTGCCCCATTGTTTGATTCGGCTTATTTAGAAACCAATTATGTCTCAAAATGGAAAAACAAATATATGGTCAATGGTAAAATCATTGATCTTGATGATATCAAACAAGGAGGATTTAATGTGGAAGAAATGTTTGACCAACTCGGATGGACTTCGTTCTTCAAAATCAATGAGTCCCAATGTCCTCGACTAGTAAGGGCATTCTATGCTGCTTCAAATGATTCAAGAGACTCCACTAGTTTTAGTATGGGACTAAAAGAGGTTCATATGGAGATAAACCCCACTACACTATATCAAATTCTTGACATACATGATGAAGGAACCTACCACTTATCTGAAAGGTGGTATTCATTATGTCTCATCACTAGGACCTCTGTCCTTTAAAACATTCTCATCAAACCTCCAAAACCCTTAGTGGCCTCCAATATCCGTCCAATATGTCGTATCCTCCACAACATTTGTGTTCACTCCATTGCGCCCTGAGCTGGCAGCTTTGAGAAGGTCATCGAGCTTGATATCATGATCATTCATCATTTGATGACTGGCTCTCCTCTTCACTTAGGTTATGTGATTTTTTGTTTCA
Organism: Cicer bijugum; assembly: GCA_037974875.1. Lineage (NCBI taxonomy): Eukaryota > Viridiplantae > Streptophyta > Magnoliopsida > Fabales > Fabaceae > Cicer > Cicer bijugum. The sequence goes on along the minus strand of JBBPBT010001258.1, from coordinate 2,703,608 downwards.
TGTTGAATAATGTTTTGATGGGAAGATATGCTCCCTATGGGATGTTACTAACTAAGATTTTCAAATTCTTCAAACTCCCACTTGAAGATGAACCCTCCATCCAATTCAATAACACCTTTTCTATAAAGAATATCAAACAAATGAAGTTTAAACATGACAACCTCCCTGCCTCTAAGAAACGGAAAGCACAAGATACCTCTTCTCCCTCTCAAAAATTTGAAGAAGACATCATTCAACCACCACCTAAGGATGCACCATCACCACTCATTCAAGAACCCACTTCTCCACTACGTAACTCTCTTGATCATACTCCATCTTCATTCCATGACTCTCCTACTCCAAACTCACTTGTCCAACCATCTCCTCAATCTTCACCAATCCACCATTTGATTGCCCTTCATGAAGACGATCCTCTCCCTGAAGATACCTTAACACCAACTCCTCTTCAAAATATGGAAGATGGTGAGGAGTTATATTTTGATCTTAATTTGTGTTATCCTCCCTCGCCTACGGATATGCCTATGGCCTCTCCTCCACCTGTGTCAATGGAAGAGGATATGCTCCCACAACTAGATTTTTCGCAACCAATTCCCATTCTGCCTGCTGCAACTCATGAAGAACCTGCCCAAACTCTCCTTGAGGTTACAGGTTTGTTCAGTTCCCTTGACTCCTTCTTTAATGCCACGACTCATAATTGTTCAAAAGACAAAGTTGGGAGCTCATAGAATAAGAGTTCCAGTGTAAATAATCAACCTAAGGACTCGGTTCCTAGCACAAGGACTGAGTACAACAAGGAACATAAGCAAATGAAACTTCTCAAATTAATTAGGAAAGATCAGAAGAAAATCCTTCACAGCTTCACTCACTTTCAGAACTCCTTAGTACAATTTGGTCTCATTCTTGAGTGGGTTACCAAACACTTGGCTCCTACTATTGCTCCTGGAGATCATCCTCCTAAGCTACGAGCCCAGCCTTCCTCTACTGTTCCATATCCTTCATCCTCATTAGATGAACCATCCTTATCTAACTAAATCTATGGTTTTCTTTTTTATGCTTCCAAATTCAGGGGGAGAACTATTATGCTTAATCCAGTAGTTGTTTTTATGTTAAAATGTTTGTTAATGTGAATTGTTATGTTGCCTATATTTTATTAAGTTGAATTGTTGTGTTGCCTATGTATCATGTTTGATGTTTATGTTGTGTTGAACAAAACTTTGGAATATTGTCTTATTTTTATGAAGTTTTATTTATGGTTAAAATCATGTTATCTCAACATTGTGGCATACATTTAGGGGGAATAATGTTTTTTAGATCATTACAAATATGATTGAGGGGGAGCATCAATATTTTATCTTATGAACTTCTCTTATTTAAAATTATAATCTAAAGAATTTTGTCATCATTAAAAAATGGGAGATTGTTAAGACAAAATCTCTCAAATGATTTTAATGATAAAAAAATTACTTAAGAGATTATGATTGTGGTTAATGACTAATATGTGTTTTTGAGTGTATTCATATAAGAAAATAGGTTATTAATCATTAAGGAAAAAAGAAGATAAAACTGATTCAAATCTGAGGATGGAAAATGCTGAGGATGGAAAACGGCGAGGATAGCCTAATCTTCAAATCTGCGCAATATGTGTCCTCACCATAACAAATGCTTTTATTCATTAAAGAAATGCACAACAATGTCAAAGAATTAATAAATAAAATTATTTAAAATAAAGAAGTTAGAAGATCAAAAGGAAAAGGACGAGTATAGCCATATAGCTAGATCTAAAGTCTAGAGGATGACAGACTAGGCTGAGAATGGTTCAGCAAAGTTGAAAGTAACCCATCAAGCATGTGCAAAGGCTAAAATCAGACCATTTATTATGCTTGCACAAATGAATACATAAAGAAGTCAAGTTAAAAATGGCAACAATAAACAAGCCAAAAATGGAAGATCACATGTTGATGGCAGATTTGATCCTCAGACTAGAGGATGACAGTCCTATGTTAGAGGGTAGCTTTCTCTCTTGTCAGCATCACCCTCAAAAATTGAAATCAACCTAGTCCTTAAAGTTTTAGAAATGGTTGTAGCTCACATGGTCAAAGAAACAGCCTGGCAAAAGAAAATAGACAAGGGCATCTCAAGATCAAGTTTCAAGGAAGTTGTCCATGCGCGAGGATGGCTTATGCCAGTCCAAGAACAAGCTGAATGGCAGTTCTATAATTATGATGAAAAACCTTGGATCTTTTGTAATGAATTCCAACGGTCATCAACGGGCTTGGACCTCTATAAAATGCAGCAAGCCCTTCATCATTAAACACATAACACAATTGCACAAAAAGATCAAGCATCTTAAAACTATCAAGAGCAATACCCGTCCTCACTTCATACTTTCTTTAATCCTACATTATATCTTTGTAAATCCTTTGAGAAAGTATTAAGTATCATCACTCTCATATTACTTTGTAATTTCCTTGTGAGATACACTTGGAAATATTTTAAAAGTGATTGTAAACTTGGTAAAGAATACACAGTTTGTAATCATTCTCAGTGTGAGGTTGATCTATTTGAACTTTAGTAAAATCTCTCAAGGGTGTGAGGACTGGACGTAGACATCTTTGGGTGAATTAGTATAAAAATTGGGTGTGTCTCTCATATTTTTCTTTCACTCATTTGTTCAACTCAAAACTGAAGGTTTGAAAAATCCATCCTCGAACTCACTATCCTCAGCGAGAGGATAGTTTTAAAAACACTAGAAAATTATTTTTAAACAGCAAAATCCCTATTCAACCCCCTTCTAGTGATATTTAGCTACATCAACTTTGACATACCTACTTTAGTGGAAGGTTTTTGTAAGGTTGTTGTAGGGTTGTTATTGTTGATTGATATTCCCTATTGTTATTAGGAAGACTATAGTGTAACCATTAATTATTATAGTGGAAGATTTTATTGGACTAGGTCCTATGGTTTTTATTCTCTCAATTTGAGAGAAGTTTTCCACGTTAAAATTGTATTTGTCTCATATTTAATTTTCTGTCAATTATTTTTGCTCTGTGAAATTGTATTTTCTATTTGGCCATTTATCTGCGTAGGTGGGGGAAAAAATATTTCGTATTATTGAGATAATTATCGCTAATTATCTCTTATTTTTCCCAACAATATGGAAATTGACAACCTCTGAAGGTGTGTGTTGTTCCTTTTAAGACGAGCTTGAGAGAATAACAAGTATCAAGTTTATTTATAAGCTTGAAAATTGTTTGGGGTTTAAGAAGAATTATGGGAGTACCACAAGAGATTACTTTATGGATGTTTATAATAAATTAGCATTTAAACAAGCTTCATGGAAAGAGAAGCTGCTCAAAAAACCAGGTTGAGTGACTTTGGCTAATTCGGTTCTCATTTCTATTCTAGCCTACATCATACAAATAAATTGTTTTCCTCGATATGCTTGTGATAAGCTATAGAAATGTTTGTGACTTTATTTGGAATGGCATGAGCGAAAAGAATGTGCATATGGTGAGATTGCAGAAGATTATTCAACCTTAGAAATTTGGTGGTTTGGTCATTAAGTCCATGCAGTTGCATAATATTTCCCTGTTGGGAAACTTGTGTGGAGTTTTGCTCCAATGATAGATAATAGATAATGCAGTTATCACCCACCCAATGATCCTATTGGAAGGATTCCCCTTCTGGATTCAATAAGCATCATTTGATTGATAGAGTGCATGATATTGACTTGGTTGAATTTAACAAGAAGACCAAGGATCATTGGGTGGGAGATAACTGCATTGTCTTTGAGATGGAGACGATCCTTCCAACGGATAAAACTAATGGTATTCAGAATATCAAGCCCTGTTTTGTTAATATTTTTAATGATTGTTGGATTAGGCATAATAGTGTAAATGGTTATTATGTGACTATATGTGGCTCCTTGAGAACAGATACTCGAAGGTTTGAGTAGAGGGACGGAGTTGGATGTGGAAGCAATAGGTCGTTGCAACTGTGCAATTTTTCACGTGCATGTGTGTCATAACTCAATAGCCCCCAGAATTGTTCTTCAGCCAGAGAGGCTAGTCAGTCAACTTCTTGCACTTTCTATGAGCTAGAGGATAAGTCCATTTTCGATTGTGTCTTCTCTTTGCACGAGAGCGAACAAAATGTGGAAAGCTTGTGAGTGTGAGAGAGTGGCTCAGATTTGTCGTGATGTGGATAGTGACAACTTGCTCCTCCTCTTACATAAAGTTTGCGCAACATATAGAGTTCTTGGGACCATAATCATGTGGAATATTGGGTGTACCATAGGTGGGTCTTTGACTTTTCGGTCCCGATTTTGTATGCTCTAGTTATGGCCATTTTCTCTCAGTTCCACCTTAGTTAGAGTGTTTAAGGGGTCTTCAAGGTTCTTCAACCAATAGACTGTCTCAGACGATATCTTGGCAGTGCAGGTTGCTGAATGGAGTAGTCCTTAATGTGGATGGTAGTGTTTTAACTAATCTGGTTATGACAGGGTTCGACAGTCTAGTTATGAGGCATGACGGATGTTTTATTTTGGGCTTTCATGGGAGAGTGGGAAGGTCTAACATTTTGCATGCTGAGATTCCAACATTATTAGTTAAATAGGTAGGATGATATGGCTTCTCTGTTGAGCCATGTGATGGAATCGGGAGCTCCGAGTGGGCCATTTTTTGTAAGCAGAACTTGTTGAGGTAAAAACTTTTTATTATATATGTTTTAATGATAACAAAACTTATGAAATAAATGATTAAGTTTTATGAATGATGATCTAATAATAATTGCACTTGAGTTTTATTTTTAAGGAACAGGAATTGCATAAGTACATTCTCAATTGTTATGAAATGATATTCTCATGATGAACAAGTTCATTACATTCATAAATAGTCATATCAGTTCGGCAAAATGACAAGAATCAACTTTGAGAAATAAATAATTTCAAGATTAAGTCATTTGTTAAAAGAATGGAGGAAGAACATTCACCAGAATGTTCTAGTTATTCAATTAAAGAACAATTGATAAAATGAATATTTTTCGAAGGGCAATATGCAGTAAAATAGTTAGCATTTCGCACACGAGCTTTCCAACAGTTTGATGAGCAATTAAAAGTCAAGGTTTGAAGGCCTAATTGCAAATACAAGCAGAATGATCAGGAGATTGATCTCTAGATTAAGGATAGATTTATCAAGATCATTCTGGTTTATCAAATAATCATTAAGGTTCCTCGAAAGATCATTCTGATTTATCAAATGATCATTATGGTTTATATAAAAATACACCCCGTTTTTCAAAGCGAGGGTGTATTTTTTTTTTTCAAAAGGAATTAAAATAAAACAGAGAATAAAATAAGGTAACACCTTTGGATAACTAATTAAGTCATTATAATTTACAAGCAGCGGAACAAGTTATCAAAATATGAATTCAAAATATTTACATAACAAAATTGGTAAAGTCTTCCAGTAAAAAAAAATAAAAGCAACCCAAAAGAAAGACATATGTTCCCTCTGTCCACCTAGTCTGATCATTCTACAAAACAACTAAACATCCTAAGTAATCTCCACGCGCCCTGTGAGATCCTCCTAACGTACCTCCAATCAGGCATTCTCATCTACATTCCCATCCGTAGGGTACCAATCGGTAGGATCGTCCTGGCTCTCATCTGAGGGCAAAGCCCAGATTTCCATAATAGTTGTAAAGAGTCACCAACCGAAATTAACAGTTAACACATAAAATTTAAGCTTTTAAATGCACAAAATATCCTCTCAACTAAGCATGCACCTTAAAAGGGTTTTCCATATGCTAAAAGTTCATATAATGCTTGCCAAATGTAAATGAAATCAAAAGAAAGTTCTCAATCCATCAAGTAATACATAACTGACCAATACATTGATAATCAATTGAGAAATCCATTATCTAACTCAAAATAAGATTTCCTACTGAGCCAATCGATTGGGCAAATCGATGTCCTAAAAGTTTTTAGTAAAAATTGAACTCTGGACTTGCATCAATCGATTGGGGCAATCAATTTCAAGAAGGACTGAGCCCCTGCGTTGGCCAATCGATTGGGAAAATCGATTTCGTGAAAGACAGAGCCTCTATATTGAAGCCAATCGATTGGGCAAATCGATTGCGTGAAAGACAGAGCCCCTGTAATGAATCCAATCGATTTACCAAATCGATTTTCTTAAGTGGTTTTGAAAAACATATTACAAAATCGATTGGGTAAATCGATTTTTGGCAAGGGAAGCCCTGTAACTCATCAAATCGATTGGGTAAATCGATTTCCCTGTATATTCTTTCAAAAATACATAAACTAACTCAATCATATTCAATCACCACTCCAAACCTTAACACTTAACAATACCCATACAATCACCACGACATTATGAGTTTCAAAATCGTTTTACAATCTAACATACTATCACACAAATTCCAAAACATAACTCTTAGTAAAATCAACACAATCACAAATTTGAATCAAACACACTTACACATAATTTCAAAACATAACACTTAGCAAAATCAACACAATCATAATTTGAATCAACCACGACTCGTGTGCCAAGCACCCTAATGCAATGCGTATATGCCAAAATGCATGGACTCGGAATTCCAAACCAAAACCCTCCTCGAAGGGCCGTAAATCATAATTGTACCGCCTATCGCAGGCCAAAGTACCAATTACCGAGGTGCCACCTATCACGGATCAACACGATTTACTAAAAGGCGTAAATCATAAACGTACCACCTATCACGGGTCAGTACTGTTTACCGAGGTGCCACCTATCACGGGTCAGCACGATTTACCAAAAGAAAAAGCGTAAGTCGTAAGTGTACCGCCTACCACAGGCCAAAGTATTACTTACCGAGGTGCCACCTATCACGGGTCAGCACAACTTACCAAAAGTAAATCGTAAACGTACCACCTATCACGGGTCAGTACAGTTTACCGAGGTGCCACCTATCACGGGTCAGCACAATTTACCAAATGAAATGCATGAGCATACACTAACTCCATTCACAACAATCGTTAAGTAAATGCAGATATTAAAAGATTCCCCATTTTTAATACTCATTTACTTAACCGATTTTCACACCAAAACATTAAGCAAACATACATATTAAGAGATTCCCCATTCTTAATATAGTGTTGACTTAAATGATTTCCACACAAACATTCAGTAAACAAGTCATTAAGAGATTCCCCATTCTTAATACTCATTTAACTGAAACGATTTTTCAAAAACAAACATTAAATAACCAAGACATTAAGAGATTCCCCATTCTTAACGCCCAGTTAACTTAAACGATTTTCAAACAACATTAAGTAACTAAGACATTAAGAGATTCCCCATTCTTAACGCCCAGTTAACTTAAACGATTTTCAAACAACATTAAGTAAACGAGACATTAAGATATTCCCCATTCTTAATTCTCATTTAACTTAAACGATTTTCACAAACTCACATTAAGTGAACGAGACATTAAGAGATTCCCCATTCTTAATACTCATTTAACTTAATGGTTTTCAAATTCCACACAGAACAAACTCAAACATACTTTCACATTCAATCCATAATTCGCATCAAATTATTTTCCACACAAACCACACAAACACATCTCAAGTTTCATCAGTATCAATTAAGAACACGTCAAAAACAACGAACACAAATCAACACAATCCACCACTCAAACACACAAGTTTCATTCACTCAAAATCATACATAAATGAGTTTAAATTCATTTTCCACGAAGCATTCATCAATATAACCAAAACCTAACTCAAAGATTTTACCCATAAAGCCTTAGATACATTTTCCCAAATCAATACTCTAACCCTAACAAAATTCTTTTCCACACAACTACAGATAAGGCCCTAAATGAAAACTAAAAGTTTGGAAGGAGCCCTTACCTTCACGTTAACTTTAACGTTCGATTACGGTACCGCAAATAAATCCAGTAAATTTTCCGCTCGCAACGCCGCTTCCAAAGTTGGTCCACTAGCACCGTAGCACGGAGGTGAGCAAGCTTCCCTTCTATCACTTCTTGAAACGAAGCTTAGATCTAGGTGAAACGGGGAGGTTTGTGTTTGAATCCCTAATATCGTTTTTCTCCGTTTTCGAATCAAAGAGGAAGAGTGAAGTTGAGAAATCCTTGTCCTATCACCCACTATCAATTTTCGAACTCAAAGGAAAGAAAAGAAAGCAAAAACGAGCAACAATGGAGGAAGGGAGAATAAGGGGTGAGCGCGGGCAGAGGAAGAAGAAGGGAAATATTTTTCTTTCTTTCCTGTTCTTTTCCTTTCTTTCTTTTTCTTTCCTTTCTATTTCTTTTCTTTCTATTTCCTTCCCTTCCTTTCCTTTATATATAAACATATATATATATATATATTAATTATAATTAACAAACATCTCAAAATCTTTAGATATTTATTAAATTACCCTTTCACCCATAACGCATTAAACTCTTCATAAAAGATTCACCGTAGTTAATTTAATTTATTTATCGACGAGTAATTCTAATCGACATCAAAATATCTTCTTGGTCATATAAACTCCCAAATATTAATAACTTTAGCTAAAAAGCCTCCGAGTTCAATACCAAAAATACACTAAAATACATAAGGTACACTTTAAAATTATGGGTCTTACATTACTACCCCCTAAAATTAGTTTCGTCCTCAAAACTATGCGTCGATAAATAACTCTGGGTGTTGTTCTCTCATCTTGCTCTCCAGTTCCCAAGTCGCATCTCCAGTAATAGGGTTCCAAATCACCTTGACCAACAAAACATCCTTGGTCCTCAGTCGTTTAATATTTCTATCATCAATTCTCACAGGTGGTACTTCGAATGACAGGTTATCCTTTAGCTGGATTGTGTCTGGTTCGATCACATTAGATGGATCTGCAAGATATTTCCTCAACAGTGACACATGAAACACGTCATGTATATTGGACAGTATCAGAGGTAATGTAATCCGATAAGCAACAGGCCCAATTCATGCAGAAGTCTGGTATGGTCTAATGAATTTCGGAGTCAACTTCTTCGATTTCAATGCTCTACCAACTCCGGTGTTAGGTGTGTCTCTTAGAAAAACATGGTCACCCTGTTCGAATTCCAAAAGTCTGCGACGCTTGTCCGCATAGCTCTTCTGACGATCATGTGAAGTCTTCATTTTCTCCTTGATCTTCCTTACCTTAGCTGTAGTCTGTTGCACCATCTCTGGTCCGACTATCATATTTTCCCTGTCCTTATACCAACACAAGGGTGTTTGATACTTGCGCCCATATAAAGCCTCATATGGTGCCATCCCAATACTCGCATGGAAACTATTGTTGTAGGTGAACTCAATCAACGGAAGTATATCATCCCAACTTCCTCTATCATCTAACACACATGCTCTCAACAGATCTTCAAGGGACTGATTCGTCCTTTCAGTCTGTTCGTCCGTTTGGGGATGGTACGATGAACTCAATCGTAGTTTCGTTCCCAACGCTTCGTGCAATGCTCCCCAAAAATGTGATGTGAACATCGGATCACGGTCTGATGCGATACTCGATGGTACCCCGTGTAACCTTACAATTTCAGCAATGTATATCTCTGTCAGCTGATCTACCTTGTAGGTGGTCTTTACTGGCAAAAAGTGTGCGGATTTAGTTAGTCGATCCACTATCACCCATATAGAATCATTCTTTCTCCTTGTTTTAGGCAATCCAGTTATGAAATCCATGGAAATGCTGTCCCACTTCCATTCGGGTATATCTAAAGGTTGCAACATCCCAACAGGTCGCTGATGTTCCACCTCCGCTTTTTAACAAGTTAGACAAATTGATACATACTCTGCTACATGTTTCTTCATTCCTGGCCACCAATAATTCTGTCTCAAATCCTGATACATTTTTGTTGCTCCAGGATGAATACTCAACTTACTCTTATGAGCCTCTTCTAAAATCGTTTTCCTCATATCTGCAATTTCTGGTACACAAATTCTACCATTACATCGCAAAATATTATATGCTCCAATTTTGAACTCGGTTGTCTTCCCTTGCACTATTAGGTTCTTCTACTCAACGCGTCAGCCACTACATTGGCCTTCCCTGGGTGGTATTGCAGTGTGAAATCAAAATCCTTGAGAGTCTTCATCCATTGTCTCTGGCGCATGTTCAATTCCTTCTGATCAAACAAGTATTTCAAACTTTTATGGTCACTGAACACTGTGAACGTGCAACCATATAAATAATGCCTCCAGATCTTCAATGCGAAAACAACCGCAGCTAGCTCCAAATCATGAGTAGGATAGTTTCTCTCATGAATCTTCAATTGCCTGGAGGCATAAGCTACAGCTTTCTTGTGTTGAATCAGAACACATCCTAACCCTTGGTGGGATGCATCACAATAAACTTCATAGGGTTCATCTGATCGCGGAAATACCGACACTAGTGAGGTCGTCAATTTCGTCTTCAGTAACTGAAAATTCTCCTCACACTTCTCCGTCCATGCGAACGGTTGATCCTTTCTAGTAAGTTGTGTCAATGGGGTCACAATCTTAGCAAAACCTTCAATAAACCTCCTGTAGTACCCTGCCAGTCCTACAAAACTTCGTATGTCCGTGACAGCCTGAGGCTATTTCCAAGCAAGAACCGCCTCAATCTTAGCTGGATCTACAACGATTCCTTCCTTGGTTATCACATGTCCCAAGAAATTCACTTTTTCTAGCCAAAATTTACACTTCGATAGATTGGCATACAGTCGTTTCTCGCGTAAAATCTCAAGAACTTGACGTAAATGTTCTCCATGCTCTTCTTCAGTTCTCGAATAAATTAATATATCATCAATGAACACCACAACAAACTTATCAAGGAATGGACTAAAGAATCTGTTCATGTAGTCCATGAAAATTGATGGTGCATTGGTAACTCCAAACGACATAACCAGATATTCATAATGCCCATAACGGGTTCTGAAAGCGGTTTTCTGAATATCTCCTTCCCTTACTCGAATCTGATGGTAACCCGACTTCAAGTCAATCTTTGAAAATATCGTGGCCCCTCTCAATTGATCCATTAAATCATCGATGTGTGGCAAAGGATAACGATTCTTAATAGTTGCCTTATTAAGTTGTCTATAATCCACACATAACCGTGAGCTTTCGTCCTTCTTCTTAACTAGTAAAACTGGAGCTCCCCATGGCGATACACTTGGTCTAATAAATTTCCTCTTCAACAAATCTTCAATTTGGCCTTTGAGCTCATTTAGTTCCAATGGTGATATACAGTACGGCGCAATCGAAATTGGTCCCGTTCCTGGGTGTAAATCAATGAAAATTTCCACTTCTCTTACCGGTGGCAATCCTAGAATTTCCGTTGGAAATACATCCCGATACTCATTGACAAGCATCACATCTTCTATGTTCACATTTATCTTTGCCTCCACATGAGCCAGAGACAAAAACTCATGAGTCCCTTCACTTAGCGACACTCGGAGTTTGTTAGCGGTTAAATACTTAACAACTCCTGGTTCGGGGAAAAGAACCAATTTACGAGCACAATCCAAGATCAAATAATGGTAAGACATCCAATCCATACCGAGAATGACCTCAAGTGATAGTAGAGGTAAACAAATCAAATTAACTAAGAAATCCCTATTCTGAATAGTTATTTGACAATGTAAACATGCAGAATTTACTGTCAAAGTCTTAGAAGGTGTGGAGACAACCAAATCAAAAGGTAAAGCAGACAGATAACTTCAAACGATTCACACAATCCATAGCAATGAAGGAATGGGTTGCCCCCGAATCAAAAAGTGCAGTTAAAGTGTTACCTGCAATCTCACAGTCACATGGAATCAGATTACCAGATGGATTCCCCTCTTCAGCACTCACACAATAAATGTGTCCTCTAGCAGTAGGACGGGTAGCCCTAGCTACATTCACAACTGGTTCCACCTTTGGAGCCGTGCAATCCCTTGTCATGTTTCCTGGCTTCCGACAATTGTAACAGGTGAGAACATTAGTGGTACAAGTACTAGCATAATGTCCCTCTTCCCCAAATTGGAAACATCGAAGCACTTGTCCCAATTGTCTTCCAAAATTCTGATTCTCGGGGCGATTCTGCCCACCGTTGTTATTTTGTGGTCGATTATAGGGTTTAGCAACTTGTTTCCCCTTGTTATTCTGATAATTCACCCGACTAGGCCCTCCTGCACCAAAATTCCTCCTCGGCTAGCCCTCTTATTCTACATATCCTCAACATCCCTGCATTTTTCCACGAGAACATGGATACATTGAATTCCCAAGGGCAAGACAGAGTCTTGAATCTCATACTTTAGCCCGTCTTGGAAACGATGACACATGAATGGTTCATCAATCTCTTCATGGAAGAACCAGAAATGCCTCGATAACGACTCAAATTTAGCGGCATATTCGCCCACGGTCATATTCCCCTAATGCAGTTTCAGGAAATCATCACCCAGCTTAGTCCTGGTACTCATCGGGAAGTATTTGTCTAGAAACTTCCTTTTGAATGATTCCCAGTTCACCTCCTCGTGAGCCTATCTCATTAACAATCTTGCACTCCTCCACCAGTACTCAGCATCCCCTAGTAGCATATAAGTGGCATAGTTGACCTTCACTGCCGCCTGACAGTTAATCATTTCGAAGATCTTCTCCACTTCTTGGATCCACTGATCCGCTTTCTCCGAGTTCTCATCCCCCTTAAACTTGGGAGGATTGTAACGACGGAAGTCTTCTAACCCTCTTGACTCTGCAGCACGGATCTCTCTTTCCCTCTTTTCGAGATCACGTTGAGTCTTGGCAGCAGTCTGTGCAGCAACAGAAGCAGCCATGTTATTCATAGCCTCCGCCATTCGATCATCCCTATTGGCATTGGCTCTCAGAACGTCATTCCTCCTTGGCGGCATGGTTTTCCTATAAAACCATCATCAAGTAGAGTCTTAACACTACTTCAATAATTCCAAAAATAACTTCCGACCACATCAGCACATAATAATTATTCTGAACTTGACAACTCAAACCACCTAAATCGACACATGATCAGATGACAACTCCTAACCTACACTCTAGAACTAAAGGTTCCACAGCCCCCAAAGAAAACCAAACCAAAGCTCTGATACCACAATGTAACACCCCGTTTTTCAAAGCGAGGGTATATTTTTTTTTCAAAAGGAATTAAAATAAAACAAAGAATTAAATAAGGTAACACCTTTGGATAACTAATTAAGTCATTATAATTTACAAGCAGCGGAACAAGTTATCAAAATATGAATTCAAAATATTTACATAACAAAAGTGGTACAGTCTTCCAGTAAAAAAAAAATAAAAGCAACCCAAAAGAAAGACATATGTTCCCTCTGTCCACCTAGTCTGATCATTCTACAAAACAACTAAACATCCTGAGTAATCTCCACGCGCCGCGTGAGATCCTCCTAACGTAGCTCCAATCAGGCATTCCCATCCGTAGGGTATGAACCGGTAGGATCATCCTGGCTCTCATCTGAGGGCAAAGCCCATATTTCCACAATAGTTGTAAAGGGTCACCAACCGAAATTAACAGTTAACACATAACATTTAAGCTTTTAAATGCACAAAATATCCTCTCAACTAAGCATGCACCTTAAAAGGGTTTTCCATATGCTAAAAGTTCATATAATGCTTGCCAAATATAAATGAAATCAAAAGAAAGTTCTCAATCCATCAAGTAATACATAACTGACCAATACATTGATAATCAATTGAGAAATCCATTATCTAACTCAAAATAAGATTTCCTATTGAGCCAATCGATTGGGCAAATTGATTTCCTAAAAGTTTTTAGTAAAAATTGAACTCTGGACTTGCATCAATCGATTGAGGCAATCGATTTCAAGAAGGACTGATCCCCTGTGTTGGCCAATCGATTGGACAAATCGATTTCATGAAAGACAGAGCCCCTGTATTGAAGCCAATTGATTGGGCAAATCGATTGCGTGAAAGACAGAGCCCCTGTAATGAATCCAATCGATTTACCAAATCGATTTTCTTAATTGGTTTTGAAAAACATATTACAAAATCGATTGGGTAAATCAATTTTTGGCAAGGGAAGCCCCTGTAACTCATCAAATCGATTGGGTAAATCGATTTCCCTGTATATTCTTTCAAAAATACATAAACTAACTCAATCATATTCAATCACACTCCAAACCTTAACACTTAACAATACCCATACAATCACCACGACATTATGAGTTTCGAAATCGTTTTACAATCTAACATACTATCACACAAATTCCAAAACATAACTCTTAGTAAAATCAACACAATCACAAATTTGAATCAAACACACTTACACATAATTTCAAAACATAACACTTAGCAAAATCAACACAATCATAATTTGAATCAACCACGACTCGTGTGCCAAGCACCCTATTGCAATGCGTATATGCCGAAATGCACCCTTATGGGTCTTACATAAAGAGTATTAAAATTTCTCAAATCATTTGTGAAGCCCAGAACTCGAGATGAATGTCTAAATGAGGAAAACAGCCTCCAGATTGATCTCAAGATTGATCTCTAAATTGTTGAGTTCCGAGCAAGGACACGAGTACATTATACTTACATTATTCTATAGAAAGTTCTGCATAAATTTGATTTGAAACAATATCGACTGACATTTCACAACTCATTCACTCACTCATTCATGTTTTCTATTAGACTCAAAAGTAAGAACATTCTTCGTTTGTCAATAATGTTCTAGACAACAATATAAACATGTGATTAATTGCTTTAAAATAGTTCTAACACTTGAGAAGTGTGTCCAATGATTATATTCAGTGTAAATTGAATATTCAAAACCTTTTATTATCTATAAATTGAAGATCAATTAGAAGATAAAGGCAAGAGTTCAATTTACAAATCTACCAACACTTATTCAAGTAATAACATGTCAAAAACCCTTCAAGCAAACTCCAACTCTCTTCATTGTATTCATAGATCGTCATTTATTAAGTTTGTCTTTATTCATCTCAATCAAGTGTTGAGAAGTTTCAAGATTCCAAACACTTTTATCATATACATCATTTGTAACTCAGGTCTATATTTTATGTTAGATTGAATGTGTTTGTAAAAATCTTTTCTAGATTGAACGGTGACTATAAAAAATTATTTATATGGTGAAAGGTGAAGATTGTCATCGATCAAGGTGTGAAGGAGAACATTCTGATTTTGAAGCACATAATGACAATCTCACGTTTGTGAAGACTAGACTAGTTCGAGTTGGGTGAACCAATATATTTTTTGTGTGTAATCTTTATATCTCTTATCTTCAATTATTTTCACACACAAATCATATTTTATTATAAACGAATTTGTTTTACTTATTTATGATTAAGGATGGGAATAGGCTATGCCGTCCATCAGGGGCCTATAGTTTGGCCTACTTATGGTTTGGTCTGACCTATTTAATAAAAAGGTTATGCTCGTGTTGTTTTTAAAACCTATTTATTTAAATAAGTCAGGCTCAAGCTTATAAAAAAGCTTATTAGGCCTGACAGACCGACCTATATATATTTTACTAATTATTAATATTATTTTTTATTATTATATTAATAATATTATTTCCTATTTTAAATTCTATCAATTAGACAATCACTCAGTAACCATTCTATATTTTAGTAGTTGTTCCATATTCGGTAACAATTCTATATTTAATAGTCGTTCTATAGTTTGTAGCTGTTTAATTAGTCAATCACTATAGTAGTTTCATATTTGTTTAAGAGATAATAATGGGTGTTTGTTTTAGAAAAAAAAATCTATTATTTGAAATCAAAAATTATTTTTTTAGAACTTAAAAAATGTTTGTTTCAGATTTTTTTTAAAATTATTTTGTTAGAAAAATTATATTTTATTTAATTTATATAGATATGTATCTTGGTATTAGTATGTGGAGAGTAAGCTTTTAAATAGACGCTTTTAAAAAGGACCTATGATAGGTCGTAAGTTAGACTTATGCCCAAAAAATAAATTGTAGGTCAGACTCAGACCTTCCAAAGTCTGGTCTATTCTCACCTCTATTTCTAACATCCCGAGCATTTTGTTTCAACCAAGATTAACCAAAATTGATCTTGAATTAATTTAAATTAAGCACATGAATCAAATTTTAAAATATCACAATTCCTAATCAATTAGTTAAAAAATAACTTACAAAAATTTTATCTTTTTTATTTTATTTTTTTATTAAATGTGTTCGGTGTCGAATAGTTAAATGTTGTCTTTAACAAATATTAAAAAAATATATATATCTTTTTCTGATTAAATGTATATTTTGTTGCTAACTACTAATATGTCTCTTGAATATATTTTATATAAAAGTTTAAAAAATTGTAACAGATTAATTTTTGAAATAGTCAATATTAAAATTGTTATAAATTAAATTGATTTTATGATTTGCCATTTTCTACAAGTTTATGTATATTTATATATAATAATGAAGTAAATTTTACTTAAAATAACTAATTACATATTGGTTATTTTAAAATAAAATACCTAATTTTATTATAATTCATATATTTTTATTTTCTACTAATATGATTGTAGTACAATTCATAGTATTAACTATCAATAATAGATATTATGATTTGGCATTTTCAATATGTAACTACGAATCATATACTTTTATGACAGTTTGTTTCTTTAAATTCCGTTATTCTAGTATTTGTTTTTAAAATCTACTATCTTTGAGCGAGCAGATGATAAAATTGTGCAATAATCTTAACATATATTGCTTCATCAAAAATAATTTTGCGGGTTAAACACTAGTTACTTCACAAAAACCATACATCAAAATTAATCATTTCAGAATTAAAATTTAAACAAAACTCTGAATTGCAGCGATAAGAAGTGAAAGGTTCTCAGTCAAACTTATTCACCATGTAATACCCATCTTACACCACATACCCCCACCACCGCATCAAAATTTACGTACAAATTTTAGGCATTCTAACCAGTTCTTGTAATCACACACCGTATCAATATCACAACCCAATGTCTGAAGTTGGACGCTCACCAGATTTTACATTATGTCTTCTCTCCTCCTTGGAGAACAAGTTAGGATTGTTATTACTAATTTGAAATTAGATAATTCTAAAACCATGTAGAATTCTATGTAAGAATCTAGAAGTCACTATTAATTAGGAAGCTCCTAGAAGTCACTATTAATTAGGAAGCTCCTAGAATAAGGTATTAATTAGGAAGCTCCTAGAATGAGGTATTAATTAGGAAGCTCCTAGAAATGTGTCTAGAGTTTTCTATTTGTACCTATAAATACCTACTTGTACTTGACATTAAGCATCAAGTAAATTGAGAGTTTTTTATTAGAAATACCTCCTTTCTCTAACAAAGTGGTATCTAGAGCTTGGTTGTGAGAGTTGAGAAATGGCGACTCGTGATTACACTACTTTTCACTTTCCTCTTCTAAAGAAAGAGAATTATGAAAAATGGTGCCTTCGTATGAAAGCATTGCTTGGCTCTCAAGGTGTATGGGAGATTGTTGAAAAAGGCTATGATGAGCCACAAAATGAAGAGGCATTGTCTCAAGTAGCGAAGGAGGCTTTGGCAAAAACAAGGAAGAAAGATCAACAAGCTCTTACTCTCATTCATCAATGTTTGGATGATTCTATGTTTGAGAAGGTTGCCGATGCTACAAATTCAACGGAAGCTTGGAAGATTTTGGAAAAATCACTCCAAGGCATTGACAAGGTGAAGAAGATAAGACTTCAATCTCTAAGGGGAGATTTCGAAGCTTTGAAGATGAAGGATACCGAATCAATTTCAGATTATTGCTCAAGGGTGAAGACAATTGTTAATCAAATAAAGAGATATGGAGACAAGATAGAAGATGTTCGTGTAGCAGAGAAAATTCTTCGTTCCTTGACTCCTAAATTTGATTATGTGGTATGTGTTATTGAGGAATCGAAAGATCTTGACTCAATGTCCATTGAGGAATTAGAAGGTTCATTGCAAGCTCAAGAAGAAAGAATGAAGAAAAGGCAAGAAGAGCCATTAGAGCAAGTTCTCAAGATCAAAGCTTCGTTGAAGGATAACAGAGGATTCAATAGTCAAAACGGACATGGACGTGAACAAGGAAGAGGACGAGGACGTGGCCGTGGCCAAGGAGGAAGAGGAAGAGGTTTCAACCGTGAATCAAACTACGAAGAAAGAAGTCACTCATCACCAAGAGTTCTTGGAAGAGGAAGAGGTTATGGCTATAATCAAAGTGAAAGGAGGTATGACAAATCTAAAGTTGAATGTTATAACTGTCATGAATTTGGTCATTTTTCTTGGGAATGCCGTAATGCTCCTAATCAATAGGAAGAAGAGGCTAATCTTATTGACGAAGATGAAGAGTCAACTTTGTTGCTAACACTCAAGGAAGAAGAAAGAGATGCTAATAGTTCATGGTACTTGGACAATGGTGCAAGTAACCATATGTGTGGATGCAAAGAGAAATTTGTGGAGCTTAATGAAAAGATGAATGGAAATGTTTCCTTTGGAGATTCATCAAAAGTGAAGATTGAAGGAAAAGGTACAATTCTAATCTCTTCTAAAGATGGGAGCCATAAGTTGATTAGTGATGTATACTATGTTCCTAAATTAAAGAGTAATATTTTGAGTTTGGGTCAACTTCTTGAAAAAGGATATGAAATTCTCATGAAAAATAAATATCTTTGGCTTAGAGATCAAAATAACAATTTAATTGCTAAAGTTCTTATGTCAAAAAATAGAATGTTTATCTTGAACCTAAGAACTATTGAAGCAAAATGTTTGAAGATGAGTGTCCAAGATGAAGCATGGCGTTGGCATATGAGGTATGGCCACTTGAACTTTAGTGCACTTCAAATTATGGGAAAAAAGGGTATGGTGAAAGGGATGCCCTCAATCAATCATCCAAATCAATTGTGTGAAGGTTGTCTTCTTGGCAAGCAAGCTAGAAAAAGTTTCCCTA
The DNA here is from genome assembly GCA_037974875.1 of Cicer bijugum. NCBI lineage: Eukaryota > Viridiplantae > Streptophyta > Magnoliopsida > Fabales > Fabaceae > Cicer > Cicer bijugum. The sequence goes on along the minus strand of JBBPBT010001258.1, from coordinate 2,684,604 downwards.
AAGAAGTCACATCAAGAGCAACTAAGCCACTGCAACTTGTGCATACTGACTTGTGTGGACCAATCAATCCATCTTCGTTTGGTAAGAGTAAATATTTCATTCTCTTTATTGATGATTTTAGTAGAAAAACTTGGATTTATTTCTTAAAACAAAAATCCGAAGCTTTTGTTGCTTTCAAGAACTTCAAAGCTCTTGTAGAGAAGGAGAGCGGTCATGAAATCAAAGCTTTGAGATCTGATCGAGGAGGTGAATTCACTTCGAAGGAGTTTAATGAATTCTGCGCAACTCATGGAATTCGTCGTCCATTGACAGTTCCAAGATCTCCGCAACAAAATGGAGTGGCCGAGAGAAAGAACAGAACTATTTTGAACATGGCAAGATGCATGCTAAAATCCAAAAGGATGCCAAAGGAGTTTTGGGCTGAAGCAGTTTCTTGTGCAGTCTATTTGGCAAATCGCTCTCCAACTTCAAATGTCAAAGACCAAACCCCGCTAGAAGCATGGAATGGAAGAACGTCTAGTGTTAATCATTTGCGCGTCTTTGGGAGCATAGCATATGCACATGTGCCACAACAAGAAAGATCCAAACTTGATGATCGAAGCATCAAATATGTCTTTGTTGGCTATGATCCACATTCTAAAGGTTACAAGTTGTACAACCCATGCAACAATAAGGTAATGGTGAGTCGTGATGTCGAATTTGATGAAGATGCTACATGGAATTGGGAGGATCAAGAAGAAACAAACTATAATTTCCTTCCATATTTTGAAGAAGATCAAGAGGCCACAACACCAGTTCAAGATGCAACTCCACCTTCTTCACCTCCGTCTTCACCTACTTCTCTAGATGAAAGTTCAAGTGAGAGACCAAATAAGATGAAAGATATAGAAGACATTTATGAAAGGTCAACTGAAATTACTCTTGACCTTGAAGAGTTGTATTGTCTCTTGGCGGATAGTGAGCCATTAAATTATGGAGAAGCAATGAAAGATAAAAGGTGGAGACAAGCCATGGACGAGGAGATCAAATCAATTGTGAAGAACAACACTTGGGAATTAGCAACTCTTCCAAAAGGCCATGAAGCAATTGGAGTCAAATGGGTGTACAAGGCTAAAAAGAATGCTAATGGAGATATTGAAAAATACAAAGCAAGACTTGTTGCAAAAGGCTACAAACAAAAACATGGAGTTGACTATGAAGAAGTTTTTGCACCAGTTGCTCGCATGGACACTATTCGTTTGTTAATCTCCGTAGCAGCTCAAAATAAGTGGAAACTTTACCAACTTGATGTAAAATCGGCATTTCTAAATGGCTATCTTGAAGAAGAGGTCTATGTTGAGCAGCCAATGGGGTACGTGATTAAAGGACATGAAGATAAAGTTTTGAGATTAAGAAGAGCGCTGTATGGATTAAAGCAAGCACCAAGAGCATGGAATAGTCGCATCGACAAATACTTCCAAGACAATGGGTTTGCTCGTTGTCTCAATGAATATGCTCTTTATGTTAAAATTTGTGATAATGGAGATATTTTGATTGTTTGTCTTTATGTGGATGATCTTATATTCACTGGGAACAATCCAAGTTTGTTTGAAGAGTTCAAAAAGGCCATGGCGCTTGAGTTCGAGATGACTGATATCGGGCTCATGTCATACTACTTAGGCCTAGAAGTAAAGCAATTGGAAGAAGGTATATTTATTTCTCAAGAAAACTATGCAAAGGAAGTTTTGAAGAAATTTAAAATGTTTGATTGCAATCCGATGAACACGCCAATGGAGAGCGGATTGAAGTTGTCAAAGTTTGAAGATGGACAAAAAGAGGATCCTTCTTTTTTCAAAAGCCTCGTTGGAAGCCTAAGATACTTAACATGTACAAGACCTGACATTCTATATGCGGTTGGAGTAGTGAGTCGTTTCATAGAAGCTCCTACTACTACACACATGAAAGTCACTAAGAGGATACTTCGCTAGCTTAAAGGTACGCTTGATTATGGACTATTTTACTCTTCTTCTAATGATTTTAAATTTTTTGGATTTTGTGATAGCGACTTTGCGGGAGATATTGATGATAGAAAGAGTACTAGTGGCTTTATATTTTTCATGGGAGACTGTGCTTTTTCATGGAGCTCAAAGAAACAACCTATTGTCACACTTTCAACATGTGAGTCAGAGTATGTAGCAGCAACATCTTGCACTTGTCATGCTATTTGGCTAAGGAGATTATTGGAGGAACTTCATATACCACAAAAGGAAGCTACTGATATTTATATAGACAACAAGTCGGCACAAGCACTTGCAAAGAATCCAGTGTTTCATGATCGTAGCAAGCACATAGACACAAGGTACCATTTCATTAGAGAATACATTGCCAAGAAAGAAGTTGAGCTTAAATATGTGAAGACTCAAGATCAAGTTGCAGACATTTTTACAAAGTCGTTAAAATTTGAAGACTTTCAAAGGCTAAGAGCAAGACTTGGAATGAAGAAGAAAATTTCAAATTAAGGGGGAGCAATGTTATTACTAATTTGAAATTAGATAATTCTAGAACCATGTAGAATTCCATGTAAGAATCTAGAAGTCACTATTAATTAGGAAGCTCCTAGAAGTCACTATTAATTAGGAAGCTCCTAGAATAAGGTATTAATTAGGAAGCTCTTAGAATGAGGTATTAATTAGGAAGCTCCTAGAAATGTGTCTAGAGTTTTCTATTTGTACCTATAAATACCTACTTGTACTTGACATTAAGCATCAAGCAAATTGAGAGTTTTTTATTAGAAATACCTCCTTTCTCTAACAATGATTTCGTCGACTATAAGGATCATCTCAGCTGCCTCTGTTGCAGATAGCAATACAGCGTTTTTGACTTTGAATGCTTCACAAATACCACGTTCAGCCATGTCTCCAACCTTCCACAAGTAATAGAGGTCAGAGTATGTTTAACCAAACAGAAAATAGAAAGGAATCATAAACCTTGGTAATATCGATGCTCTTCATCCCTAAGTTACATTATACTCATTAAATAAATGTTACCCATCATAACACCGGCAATGCTATGCAAGTGCAACCCCTTGATGGACATGTTTATAAGTAGTGTCCGAAACAAAGGTATACTTACATTGGAAATTTCAATGACACAATTCAAGTTATATACCAAAATCATTAATATATGATCAGAGTGAATCCAGTAATATGAAATATACCAGATACCAACAAAAGGACAGCAAAAACAACAAAATAATCAAGTCAGACAACTGCTATATTTCTGAAAGACTGCAAAATGAAGCAATCTACCCAAAAGAAAGAACAAATAGCAATGGCATGATACATCAAGAATAGCATTTCAAAATCATGTTAACTAAAATGAATCCACCAAATTCTCAGTATTGTACTTACAGAACCGGATATAACATCAATTCCAGCAGTACAACCCTCTGTCTGGTGCTCTGCACGGAGCTGAGAAATTAACTCAGCACTGTCTAAACCGGCATTATCAGCAATAATTGTTGGAATAGCCAAGAGTGCCCGGGAGAATGCCTCCATAGCAAGAGACTTCTTTCCCGGGGTTTTCCTAGCCAATGCATCCACCTCCTTTGCCATCACCATCTCAGGCCACCCACCTCCAAGCAACACTCTACTGTCATTGACAGTCTGAGATAACACACACAAGGCATCATGCAATGACCTCTCAGCCTCATCAAGAACATGGTGGCTGCCACAAAACAAGATATGTCAGGCTTGAATTGCAACTAATAATTAAAACTTCTGCTTGAATTTGCTAAAAAAACAATTCTCTACTCTTGGCATATAAAGAAGTCTTATGCATGTCCAGCTCACAGTGCTGAAACCATGAAAAAATGGACAGGGACAGGGTCACGCTATATATGGACATAAACAAACTAATTTTGCATGATCATACATGAACAAATGAACATAAAAGCATGTAATAATATGCAAAATTTCAGCAATCTAGTTAAATCATTTGACTCAGTAATTATAAGCTGTACTTTATCCAGTATTTGAAAACAAAAATACATACATACAAATGAAAATAATATTCATTAACCTTTCATTAATTAATCAGCACAAAACTGAATAAGATTAAGCAATTCATATAAAGACAATGTTTTGAAAACCGGATCGGACATCAAACCAGTATAAGTACTGGTTTAAGGTTCAATGGTTTGAACGGGGTTCAACCGAGGTCGGACCGGTATAAAATTTTTAAAGCTTTAATATTATATTAAGTAAAAATAACATAATCATCATAATTCAACACCATTAAAAATTAAGTTATACTTTCAAATTAGTTCATTAAGCAATATTAAAAATTATAATAATGAATTTTGTAATATCATATCTCAATATTTATATGACATGCATTATTTTTTAGATGTACTATAATAAATTAAAAATGCTGTAATGGCAAGTTATGAGTTCGATGCATTATATCAGTGGCTATTCACAGATCAATGGAAGAATAATAAACGCTTATAAAAAATAAAAGAATTTTAAACACTTATGAAAAATGAAAGAATATTAAAAGTGCACACATCCATAACATTGAAAACATGAAGCCATTCACAAGTTTTTATACTCATTTAATTGCTACAATCCTTTTCAATGTAATTTTCCAATCCAATCCTTTAACTTTTTGCGTTTTAGTCCCTCAGTTTTCTCATTTTGATCTGTTGATAACAGTAACAATATAGATTCTGCATTCTATCCCTCAAATTCTTCTCTTCTTTTATTAAAGGAAACAATGAATTCACTATAGCTGCAACATTGGTCCTCATTTCCTTTAGCTTCCACATAGATCTTCAACTACATATATTTAGTAGAACAACGAGAAAAGTTTGGAGCAAATAATGTTTCAGCAAGGAAACCATACAAGAAACAACTGCAAATGGTCTAACCGCTAAAAACCAGTGACCCACCAGTTCTTTCCAATTTACCCGGTTTTATACGGATTTTACTGTTTTTGCTCCGGTTTCTTGACAGGGGTTTCTTGGGTTGTCCGGACCGGATGACGGACCGGTTACTGGTCAAACCGGCCAGTCCGGTCTGGTTTTCAGAACCTCGTATAAAATACTATGATCTACCATGAATGGACAGTGAAATAGTTGACATGAACTAAACATTACAAACAAATCCTACAGCCAGAATAAGAAAACCTCATAACAGAAATATGATGATTTAAAATGATTTGTTATCAAGAATAAAATTCTATAATATGAGAACAAAAACGAATTTATAATAACAAAAGAAGAAAAAGTACCTAGCACCTCTCAGAACTATTGTGCATGCCTGCCCCATTGCAACACCAGAAAATTTAATCAATTTATCCTCACCAATCATAATTTCCTCGATAAGGTCACAGTGGCCAAGCTTAACAGACTCAGGGTTGTCAAAGGTTGAAGCAATTTCACCACCAGTGACAAGAGCCAGACGCTCAATGCCATCAAAATCAGCATGCTCAATAGTTCCAATACTCCTGTATCAGCAAAGAGCTCCTCTGGAAAATTGTAAATCAATTGTCTGTTAACAAAGCAATTGATGCCATGACCTATTATCTTCTCCACCTTTTCTCTCATTTTCTCATTCTCAGCTCCTTCGATTTCGGCAACTTTAGCCATAGAGTCAACGCGAACACGGGCGCCATATATCTTAACTTTGTCGGTGTCCATGGCAGTGTTTGCAACCAGAGTCTTTGCATTCTCAATGCGCTTTGGTTGTCCAATACCAATTTTCTTGTCAAGAATAAAGCTGAACAAAAAAATAATCAAATTCATAAGGATTATTTTCTATCTAAACAAATGATATAATGATAAGCAATAATGCAATTTTGGATAATAATAATAATAAATTCGAAAGCAAATGCTTCAGTATACAAGAGACAGAAGTTGACGATCATTTGAGTTGACAAAATCCATGAAAACTATTTATGCTACCCGATACAAAAGACAAACAATAAGATTTAAAAAAGTTTATGAAAGAAGCATCTGATATTCAAAATAAAAAAATATCTACCATTTCAGTAATATTACCCTTCATCTAAAAATGAGTCTATTAGTGATCCTCCGGGTTTCTTTATAATCTGGATAGATTCTAGATTGGTGCTTCCCGGTAATTTTAAACATTACCATTAGAAAGAAAGAAAATGGAAATGAAAACATGAAAAATGCATAAAGTTATTAATTATAAATTTTATAACAATAGGGACCTTAAAGATGAAAAATCTGTGGACATAATGCCATAATCACATATCTGCATGCATAGTTTGTAGTTTGTACAGAAGTACAAAAACTGAATAAACTAAATAAATGTCAACGGAGAATATTCTCTACTTTCAAACCATAAAAAATCAGGAATAACAATCGCCACCAATGAAATATTACTATAAAATGGCAAAAGCATTACCAAGGTCAACCCATCAGTTTAGATTTTTACAAAACTTTCAAAGGCACAAACTAGCTATTATGAAACAATATTACAAAACTAAAAAAATATTTAAGGATTGGAAGACATTTTCAGAGCTATATGCATAATGTAAGAAATGATTATAAAATTGCAGGATCATATAAAAAGTGTTGCAACTGAACGTCTGAATAAAATTCACTTTCGAGTATTTAGCCAAGTATTCAAAAAAGCATATAGATCAAAATTGTATCTAATTTATAGAAACTGGAGTTTTACTACAAATGGTACAAAGGAGAAAACTTGTATCCACCAAAACTGAAATAATCGCAGTTCACCTTTAGTCTCATTACAGCATCTACAGCTAATTTTGCAAAGTGCTCCTTGTCTTGTGAGAGAATTTTGGAGCTCAAAGTAGTCCTTGCTATGTTCATCAAGTCTGACCTGAATTTCTCTGCACATTCCAGAAAATTCGTGTATATAAGATAATTAAGATGCAAATGCTTTAATATTCGATCCAGCTGCAAACACAATAATAATGCTAATGATAACAATGTATTCAGAGGGTATGGAGCCAATGGCAAAACATATACACAAGAAATATCCAAAGGGAAAATAAATACCAGTATCTCCTTTGTTATCCACAACCTTCTCTAACAATGCATTACGAGCACACTCAACTGCCATTCGGAAACCTGAAACATATAGCTGGATATGTTAAATACACTCATGTTAATCACAAAGGCATCAATTGGAAGAAAACTATTTAAAACCAATAATGACAGAATCTATTAGAAGTATAAATGGTGTTCAGAGGCACCATAATCAAACTTTTGTGCTTTGTTTCAAGTGCTTCACTATTTTTTCCTTTTAACTCGTCCCGTAAATTTTTATAAATATAATAATAATAATAATAATAATAATAATAATAATAATAATAATAATAATAATAATAATAATAATAATAATAATTAACTAATAATAATAAATAAAACAAAATAACACCACTCATTCTCTCTCTTTCCATCTCACTCCCTCATTTTCTCATTTTTCTCTCTCTCCTTCTCCTTCTCCCTCTCGGCACACTCCCTTCCCTTTCCCCCATTTTCATTTTTTTTTCTTTCTTTCATTCTTCTTCTTATTTCTCACTTAAAGCCACAATAAACCCATGGAAAGGGTATACATTCCCTAAGCAAGCTGCTTCCTCATAATTTCTCAAGTTCTTGGATAAAATTCTTGGGGTTAGGGTTTGTGTTCTAAGGAAAGAAAAAGGGTACCCATCTCTTGAGAGCTGTTGATTGAGACTCATTGAGGTAAATGCCCAACTCTAATCCTAGTATAAATTCATAGAAAAATGTAGCTTTGTTTAAAAACCTTATTTTATGCTTAGAGTAGATTTAGATGATTTTTAGGATTTTCTAGAGTTAGTTAAATTTTAGAATAGATTTTTCTAAAGGCTTGGAAATATTCTTGATACCCAGATTTGTCCGCTGAGATCCTGTCGGCTACTCTGAGAATTGTTAGAGAGCAAAGTTAGACGATTCTCCATAGCTGTGAATTGACGACGATCATCGTCATATATTTTTATACTGCTATTATTATTATTATTTTACTTGTTTTCTATATGAAAGTATTTATTTAAAATTTTGGGAAACACAACTTTTGAATTTTATCTCAATTTCGTCAATTATTTAATTTAATGGTCTTCGCTATATAATATGTTATTTGTTGGATTTACGTATGAGTTAAAGTATTTAAATATTTATTTGTTATGCTATTGAATATATTTTTCATGAATTTCGATTAAATGATTTTAAACGCGTGTTTTGGAAATCGTTGTTGTAATTATTAAATCGTTAACTGCGTTAGGTGCACCTAGTTACCTCGTTGTGATTAGGGAGGGTTACCCGTTAGATGGAACCGCCCCTATGAGAAATATTGTCCGTAGGAGGAAAGTGCTATCAACGAGATGTAAGCTCCCTAATTGATACGTGATGATGCGTTGCGGGAATTGAGAGGAGAGGGCCATCCGTTAGATGGAGCCGCCCCTAAGGGAACGGCCACCCTTAGGAGGAAAGGGCTATCAATGAGATAAAGCCGCCTCTTGGTTCTGAAAATTTGTATTGTTACTTGTTTGATTTTTATGAGGATTTTAAGGTTGTTCATTTGGATTTCGTTTCGTTATTCACTGGATTTTTAATATTTTTGTCAAGCGATTAAACAATTACTCGTGCCTTTTGTGTTTCACTTCCAATTGATGGTGGTTGTTGTCTCCTCACTAAGTCTTTGTGACTTACCCGTTATGTTGCTTATTTTTTTTCAGATTCACAAGCAGCTGAGTAGGAATCTATTAGTTGATTCAAGTCTCAACATACTTCTTTTTGGTAGGCCTCTTTGATCGAGGACCATTTTTGTAACAGTTGTTGAGTCTATGTAATTTGCAGCTATTTTGGAGTTTAGAGAGTCTATTTAGTTTGTTGGAAAGGGTATTAAGAAACTTGATTATGTTATTTGAATTGTGACTAGATTGAGAGTTTGACAGGGATTTCATAAATTTGGAAATGTTGAATTTACAGAGGAGACTCTGTCGAAATTTCGAGTAAAAGTATACGTATTTTTTTTTTTGAAATGGTTAGAGAACGGTTTAGTTATTTAATTGTTGAGTTAATTGATAGGCTTGCCAGGCTAGGAGTATAGCTTGTGCGCCGGTCACGACATTTAAATTTCGGGTCGTGACAAAGTTGGTATCAGAGCCCGGTCGTAGGTCCTAATAGCTGCAAACATAGGGTGATAATAGATTCTTGTTAGTAAATTGTGAACCCGGGCACACCTTACTTATAAGGGCTATTAGCACTCTATGAGAGTCTAAATTGTTGTCTGAATCTGTGTTTAAATTGATCATCACTATCTCTCCACAATTTCTTGTCGTCTTATTCAATCTTTGATCAATGTTCTTTAAATAGGTGAGAATGCCACCAAAGACTAGGAATCCTACTATAAGGGAAATTGTTGATGAGTCAATTTCCCAAGCTCAAGGCGCTCTTGAACGAGGTCGTGTTTCAGTTCGTGCTCGAAATAGGCGTAGAGCTAATGTTGGCGGACGTGGTTTGAATGCTGATGTTGAGGTACCTAGGAGGAGGCGCGGAAATCCAGCCATGGAAGAGTTTGCTGCTGGTCTGCAGGGATTACAACAGGTTGTGCAACAACTTGTGGTGGTTGTCGTCGGACGACAACACGAGGGTGATCAAAGACATGAAAATATCAATGGTCAACAAGAGGTTAGACAAGCTGAGCATCAAACGACTACTGTAATGAGGGGTATTGAGGTCACTTTACCAGACTTCATGAAGCTTAAACCTCCTACCTTTTCTGGTTCTAGTGCAACTGAGGATCCACAACAATTCATTGATAGTCTAGAGCGACTTTGGAGAGCAATGGGTTGTTCTGAGGTAAGAGCAGTAGAATTGACATCATTTCAGCTAATAGGTATGGCACGTGATTGGTTTGATATAGTGTCACGTGGAAGACAAGTGGGGTCACCTCCGTTAGCATGGGGGGAGTTCTCTCAGTTGTTCATGGCTCGTTTTCTTCCGGAGAGTGTTAGAGATGGATTAGCTCATGAGTTCGAGCGTTTGGAGCAAACAGAGGGTATGACAGTTTCAGAGTATAGTGCACGTTTTACACAGCTCTATAGACATGCTCCTTATCCTATCACTGAGGAGATGCGTGTTAAGAGGTTCGTCAGAGGATTGAAGGATTACTTATTTAGGTCGATGGTTGGATCTAATTGTTCTACTTTTGCTGAGGTTTTGAGTTTGGCCCTTTTAATTGAGCAACGAGAAAAGGAAAAAGGAGACAATAGACAAGATTCACATATGAAGCAAAGGATTGAAGGATCTTACAGTAACTACTCAAATCGCGGTGGTGGATCTATGTTTGGTTATCAGGGGCAACAAAGACTCATGTCTCAAAGGGGTGGTCATAGTGGGCAGTCTTCTAGGACAGTGCAGATTCGTAGATCAGATTTTGGAGCAGCATCACAATCCACTTTCCCTCAGAGACATTCTGATGTTTCAGCTACACGATATTCTACTTGTGGTAGGTTTCACTTCGGGGATTGTTCTAGAGATGGTAATGCTAAGGTGTGCTACCAATGTGGCCAAATAGGTCACATCAGGAGGGATTGTCTTGTAGACACGACACACCCATCATCTAGTTATGCATCAACACCAACAACTTTGGCATCTCCTCAGACTCATTCTGCACCTATGCGTCAAAGTGGAAATTCCTATGTCAGAGGTTCAGGAACATCTCAGCAGGGAGGTATAGGATTTGGTGGTAGAGGTCAGTTACCAGCAGGAAGAGGTCAGGCTCGAGTGTTTGCTTTGACACGTCAGGATGCTCAGACATCCAATGCAGTAGTTACAGGTATACTTTCTATTTGTTCTAGAGATGCACATGTTTTGTTTGATCCTGGAGCTACACATTCTTTTGTATCCTAGTGGTTTTGCTACTTGTCTTGTATAAGTTTTTATCTTCTTTAGAAGAACCTTTAGTTGTAGTCACACTTGTTGGAGGAAATTTACTTGCTAAGTCGGTGTATCGTTCTTGTAATATAACTATTGATGACAAGGTGTTGCCGGTAGATTTAGTAGTTATTGACTTGATAGATTTTGATGTGATTTTGGGTATGGATTGATTGGCTTTTCATCATGCCACTTTGCATTGTCATAACAAAGTGGTGAAATTTGAGATACCGGGGAAATCAATCTTCTCGTTTCAAAGAGAACGTTGTTGGGTACCATATAACCAAATCTCAGTCTTGGCAGCTAGCAAGTTAATGATAAGAGGTTGTCAAGCGTACTTAGCCTTGGTAAGGGATACACAAGTTGCTGAAGAGAAATTAGACAAAATTCCAATAGCATGTGAGTTTCTAGATGTTTTTCCGGAAGAACTTCCTAGGTTAACACCTGATAGGGAGATCGAGCTTTCTATAGACTTAGTTCCTAACACTCACCCTATATCTATACCTCCTTATCGTATGGCACCAGCAGAACTTAAAGAGTTATGAGAACAACTTCAAGATCTTCCAGAATTGGCCCAGACCTACCACAGTGAAGGAGATTCGGAACTTTCTTGGTTTAGCCGGTTATTATTGACGTTTTGTGAAGGATTTCTCAAAGATTGCATCTTCGTTAACTAGGCTGATTCGGGATCGCTTATTGACAGCTCAAAGTAGGCAAAAATCTTATTCTGATAAGAGACGTCGTCCCTTAGAGTTTTCAGAGGGAGAACATGTATTCCTACGAGTCTCGCCAATGAAAGGAGTTTTGCGATTTGGTAAGAAGGGGAAGCTAAGTCCAAGATTCATTGGACCATTTGAAATTTTGGAAAGGGTCGGATCGGTAGCATATCGCTTGGCACTTCCATCAGATCTCTCGGGAGTTCATCTAGTCTTTCATATTTCGATGCTTCGGAAGTATCTTTATGACCCTTCTCATGTGATTAATCATGAAGACGTACAGTTAGATGAGAGTCTATCATACGTTGAGCATCTTGTAGCTATATTAGATCGCCAAGTGAGACGTTTACGCTCAAAAGATATAGTTTCAGTAAAAGTCCTTTGGCGTGGTCCATCTGGTGAAGAAACTACTTGGGAAACCGAAGAAGTCATCCGTGCAAAGTACCAATACTTAAGTTGAAACTCAAGGTTAGTGGTATGTATTAAATAAATTCGAGGACGAATTTTTTTATAAGGGGAGGAGATTGACACGTCCCGTAAATTTTTATAAATATAATAATAATAATAATAATAATAATAATAATAATAATAATTAACTAATAATAATAAATAAAACAAAATAACCCCACTCATTCTCTCTCTTTCCATCTCACTCCCTCATTTTCTCATTTTTCTCTCTCTCCTTTTCCTTCTCCCTCTCGGCACACTCCCTTCCCTTTCCCCCATTTTCATTTTTTTTTCTTTCTTTCATTCTTCTTCTTATTTCTCACTTAAAGCCACAATAAACCCATGGAAAGGGTATACATTCCCTAAGCAAGCTGCTTCCTCATAATTTCTCAAGTTCTTGGATAAAATTCTTGGGGTTAGGGTTTGTGTTCTAAGGAAAGAAAAAGGGTACCCATCTCTTGAGAGCTGTTGATTGAGACTCATTGAGGTAAATGCCCAACTCTAATCCTAGTATAAATTCATAGAAAAATGTAGCTTTGTTTAAAAACCTTATTTTATACTCAGAGTAGATTTAGATGATTTTTAGGGTTTTCTAGAGTTAGTTAAATTTTAGAATAGATTTTTCTAAAGGCTTGGAAATATTCTTGATACCCAGATTTGTCCGCTGAGATCCTGCCGGCTACTCTGAGAGTTGTTAGAGAGCAAAGTTAGACGATTCTCCATAGCTGTGAGTTGACGACGATCATCGTCATATATTTTTATACTGTTATTATTATTATTTTACTTGTTTTCTATATGAAAGTATTTATTTAAAATTTTGGGAAACACAACCTTTGAATTTTATCTCAATTTCGTCAATTATTTAATTTAATGGTCTTTGCTATATAATATGTTATTTGTTGGATTTACGTATGAGTTAAAGTATTCAAATATTTATTTGTTATGCTATTGAATATATTTTTCATGAATTTGGATTAAATGATTTTAAACGCGTGTTTTGGAAATCGTTGTTGTAATTATTAAATCGTTAACTGCGTTAGGTGCACCTAGTTACCTCGTTGTGATTAGGGAGGGTTACCCGTTAGATGGAGCCGCCCCTATGAGAAATATTGTCCGTAGGAGGAAAGGGCTATCAACGAGATGTAAGCTCCCTAATTGATATGTGATGATGCGTTGCGGGAATTGAGAGGAGAGGGCCATCCGTTAGATGGAGCCGCCCCTAAGGGAACGGCCACCCTTAGGAGGAAAGGGTTATCAATGAGATAAAGCCGCCTCTTGGTTCTGAAAATTTGTATTGTTACTTGTTTGATTTTTATGAGGATTTTAAGGTTGTTCATTTGGATTTCGTTTCGTTATTCACTGGATTTTTAATATTTTTGTCAAGCGATTAAACAATTACTCGTGCCTTTTGGGTTTCCCTTCTAATTGATGGTGGTTGTTGTCTCCTCACTAAGTCTTTGTGACTTACCCGTTATGTTGCCAGATTCGCAAGCAGCTGAGTATGAATCTATTAGTTGATTCAAGTCTCAACATACTTCTTTTTGGTAGGCCTCTTTGATCGAGGACCATTTTTGTAACAGTTGTTGAGTCTATGTAATTTGCAGCTATTTTGGAGTTTAGAGAGTCTATTTAGTTTGTTGGAAAGGGTATTAAGAAACTTGATTATGTTATTTGAATTGTGACTGGATTGAGAGTTTGATAGGGATTTCATAAATTTGGAAATGTTGAATTTACAGAGGGGACTCTGTCGAAATTTCGAGTAAAAGTATACGTATTTTTTTTTGAAATGGTTAGAGAACGGTTTAGTTATTTAATTGTTGAGTTAATTGATAGGCTTGCCAGGCTAGGAGTATAGCTTGTGCGCCGGTCACGACATTTAAATTTCGGGTCGTGACATTAACTCATCTTTCTAGAAAGAAGACAAGCCCATTGACAATGAAACTAAAGTAAGGGAGGAACCAATGAAGCAGCCTTGGAAAAGAAAAAATTTGAAAAATGAAAAAATTTCATCGAGTGCTTCCATCCTTTTATCACATCCATCAACAAATTGGTTTGTAATTTAATTACAAGTATAGACAGCTATATTTTAGAAACAATAAATTTTTGCATTTATTGACTCACTATCAACCTTCAAAGGAGTATCCAACAATGTTAAGACACTAAAGAAGGATTTTCTGTACAATTACTTATGATGTGAGCTTCCTATACTACTCAGACTATGAATCAATGTAGTTGTCACTACAAGAAGTTTATCAACATGCAAGCAAAACTAAATTTTCATCATAAGGATAAATGGATCATTTTGAAAAGAAAGGAAATCAACCTGCTATTATAGTCATTGGATGAATTTTAGCTGCAACCAGCTTTTCTGCCTCCCTTAAAAGTTCCCCGGCCAATACAACAACAGATGTTGTTCCCCGGCCAATACAATAACAGATGTTGTTCAATCATCGGAAGCTTTGGCTTTGGTGTTGATTGTTTTTATCTTGTTTAGGATGATGCTGCTGTTAATATTTTTCTCCTTCATTCTTTGTACTCGTACATATGATCACTACAAAAATTTTGAAACATTGCGACACATGCCTTGCGACGGTTTTTAGAAAACTGCCTCCGTTCATACACTGCGGCGGTTCCTGCGGCGTTTTTTCCCAACCGTCGCCGTAATTGATTCAAAATTAGAAATGTCCTTTTGCCCTAAAATTTCAGAAATAAAAGTCTATGCCATTCCGGTCGTTCCTCCACAATGTTCAGTTGATGCCATTCCGGTCGTTCCTCCACACGTGTTTTCAGGTTCTTGTGGTTAATTTCTCTTTTCTGGAAACTGTTTTTCATGCTTGTGTTTTTTATTTTTCGTGCTTCCTCTTCAGTTATAGTTTATTGATTGAAATTTCGGTATGTGTTTAGTTGTTAGTGAGAAGGAACTGAATTCAAGTTGAGATTTTTCTTTTCTTTTCTTTTTTGTTTCTCTGATGGTTTTTTCACTAATAAATTTGATTCTTCTATTACTATTTTTATTGTTGATTGTTTTGTTATGTGTTAATTTAGTTTTTGGGGGGTTTTTTGATTTGAAGCTGAAGGGGTGGTGTTATTTTAATATTTTGGATCGTTGGTTGATCTTTTTGTTTAATGGCTTTGGCTGCTTGTGTTTAATATCTTAGTTTAGTGAACATATTGTGTTACTTGAGTCTTATTTTCTCTGTTTTTATGTTGCCCAGTGCTGTCAATTATAGAGGTTTTTGTGCAGGCCAATATACTGCTTATTTAATGGCTTTGGCTGCTTGTGTTTGATATCTTAGTTTAGTGAACATATTGTGTTACTTGAGTCTTATTTTCTCTGTTTTTATGTTGCCCAGTGCTGTCAATCATGTTTTTGGGCCACTCTTAAGGGTCTAAACTTATTTTCTCTGTTTTTACGTTCCATGGGTTATCCATCTTTTTCATCTCTTAACTCAAGGTACTTGTCTTCACACATTCCAAGTCCAAGTAATGCTTCAGTAAGTTTCATGATCGGTTCATCCAGTCATCATCAGCATCCACTCCGTTATAGTGAGTCAGCCGCAAGCTTCTCATCGTTTGCGTCTGCCAACTCCCTTCCGGAATGTTGAGTTGTGTAATTTGATTTTATCATATGATTGTGACGTCTGCTTATTTCCATGTAACACTTCGGCATTCCCTACCGCCGTTCCGTGTCTCTCCTCTGGCAAACAACTTCCTTGTTGGCATATCCGGTGTACATTATAACATCTTTGTGATGTTAGCTTTCTTTACTTTATATGTGGTGGTTAAGATTCTTACATTTTCAGGTTGGTGAGCTTTGAGTACAGTAGTCACCAGTGTGTGTTGTTTTGTACTTTGAATATTGATGTTTTGATATCAAAGTATAGTTAACTGCTGCTGACAAGAGAAGAGAAATGTTGGACTATATAGAGAAGATTGAAGTCAGAATAGTTGTTTGTATTCTGTCTAATGTGTTTCTCCAATTGAAATATGAGATCATGTGATAATATGGA
Organism: Cicer bijugum; assembly: GCA_037974875.1. Taxonomy (NCBI): domain Eukaryota; kingdom Viridiplantae; phylum Streptophyta; class Magnoliopsida; order Fabales; family Fabaceae; genus Cicer; species Cicer bijugum. The sequence continues at coordinate 2,668,495 of JBBPBT010001258.1, read as the reverse complement.
GTTACCTATATTCATCTAACTGCTACACTGAGTGTCAATAATACAATGTACAAATTTTTTGTGGAATTTAGCTTTAATGTTGATTTTTATATTTATATATATTGGTGGTGCTGGAAAGAGGTAGTTTACAAACTGACCAAACGGCTTGAGGTTTTGGGCCACTCTTAAGGGTCTAAAGGGAATGTAAGGGACAAATGGGTCGAGCTCATGAGAGATTAGACTATCATGTTTTTGTACAGTTTTTGGTGAGGCTAATAACGGTTAGATATTGTTAGAAATATGGTAGGTTTTAGCCTATTGTATTTATAGTTTGTTGCCGAAAAGTATAATGAAATTGAGAGGTTTTGATGCTTCAAGCAGTTTTTGTTTGCTATTTCAGTTGAATAACCTAAGTTTGCTGATATTTTTTTTAATTTTGTGATTAGATCCAGGATCATAAACAAGTTGAGGAGTTGTCTTCGCTACTTTGAAGTTAATTCATTTCATTGCTATTTGTAATGGACTTGATGTTTTGAATAGTATTAGTATAGTTTATTTATATTAATCAATGTTAGGTATTAGTGTAATGTATTAATTGTACACTTTGAAGGCATTGGAAGGATTGTGTTAGGCATCTTAGAATCATGCAGATTGGAAAATTAATCTAATGTGGTACTCTATTCTCTTGGCTTTGTATTATTTTTGTGCTATTGTGTAGTTATTTTGGATTTAGAAAATTTGTTATGTTGTTTAGTTATTGATTTTGTATGAACATATGCTACTGCACATTTTGTTTTTTAAAAATAAATTCTTTTTACATTGGTTTTATAATTAATATCAGCCTAAACTTACCATAAAGCTTTCCGTCCATCGTATTCTTTTTGTGGTTTTTTTTTTAATGGCTTTGGCTGCTTGTGTTTGATATCTTAGTTTAGTGAACATATTGTGTTAAATGAGTCTTATTTTCTCTGTTTTTATGTTGCCCAGTGCTGTCAAAACAATTTGTGCCAAACATAAGTTAGGCATAGAAATATAAGTTTAAATTCTGCAATTTAACTTCTGCACTTTAAACCAATTAGTAATGATTTTGAATAGTAGTAATATCATTATAATGCATTTATAAATGTTATTTAATAATTTATATATGAATAGTACTAATATCATTATAATGCATTTATAAATGTTTAATATTTTATATTTTTAAATATTTGAATTAGGAGCTTATTTCATCACTAATGTTGCAGGTAGAATACTGTTGTTTCGAGTCTTTGGAAAAACAACTGCTAAAAAGATTTGGTATTCAGTTTAGAAGTGAGTATTGTTGAAGGTTATAAACTTACATAGCTTGCTAAGGTTAGTCTAACTTTTTATGTATGAGTATAAGGTTGTTATGATCTTCTTTTTTTTTTTTTGTATTTTTTATGTTTATTTAGACTTGTTCTTCTTTAAGGACATTTGTTTTGTGAATCTGCTTTATGACTCTTTTGCATGTTTTGATCCTTTATGCATAGTGAAACTGTTTTGTTTAAGGTTAATCTCTTTTCTATTATAAGTTGAATTATGTTATTTGTATGTCAAAATAACATATGTGAATCTTCTTTGAAGCAATGGATAAGTCATGGATTAAGCAGCCACACACATCGGCTGAATATGATCAAGGGATAAAGGGATTTATTACTTTTGCCTTTCGAGATGAATTAGAAAATGGTGAAATAATATGCCCTTGTAAATGTTGTGGTTTCAAAAAACCGCAAAGTAGAAGTATAACGTACGATCACTTAAAGTGCAAACCATTTCCAAAGGGATACACCATTTGGATACATCATGGAGAGTCCATAGGAGAAACTAGTAATATCCCACCTAGTAATGTTTCAAATATAGTTCAAGACACAGTTGTCGTTGACGATCATATGCAGAACATGATCAATGATGTTTTTGGAGTCGAAGGTCCAGCAAAGGAAGTACCCATTGAATCAAATGCAGAGATTGATCAGAATGAAGATATAGTGCAAAATGCAAGTCAGCAAAGGTATGAAGAGGCCAAAGAGTATTACGAATTAAGTAGAGAGGGAGAACAACCTTTGTATGAAGGGTGTGTTAAATATTCAAGACTATCTTTTTTGGTAAAATTGTATCATAGCAAATGCTTATGTGGAATGACTGATAAAGCCATGACAATGGTTTTAGAGTTATTAAAAGATGCATTTGAATTTGCAAATATACCAAATTCATTCTATGAAGCCAAGAAAACAATCACGAAGCTTGGTTTAAATTATGAAAAGATCCCTGTTTGTCCGAATAATTGTATGCTTTATTGGGGTAATAAGGAAGATGACGAGAGGGAGACCTGCAAAATTTGTAACACTTCCAAATGGAAATCAAAAGCAAAAGTTGGTGCAATTGGAGTGTCTGGTGATGGCAATAATCGAAAGAAAGTTCCTGCAAAAGTTCTTCGTTATTTTCCATTAAAACCATGGTTACAAAGATTATTTTTGTCATCAAAGTCGGCCGAGGATATGAGATGGCATGCAATCGATAGTAAGAATGATGGAATGTTGAGGCATCCTAGAGATTCTGAAGCTTGGAAACATTTTGACTTGACACACACTTGGTTTGCGTCAGACCCGCGAAATGTGAGACTTGCATTGGCTAGTGATGGTTTTAATCCTTTTGGTATGATGAGTACAAATTATAGTATTTGGCCAGTTATTCTCATTCCATACAATACTCCTCCATGGGTGTGCATGAAAGATACATCTTTTATAATGTCAATGATAATTCCTGGTAAAAAAATGCCAGGAAATGATATTGATGTCTACTTACAACCTCTAGTCAAAGAATTAAAGGAGTTATGGGAAACAGGTGTCGATACATACGATTCATTCAAAAAAGAGATGTTCACATTGCATGCAAGTTTGATGTGGACAATTAGCGATTTTCCGGGATTGGGTACACTTTCTGGGTGGAACACTTACACCGGACTTGCTTGCCCATTATGTAACATTGACTCTACTCCTCGTCGTCTTCCTCATAGCAAAAAATGGTGTTTTATGGGTCATCGTCGTTTTCTTGATCAGAGACATAGATTTAGATTGAACAAGGTTCGGTTTGATGGTCAACAAGATATGCGTGGTCCACCTAAAATGTTATCTGGGATTCAAATTCTTGAACAAGTTCAAAACATTAATGTAACATTTGGTAGAAATCCAGAGAAAGAAAGGTCGGGAAAAAGAACACGTGGTGGACGACCTACACAAGGTGTTAATCAACAATGGAAAAAGAAAAGCATATTCTTTGAATTGCCATATTGGAAAGATAATCTTCTGCGCCATAATCTTGACATGATGCATATTGAGAAAAATGTGTGTGATAATATCATATTTACTTTGCTAAATGATAGCACCAAAAGTAAAGATCATCTTAATGCAAGAAAAGACCTTAAAGCTATGGGCATAAGACCTGATCTTTGGCCCAATGAAAATGGAAGAATTTCTCCTACAGTCTTTACTCTGACTACTAATGGTAAGAAGAGATTTTTAACAACTTTAAAGAATATCACTGTGCCTGATGGTTATTCGAGCAACATTTCAAGATGCATTGACATGGAAAATCTTAAGTTGAATGGAATGTTGAAGAGTCATGATTGTCACATATTGATGGAACAACTTTTACCGTTAGCCATTCGAACAACATTACCTGATGATGTTTCAGCTATATTGATTGAATTTTGCTCATTCTTTAGACAATTATGTAGTAAAGTATTGAATGTTGATGATTTGGAAAAATTGCAAAGTCATATTGTCCTTACTTTATGCCACATGGAAATGATATTTCCTCCCTCATTTTTCACTGTTATGGTTCACTTGGTTGTTCACCTTGTTGAAGAAGTTAAACTTGGAGGTCCTGTTCATTATCGATGGATGTATCCTATTGAAAGGTAAAATATGTGTGATCTTGTTCCTTCAATAATTAGTAGTTGACAATTTTGTTCTAACTAATATTATTGTGGTTCAATAATAGGTACTTAGGACAACTTAAATCGTATGTACGTAATAAAGCACGACCAGAAGGGTCTATTGCAGAAGGATACCTTGTACAAGAGATTCTTACATTTTGTTCAAGATATCTAGAAAACATTGAGACTAGATGGAATCAACTTGGTCGTGTAGATGATGAGCCTATTAATGAGATACAAAGTGACTCACGTGTAGCCGAATTATTTCCTAGAGTTGGAAAACATGTTGGTGGATCTTCATACTACACCCTTACGCCAATTGAAAAGTTACAGGCTCATAGACACGTTTTAACAAACTGCATCATAGTTGACTACTATCTAAGGTAAGTAATTTTATTCTATTTGTATTATTTACCAATAAGTTTTTTTCTTCTATACATCTAATTTTAAATAACCAAATAGGCAATATAGAAGTATTATTCGAAGCCAAATGAGGAGTGGTGCAAGGAGTGCTTCTGAGGTAGACAAGAAGGTTCATAGAGAGTTTCCTAATTGGTTCTGCAATCGTGTTAGTGTTGATGACAAAATTGGTGATTGAGTTCCTTTGGTTTTTAATAAGAATGTGACTAATTGTATATTTTATGATGTTTAGATTTGCAACAACCTCGACAACATTTGTGGATCTGATAAAAATGTTCTCGTTAGTCTTGCTCAAGGTCCTTCTGATAAAGTTAGAAGGTTCACTGCATTTAATGTCAATGGATTCAAATTTCGAACATTGGCACGAGACAATTTATTAAAAACTCAAAATAGTGGAGTTTTTGGCATGTTCGGAACACGAAGTTACTCAAGCAATAGTGATGCGCAAATGAGATTTGGAGGGGTGCCTTACTATGGAAAATTGATAGATATCATTGAGCTTTCCTATGATGGCTTCAAAGTACCCATGTTTAAATGCAAATGGGCGAATACCACAAATCCAAGAGGCATTAAGATGGATAAGCTGGGTTTTACCTCTATAAATTTTTCAAGACTAATACATATTGGAGAGCATGAAGATGATGAGCCATATATTAAAGCGTCAGAAGCTCAAATGGTTTATTATGTGGATGATGAAAAGGAAAAAGGATGGAGCATACCTATTCATTTAAAGCCAAGAGACTTGTATGACATGGGTGGAGATGATGAAATTATGGCACCCATTGAACCATACCCATCTCAAAATTTGGAACAAATTTTTTCTAATGAAACCACACATATACAATTGGCAAGAATGGCTACAGATGATGATCCTGAAACTTCAACTTTTAATGACGATTTTGATGACAACAATCATGATATGGATTTATGATTGTTAATAATCCTAGTTTGTTGTTTATGATATGGTATTCTTCAATCTATATTATTTTTTTACTATTTTTTTATTAATGTGTTTAATGTGCTCATTTTTGTTATTATATTCGTTTTTGTGTTAAGCATAATTATGACAGTCATCTTTGAAAATCCTATTTGTTTAGCTATTTGCATCATTCTAACTTGGTTGTCATCATTGTTTACAGTGTAAGTGTATTTGGAGTCTCAATCTTGTGAACAAAATGGAATCATCATATGAGGATATTCGGCGCAAAACGATGGAAGAGAATAAAAAAAGGATGGAGGCTCTCAATCTAACTCATCTCTCTCAATCCCTTCACAAATCTTCTTCTACCATTTCAAAAACGTCACTGGTTAGTAATAACTAAAAATATTAACAATTTAAGATGTTTCTTATTCGTATGTGTTGATTTTTATTTATTTACATGGATAATAAATTATTGTAGCGTTTCAAGAAGGGCCGCTCGAGACTTATACTACCTCGAGATCTTGAAGTAGCCAAAATGAAGCACTTGCGGAGACATAGTTTACAACCAACAGTTCAAACGACAAGTCTGCCACTTGCCCAAGTGACAACACTGCCACAAATGCAACCGATAGAACCATTACCATCTCCAATGACAGCACCACCATCTGCAGTGCAACCGACAAATCCATCAGTTTCTCAAGCCCCACCTTCTCAAGCAACAACATTGCCAGAAGCGCAAATGATAGAACCACATCATTATCCGTTAACAACACCACCAACTACAAAAAAACAATTTTGCAAGAAACATCCTCTCACTCTGAAGATGTGGTAGAAGATGAGCCAGAAATTTCTCAAAAACGGAATTCTGCATATTGGGATGTAGAAGTTATTAGTATGTTATCTAATGTCTAATTATATTTATAAAATTTAATTGTTTTACTTGATTATGATATGACATATTTCTTTGAATTATGTGTTAGATGAGGCGGGACATATTTCAAAGACGCACTTAAGGGTATCAGACGTGCTTGGAGCTCCTCCAAATGTTTGTAGAATAATAACTAGATGGAATTCAACTCGGCAACCAGTAGGATCAGCTGCTGGTTTGTTAGGCGGTTTTTTGGGTGAAATTGCAAGGAAGTTTAAGGATTTTCCTATAATGTACGACAATTGGAAATTAGTTCCATCGAAAAGAAAAGATAAAATTTTTAAGGATAAAATACAGGTATCAATGATAAACAATTGAATATTCTTTATTTATTGTTTTCATTGTAAACTAACTTTTTTTAATAATTATTCTAGTCAAAATTTGTTGTTGACGATGGAGACAACAAAAAATATATCCTTACGAGCCTTGGAAAGAAATGGCGAGATGCACGATGTAGGTTGTTTAAGAAATTTTATAAGTGGGATATTTCTTTGGAGGAAAACCTACAAAATTATCCACGTTCTATTAATCAAGACCATTGGAGTATTTTTGTCCAATACAGGCGTAAGAAGGATACAATGGTAATCATTCTTTTGTTAGATTGTCATTTATTTTCTATTGTTTAGATTTTTGATGTCATTTGTTATCATTGCAGGAGAAAGCTGATAAAAATGCTGCAAATATAGAAAAACTAACAATCCTTCATACATTAGGCTCTAAGACGCTTGCAAGGAAGAGGGATGAGTTGGTAGGATTTCACTCAATCTACTATTGATTGCATATTTAATTGAACAAGTACTTATTACATGTGTTTACTTGTAGGAACTGAGAGATGGTCGAAAATACAGTAGGGGTGAAATGTATGAAGGAAAAATATGATGGGTCATTTGTCAGTGATGAGGCCAAGGAAAAATCTGTAAGTATAAATAATAGAAGTGTTATATGATTGTAACTATTTCTTATTGACCACTTTATAAATCAAAGATGCAACTGTTAGTTTTGGTAATAGTGAGTTGCAAAGATATAAAGTTTCTTATTTGGTTGGTAATAGTGATTTGCAAAGTTAGACATTTATGTTACAAAGAGGAATTTAGTTTGCTTTATCTGTTTGCGCAGGAACAATTGCAAGCTGAAATTGGGAAAACTTCTTCTCCAAATGAAGCATTTGTTAATGTTTTTGGAAAAGAACATCCAAGATATGTTCGTTGTATGGGACTTGGAATAACACCGTCTCAAATTACTACATCTACTTCTCACTCTGTAAGATCAATGTCTTCCTCGGAAGCTAATGAAAAGATGGAGAAAATGCAAGCTGAAATCGATAGGCTAAAGAAAAGGGATGCTGAAGTTGATATGTTGAAAGAGCAAATTGCTTTCTTGTTGCAAATGCAAAATTCTAGAGAAAAACAGGTAAATTTTTTTTCATAGCAAACCTATTTAAAAATCATGTGAGAACTGTTTGTCCTTAGTTAAAAATATCGATTGTGTAATGTTTATTTGTAGCTATATAAGATATTCGGTTAATTAGTATTTGACAATATTTATCAATATTCATTGAGGTTAATAAATACTTTTTTTTTCAGGCAACAAACATAGAATCGCCAATAGAAGGTAGACGTTCATCTGCGTCTAGCCACCAACCTGATGATCGTGGAACAACATCATTACGAACTTTTTAGATATTTGGATAAACTTCTATGTTTGATGGAGTCATTTTGTATGTTTAGTCACTCCACTAATGTTTTGAATATTTAAACAACTTTATTTATTGTTTCAGTTAACTTCAATGTATGAATTAGTGTTATTTTTTTTTGGAAAAAAATTATATAAATTGGATTTAGGTACAATTGTTATATAATTATGTATTTAAATTATGTGGATGATATTTATGAATATTTTGTATTTTAATTAATAAAAAATAGGAAAAAAATTATACCATATTTTATTATTTTAAAATATTAGGTTTGCGACGGTTCAAACTGCCTCCAAATAAATATAGCGACGGTTGATAACTGTCGCAATTTTTTAAAAACAAATAAGCTTGAGTGTGTTAGGAACCGTCGCAATCTATAGATAGAGGCGGTTAGGAACCGTCGCAAATGTTGCCGACGGTTGGAACGACGGTTTTAGGAACCGTCGCAAAAAGGCCTCGCGACGCACGGATCTGCGACAGTTACAGAACCGTCGCAATCATCTTTTGGAGGCGGTTATAACCGCCGCAGATGTGTCTTACAACTGTCGCAAATAAATTATTTTTCTTATAGTGGATTATTCCTTTGTTGCGGTTTTGATTGTTTACTTTATTTTTAATATTATCTTCTGTATTTATATTTTGCTTTTAAAGATATATTTATGCGACTGTTTACGTTGATGATTATGTAATTATATTTATGGTTTTGATTGTATTTATATTTATGTATGCAGGTGACTAGATCTGAGTTTCCATAATTATGGCAGTAAGTTACATGCTATTGATTTTGTTATTATTTTTCTTTTATACTCTTTTTTTGTTTTATTTTTTTAATTTTTAAAATTTCTTGTATGGTGAAATCAACCTTTAAGAAATCAAACGCCTTCTTGCATTTGTCATCAAAGGTGAAACTGACATCTTTTTGCATCAAATTCGACAGTGGAAGAGATATCTTGCTGAAATCCTTGATAAATCGCCTGTCAAAACCTGCATAGCCTAGAAAAGAACGAATCTCACAGATGCAAGATGGATAAGACAAATTCGAAATCACATTAATTTTGGCAAGATACACTTCAATCTCATTTATAGAGATCACATGTCCCAAAACTATCCCTTGTTCAACCATAAAATGGCATTTTTCATAATTCAACACAAGGTTAGTTTCAATACATCTATGAAAAACTATATCTAAATTGTTCAAGCATGCATCAAATGAGGAACCATACACATTAAAATCATCCATGAAAACTTCAATACAATTTTCTATCAAGTCAGAGAAAATATTGATCATGCAGCCTTGAAAAGTGCCAGGAGCATTGCATAGGCCAAAGGGCATCCTCCTCTAGGCAAATGTACCAAAAGCACAAGTGAATGTAGTCTTTTCTTGGTCCTCTAGTGCAATATGGATATGAAAATAACCAGAAAAACCATCAAGAAAACAACAATGTGACTTACCAGCCAAACACTCAAGCTTCTAATCAATGAATGGTAAAGGAAAATGATCTTTTCTAGTTACTTGGTTTAGTCTCCTATAATCGATGCATACTCTCCAACTGTTCTGCACTCGTGTGGGGATAAGTTCATTATTTTCATTTTTAACCACTGTGAGTCCAGTTTTCTTTGGGACTACCTGCACCGGACTCACCCATTGACTATCAGAGATGGAGTATATAATGCTTGTTGGCAAGAGCTTGGTCACTTCTTTTTTTACAACATCCAAAATTAATGGGTTAAGTCACCTTTGGGGCTGCCTGACTGATTTTACCCCGTCCTCCACTAGTATCCTATGCATACACATGGATTGGCTAATACCAGGAATATCAACCAAGGTCCATCCGATTGCCTTCCTGTGTTTTCTCAAAGTCTGCAACAGCTTATGTTCCTGTTCATCTTCAAGTTTGGCTGAAATAATCATAGTTAACTTGCCATTTCCTTCTAAATAAGCATATTTCAAATGTTCAGGAAGTGGTTTAAGCTCTATAGTCGGTGGTTGTTCAATGGAAGGTAGAACACAAGTGCTCGAAGCTAAGTCTGCAAAATCAATTATGTTAGTAGAAATATCAATAATAGTACAATGATCAACTTGCAAGGCAGCTTCGATCTCAGTACATACATAGCACAATTGAGTATCTGTACAAAGTTCACAAGTATAAGTATCATCAAAACCAGACAATGAAGGAAAATCAGTGGCAAACATATATGAGTAAGTGTCATCAACCAAATCAGCAAGCAATTCAATTTGAAAAATAGAATGCTCTTCCACGGGGTGTTTCATAGCATCAAAGATGTTAAATTTTACAATGCTATCACCAAATTCCATGGATAGAGTTCCAGCATGCACATCAATTTTTGTTCTAGCAGTTTTCAAGAATGGTCTTGTAAGATCCTTAATTTTAAATCTTAAATTATACAATTTTAGGGTATTTTGTGTGGAATTTCTTAGACTTTTAGCCCAGTTTTTGGTATTTAGTGAGTTTTAATGCCCAAAAATATATTTTGATGCCCCGATTAAAATTACTTGTCGATAAATAAATTAAATTAAGTGCGGTGAATCCTTTACGAAGAATTTAATTCTGGGGAGTTTTGTTAAAAATATCTCGAGTTGGTAAAAATTGTATCTGTCAATTGAGTTGCGACGATAGTAGATATTTTTAACAAAAGGTGGTTTGGAGAGGTTATGGGTGAAATGATAATTTTAATAAATATCTAGATATTTTGAGATATTTGTTAAGTTATAATTAATATATGTATAAATATATATATGTATATATATATATATATATATATATTTGGTTGGAGGGAAAAGAAAAGGAAATAGAAAGGAAGGAAAAATAAAAGAAAGAAAAAACAGAAGAAAGCAAATGAAAAGAAAACAGAACATCTTTTTCCTCACCCTGCATCGCGCTACCTCCATCTTTTCATCCTCCTCTTTTCTTTTTGTTTGATCTCTTTTGCTTCAAGAAAAGGAACCCAAGGCTTAGTGGGTGAGAAGACAAGGATTTCTCATCTTCATACTTCCTCGTTGATTTGAAAACGAGTTAGGGATTTTAAAATCGTCAAACACAATCTCCCATGTTTCATCTAGATCTAAGCTTCGTTTCGCGAAGGGATAGAAGGGAAAGTTGCTCACCACCACGCTACGATGCTAGTGAACTAACTTTGGAAGCGACGTCGCGAGCAAAGATTTTACCGGATTTACTCGCGGTACCGTAATCACACGTTAAAGCTAACGTTAAGGTAAGGGCTCCTTCCAAACTTTTAGTTTGCATTTAGGGACTTATCTGTGGTTGTGTGAAAAATATTTTTGTTAGGGTTGAAGTGTTGATTTGGGGAAAATGAATTTAATGCTTTTATGGGTGAAATTTTACAGTTGAGTTTTGGTGATATTGATGAGTGTTTCATGGAAAATGAATTTAACTCATTTATGTCTGGTTTTGAGGAAATAAAATTTGATGTGTTTGAGTGGTGGGTTGAGATAATTTTGTGGTTGTCGTGTTTGACGTGTTCATAATTAATATTTATAAATTTTGAGATGTGTTTGTGTGGATTTTGTGGAAAAATGAATTAATGTGATTTGGTGTGAATTGTGGATTGAATTTGAGAATATGTCTAAGTATGTTCTGTGTGGAATTTGAAAATCATTAGAGTTAAACGAGTATTAAAAATGAGGAATCTTTTAATATCTATGTTTACTTAATGTTTGTTGTGAAAATCATTAGAGTTAAACGAGTATTAAAAATGGGGAATATTTTAATATCTCGGTTTACTTGATGGTTGTAGTGGAAATCGTTAGAGTTAAATGAGTATTAAGAATGGGGAATCTCTTAATATCTACATTTACTTAATGATTGTCGTTTGAATTGCAAGAGTTAAATAGGTATTAAAAACGGGGAATCTTTTAATATTTGCCTTTACTTAATGGTGTTTGTCCGTGAGAGAATACACCCTGGTAAATTGTGTTTTCCCGTGAGACACTGCACAGGTGTTTGTTCATGAGAGACTACACCCTGGTAAATTGTGTTTGTCCGTGAGAGACTGCACAGGTGTTTGTTTGTGAGAGACTACACCCTGGTAAATGGTGTTTGTCCGTGAGAGACTGCACATGTGTTTGTCCGTGAGAGACTACACCCTGGTAAATTGTGTTTGTCCATGAGAGACTGTACTCATGTTCGTTCGTGAGAAACTGTACGTTTAGGATTTACGCCTCTCACGGAGGGTTTTGTTTGGAATTTAGGTTTAAGACTTGTGATAGGCTAAAAATTAATAAATCGTGCAGGCATGTAATAGGTGGCACCTTGGTAATAAGTTCTAGTCTATGAGAGACTATACAATTACGATTTTCTACTCCCTGAGTGTTTGATTTGAATTTCGAGTCCATGCATTTTGGCATATACGCATCGCATTAGGGTGTTTGGCACGCGAGTCGTGTTTGATTCAAGATTATGATTGAGTGTTTGAACTCAAGTTGTCATGATGATTGTGTTATAATTGCTAAGTGTTATGTTTTGGAATTGTGTGCAAGTGTGATTGATTGCAAAACCATTTCAAAACTTAAGTTGTCGCGGTGATTGTGTTATAATTGCTAAGTGTTATGTTTTGGAATTGTGTGTGAGTGTGATTGATTGCAAAACCATTTCAAAACTTAAGTTGTCGTGGTGATTGCGTTATAATTGCTAAGTGTTATGTTTTGGAATCCTGTGTAATTGTGATGGATTCAGTTTATGTATTTTTAGAAAAACTGCAGGCAAATCGATTTCCCTATCGATTCTGTTAAAAAGTAATACCAGTTTAATCAACTGCCTAATCGATTAGTACGTTTCTTGTTTTCTCGAATCTCGAAAATATATTGAACAAATCGATTTGGCATGTTACAGGGGCTCAGCTATTTATCAAAATCGATTTGCCAATCGATTTGGCATGTTATAGGGGCTCAGCTATTAAAAAAATCGGTTTCTCAATCGATTGCCCAATCGATTGATTTAAACCCAGAATACAGGTTTCACTAAAAACCTTTAAGAAATTGATTTCCCAATCGATTTACTTAGTAAAAACTTTTATTCTGAGTCACACAATCGATTGCCCAATCGATTCATCAATTGACTGGTCAGTTGAATTATTACTTGAATGATTAAAACCTTATTTTTGATTTCATTTTTATTTGGCAAGTATTATATGAATGTTTAGCATATGGAAACCCTTTTAAGGTGCATGCTAAGTTGAAAGGTTATTTTGTGCATTTAAAAACTTAAAAGTTATGTGTTAATTGTTAATTTCGGCTGGTGACCCTTTACAACTGTTGTGGAAATCTGGGCTTTGTCCTCATATGAGAACCAGGACCATCCTTCCGGTTGGTGCACTGTGGATGGGAATGTAGTTGGACACACCTGAATTGAGTTGTGTTAGGAGGATCTTGCGGGGCGCGTGAAGATCACTCGGGATGTATAGTTTTTGTGGAATGATCAGATTAGGTTGACGTATAGGGACTAGAGGTCTTTCTTTTGGGATGTAGTTATTTTAATTTGGAAGACTGTACCTATATCAATATTTTCAGCTTGACATTTTATTTTCGATGGGTTCCATGTACCACTTTTTGATGTGTAAATACTTTGGATTCGTATTTCAAAAACAATTCTGCTGCTTGTAAATTATGTCGACTTAATTGTCATTGTGTTATGACTTAAATGTTTATCCAAAGGTATTTCCTTATTTATTTCTTTGTTTTATGAATTTGTTTTGAAAAAAAAATATATACTCTCGCTTTTAAAAATCGGGGTGTTACAGGTCTGCCTAAGAAGATAAGCACCATGTTGGACTTATTCTCTCCCTCGATGTCCAGAATGTAAAAATGTGCAGGAAATATCAATTCATTAACTCGAACAAGTACATCCTCCACAAGTCCAGCAGGACGAGTATTGCTCTTGTTCGCCAATTGAATGGTAACACCTGTACTTTGTAAAGGTCCAAGAGCAAGAGAGTTAAAAATAGGTGTAGACATAACATTAATGGAAGCTCCTAAATCTAACATAGCTTTTTCAAATTGACTATTGCCTATGGTACATGGAATGGAAAAAAATCCTGGATCTTTACATTTTTGAGGCATGGGCTGAATGATGGCTGAAACATTTCGCCCCATGTTTACTCTTTCATTACCTTTTAACCTTCTCTTGTGTGTGCATAAATCTTTTAGAAATTTTGCATATCATGGAATCTGCCAAGATCTCGTTGTCCCTATCTGCCTCGTCCATTTTCTTAGTCTTCACTGTCCTTTGAGGAAAAGGAAGTGGTATATTTTGCTCAACATCAACAGTTTCAGATATCGAAGTATCCTCGACAACCTTGTTATTTTGTTCTACAATTTCAGGTACCTTTGGTATTTCAACACCTTTCCCAGACCTCAATGTAATTGAACTGACATTGGGAGCATTTGGATTTACTATTGACTGTGCAGGCAATTGGTTTGACCCTTGAGTCTGTAATTGATTTATTGAAGAGGCTAACTAACCAATCTTTGTTTCCAAATTTTGAATGGAGGAATCTGTTCGTTGTTGAAATTGGAGATTCTAGACAACCATCTATTTAACGAGGTCCTCTAATGAAGGTGCAGTGTTTTGCTGTTGAGGAATATTTTGTTGTTGTTGCCTAGGTTGCTGTTGTGCAGATGAATTCCGCCATCTTAAGTTGGGATGGTTTCTCCAACCAGGATTGTACCTGTTAGATGATAGATCATAGTTGGCTTGAGGATTGTATATATTTACTATATATGCTTGATGAGCATCAACAATTGGGTCTTCTTGCAATGTAGGACATGAATATGAAGAATGCTCTGAAGAAGTGCAAATACCACAGACAACTGCTTGGGTTTTACCTATTGCCAATTTTTTTACTAGAGATGTAAGCTCATCAAGTTTTCCTTTTAAATTCTTGTGGGAAGAAGCTTGAATTTCATTCACACCTTTTGTCAACACTATTGAATTGCTTCTAGTCGTAAACTGCTGAGAATTATTGGACATGTTCTCAATCAAAGCCCTTGTCGCTTCTAGAGTCTTATCGACAAGTGCTCCCCCACTAGCAGCATTTAAAATGCTTCTATCCATAGATATCAAGCCTTCATAAAAATATTGGGTGAGCAATTGTTCAAAAATTTGGTGATGAGGATAGCTTGACACTAATTTCTTGAATCTCTCCCATTAGTCATGTAACGATTCACTGTCAATCTGCCTGATACCACATATTTCTTTTCTGATTGAAGCAGCTCTTAAGGCAGGGAAGAATTTTTCTAGAAACAATATCTTGAGATCATTCCAACTTGTAACAGAACCTGGTTGAAGGTAGTATAACTAGTCCTTGGCAGCATCTTGGAGTGAAAATGGGAAGGCTCTCAGCTTAATGTGATCTTCTGTGACTCCTTGAGGCTTCATGGTAGAACACACAATATGGAATTCCTTCAAGTGTTTGTGGGGATCCTCACCTGCAAGACCATTAAACTTTGGAAGCAAGTGTATTAAACCAGATTTAAGTTCAAATGGTACAGTAACTTCAGGATATGTGATACATAATGCATTATAATTGACATTAGGTGCATCAAGTTGTCTTAAGGTTCTATTATTCGCATCAACCATATTTTGCAACAAGTTATCAATTTCAGTATCCGAATCTAACTCGTTAACACTAGCAGCTCTATTAAGTCTACGACATAATGAAATGTCCTATCTATTTCAGGTTCAAGAGAATGAAGATTCGCAGAACTAGCCCTAGTCATGCATCATCATAACAATGCAATACAAAATAACAATTCTGAAAATTCCAACAATGTCCTGAATGCTAAAATTGAAGTGAAAAATAAAAAACCGTATCAAATAAAATCCAAAAATTATTAAAATACCACCACAAATTTCTAAAAATCAAATAAAGGCAACACAAATTTTTTTGGAATTTTCGGAGAATATGAAAAATTAAAAAATTTAAAAAGAGTCTAAATGAACGAATTTGGGATTTTGACCGTCGTTTCAGTATAAGAAACTTATACAGAGTCCTGTTCCTTGAATTGTTTCTGATTTTCTGGCAAAGTTTCGGAGTAATCCGAGACAGTCACCTAAAAACAGGGTTAATATTATTATCAAAGATTCCCCGGCAACAGTGCGAATTTGATCCGCTGTTGCACACAGGTCAAATACAATTGATAAAATGTAAATAGAGGTAATAACTCAAATCGTTTCACAAGGACATCTGATATAATAATAATAATAATCGAATTGATAATTGAAATTAAAAAGGGGTTTTTTTGAATTTTTTATTTAACAGATGAGCAAAACGATTAATCCATTTATTCGAGTTTCAGACCTATCACAAATTCTATCAATGAGTTTAATTTCTAATTTATAATTCTATTCTTATTTGACTATAGAATTGATCAAACAAGCGTAATCAATCCTATGTGAATTTGGTTTCTTTGATTGGATTAAGCATCACAATCATCAAAATATTACAATTAACAATCAAGTGTCGCAAAATTATAATTCAATTAAATTAGAAACTGAAACCAAATTCTATCAAATAAATTTAATCAATCCTATTAAAATTCAATTTAAGCAATCAAAATATCAAAATAATCAAATAAACAAGAATAGAATCAAGAATAGAAATTGACAGTGTAACCTGAATCTCAAGGTGTTGATGAAACTCTGAACTCGTGGATTAATCTTATAAAATTAGCCTTCCATGAAATTAAAATAACACTATTTATTTCTTGTAGCAATTTGAATCATAATTTTTCCGTCCTTAGCAAAGAAACAAAACTGTCAATATATAGTACTTAGATATTGGACTTTAGGGTTTAGGGTTTAAAAACAAGTGGCCCACTAATTAAAATTATTACAAAAATTCATATTACGAAATTTGCAATTTCGGCCCTGTAAAGTTTGGAATTGGTCAAAGAGCTTTTAAAATACAAAACTAAAAACCTAAAAACATGTGCCCAAATGCTATGATCAAAGAGCATTCTATTTTTCAAATTGAATTGCTTACTGATTTGGTCGATGATACTTACCCCGATATGTTTGCTACTAATTTTCCTTCGTTGTCTGGTTTTGATGATACTTATACTTGTGAATTATGTACAAATACTAAATTGTGCTCTGTGTGCTCTGAGATCGAAGTTGCCTTGTAGGTTGATCATTGTGCTGATATTGATATTTCTACTAACATAATTGATTTTGTAGACTTAGCTTCGACCACTGGTGTTGTACCTTCCATTGAAAGACCACCAAATATAGAGCTTAAACCAGTTCCTGAAAATTTGAAATATGCATATTTAGAAGGAAATGGCAATTTACATGTTATTATTTCAGCCAAACTTGAAGATGAAAATGAAGATAAGTTGTTGTAGATTTTGAGAAAACATAGGAAAGCAATCGGATGGACCTTGGCTGATATTCCTGGTATTAGCCCATCCATGTGTATGCATAGGATACTATAGGAGGATGGGGTAAAATCAATCAGGCAGCCCCAAAGGCGACTTAACCCATTAATTATGGATGTTGTAAAAAAGGAAGTGACGAATATCTTGCAAGCAGACATTATATACCCCATCTCTGATAGTCAATGGGTGAGACCGGTGCACGTAGTCTCTAAGAAAACTAGACTCACAATGGTTAAAAATGAAAAAAATGAACTTATCCCCACACGAGCACATAACAGTTGGGGGGTATGCATTGATTATAAGAGACTAAATCAGGCAACTAGAAAGGATCATTTTCCTTTACCATTCATTGATCAAATGCTTGAACGGTTGGCTGGTAAGTCACAATATTGTTTTCCTGATGGTTTTTCTGGTTATTTTTAGATCCATATTGCATTAGAGGACCAAGAAAAGACCACATTCACTTGTCCTTCAACATATTTACCTATAGAGGGATGCCTTTGGCCTATGCAATGCTCTTGGCACTTTCCAACGCATGATGATTAGTGTTTTCTCTAGCTTGATAGAAAATTGTATTGAAGTTTTCTTGGATGATTTTATTGTGTATGGTTCCTCATTTGATGCATGCTTGATGCCTCAACAACCTATGCTTTTCTATGAAGTATTTATGTGTGGGGCATTGACTTTATGGGCCCTTTTCTTGTATCTTTTGGTTTTGTCTATATTTTACTACTTGTTGATTATGTTTCAAAGTGGGTGGAAGCAATACCAACTAGGACTAATGATTCTAAAGTTGTTCCAGGTTTTATTTGATCGAATAATTTTTGCAGGTTTGGAATACCCCGAGCCATCATAAGTGATCAAGGCACTCATTTTTGTAACCAGACCATGGACGCTTTGCTTCGGAAATAAGGGGTTGTGCACAGAGTTTCTACACGTTATCATCCTCAAACTAATGGGCAAGCTAAAATCTCTAATAGGGAAATCAAACAGATATTAGAAAAGATGGTGCAACAAAATAGGAAAGACTCGAGCCACCGACTTGAAGAAGCTCTTTGGGTTAATAAAACAACCTACAAACCCTAACCACCAATAGGGATTTCCCCTTATCGACTTGTGTTCTGTAAGGCATGCCACCTCCCAGTGGAAATAAAACACCGTGATTATTGGATGGTCAAGAGTTGTAACCTTGAGATGGAGAAAGATTGTTTGGAGAGAAAGCTTCAACTGAAACGCCCAATGTCTAACATATATGTATTTTTTTCTTCTGATTTTGAAGTTGAAAAACAAGAGATACAAATCACATTGAAGATTTGATATCAGTTTTTTTCCTTCCTTGGGTTTAAAGTGTGTTTTGTTGTCTGATTTGTGTACAAGAATTTGTTCAAATTTAGTTTTTAGATGTTTACAATGTCTTTTATTTATTGCTAATTATGGGGTTCATTTTGTTTAATTTGTAATTTTTGGAATGACTTGTTGCAGTTTGCTAATTTTGTTTTGTTTTGTTGTTGTTATTTTTAGAAGGTTGTGCCAGACTTGCTTGTTATAATTTTATTAGATTTAGCTATAATTTTATTAGATTTCTTTATGTTTGTTATTTTATTAGCTGTAACAGCTCTCTCACTAACTTAGAAGATGTAGATAGTAATTAGATCATTAAAATTCAATTAGTTAAAAAATTATTAAAATATGATATTTACAAGATTAAAATAATAACGAGAGTATTAGAAGTTCTATTTAAACACTAATACTTAGTTTAGTAATATTAATTTAGAATCAAGGTTAGAATATGAAAGTGATAATGTTAATCAATCCAAGTGTCAAATGATGGAATACACCTCTTTTCTTTCTCTTTTTTTCTTCCTCACGGACACTAAAACATCCCAGCCTTCATTTGTTTCAACTATCACTCTCTCAAAAACACACCAACACCCGGTTATTGTTCACTTTCTTCATCATTCGTCAAAATTTCCCCTTTTTTCCAAATTCCCTCCAAAAGCATCAGTTATCTGTGGTCAATTATTGTCGACCCTTTGCATGTACAATTTCCCCTCTCAATCTCTAGTAACCAACCAAAATAGTATCAAAGAAAGATATGGAAATAGCCAAAGCTGCAACTAGGCCCAAAAATGGAAGAAAATGAAAGCTGATAAGAGCAGGCAACTCCCACAAATTAGCTCGAGTTGAAGGGGATTATTCTAAGCAAATGTGAGTTCTTTTCCTAGAACAATTTTCACCTTTTACGTGTGGATTTTTTAGGTTGGATTTTAACCTTTTCCCTAACTCTCTCTAAAGGATATTATGCCTCTTACTTGTTTTCTTGCCTCTGATTTCCTTTTCTCTATTTGGTTGACTCTGATTTTCTTTCATTCAAGCTACCTCTAAGTTTGCCTCTAATCATATTGCATTTGAGTCTTCCTCTAATTATGCTTTCGCTAATTAGGTCTTTGATTATGCTACCTCTAATTTTGTCTCTGATCATGCTGCCTTTGAGTCTACCCCTGATCAAACTTTCTCTAATTCTGCCTCTGATCGTGCTACATGTGAGTCTGGCTCTGATCATGCTTCTTCTAATGTTGTCTCCTCTGGTCCAAGTTCCCTAGATCATAATGCGTAAACTAATAACTGTTTACAATTAAATGAGTACTCAATTAACATTTTCCTTGACGAATGATTGAAGCTAATTTATCTTCTAGTTATGTATTAGCATACTAAGTTTGACTAAGTAATTGCATTAGATGTGTTGATGGAATGTGTATTGCATACATATGTATTCCATTCATTAAGTCATGACATTCATGGTCCAACTACACGGAGGGACATTTGAGGATTATTTCATACATGGAACATTTGAAGTACGAATCGGGATGTCGATTTGGGGTCATGGTCAGACCAACTTTACCAAGAGGTCTCAATTATCTTGGTGACCCACATCAAGATAATTGAGAAGCGTTTTCGTACTCTAAGAAAAAGAAAAATGACATGTTAATTTCCTTACTTTTAAGGAAAAATGGATTTAAGTTATGTTTTTCATAGTCAGAGGAAAAAAAGGATTAAACAATGTCTTCATGCGAAAACTTAAGAATATGTTATCCATTTTTAGCATGAAATCATTTTTAAGAAAAAGAATTTTTGAAATACCCCTCCCCTTTTTAGAAATCACTTATGTTATTATTTCACCATCTATTTTCTTATGTATTATAGCAGTTCGGAGGGGCTGATGGCTGGACTCCAATATTAGATGATTTTGTTGCTTAGATTTTATTTTTGATTAATATGATATGTAATTTTGAAGTATCAAAGGATACCTTAGACCTTAATATTTGCTAGAGATTTTATTTAAATTACTTGATACATATAAAAGTGTTTATAAACTATGTATTTTATATAGTTGCAAGTCATTTAAGTAATCATACTTATGATATTTTAACTGATTGCCTCTGATTTAACTAAAATATACGAATTTATTACCATATTCTATATACATGGTGATGATGTTACATTAGCTTTCCTTGATATATAAAGGCCTAAATTAGTCTATTTAAAAAAATGTAAAATGTAATATATAAATGTTTTAATGTGAAATAGAGTTTTAAATAAGCTTTCAGGCTAGACTAGACTTTTAAAAAATGTCAAAATAAGCCGAAAAAATAAGTCTGGGGTAAGTCATAAGTCATACTTGAAATTAAAAATATAATCATGTCATATTTAACTCTTTCAAAGCCTGATTTGATCTTCCTTATTCCCACCCTTATCAAACACATAGGTTTCAATCTCGATAAACGATTCCAAGTAAAAAACCAAAAATAAAAGTTAAAAAAATAGAAATGAGGGAACTTATACGGTGGTGTCTAAGATGGACTTGCAGTAATGTGGTGCGTGGTGAACCATAACTTATAGCCATTAGATTCATAGGCTCCATGTGATCTTATAGTGCACCTTTAACACGTAATAATTTTGTTTATCCTTTCTCCTTCTCCTAAAGTGACTCTCTCATTTTATTTAATCGGTGTTTCTCTTTGTTTTTCAGCCATAATATATGAATATACCTCTTAGTTTTTCATTATGATAAAATTGTGATTACATAAATACAAAATAGGAAATATGACCCCAAGTCTTATACTATTGCATAGGGAACCAAAACTAATGGACCTAACATAAAAGAAACAAACTAATCTGAATAACTAATCCAATATTGAGTTAATTGTCGAAATCAACTAAGACTAAGTTATATCTAATACTCCCCCAAAAGTTGGAAAGTAACTTCTATATATTCAGTTCGTTCATGAAATATTGGGTTGTGAGCCAAGTAAATTGTTGACTGATTGTCATAGTAGATGGATGTTGGTTTGCTGAACATAATGTGAAGGTTTTTGAAGAGGTAGTGCAACTCTTGTATTTCATAGTTTAGGTTGGCCAATGTGCAATATTATTGAGTCTTTGGAGTTGACCTCAAAATAATGGATTGTTTCTTGGATTTGCAAAAGATGAAAGATTAGCTTAAGAATATAACGTAGCATGTGACATATTTTCGATCCTTGGATACGTTGCTCAATTAGAGTCTATAAAGTCAAAAAGACATAAATCAGTGGAAAGATGAATAAAATAAACCTTTTGTAGGACAAGGTTTTAAATATTATAGGATATGAGTTGTGTTGGTGTATGTGACCTCTGATTTTCTGAAGAATTATACAGAATGATATCTAATCTAATATGAATGCACAGCGGATTAATAAATTCAATTTTTATTTCACACCAAATTGAATACGGTCCCTAATTTACAATTCTAATGAATGTCAAAACTATATGGATCATAGTAACTAAGAGAGATGCATTTGACAAGATTGATTGTTATGGATGCTGATTTACATGCAATTATTATTAAGACAATTAATCAATATCCGAAATGAAATAATTGCTGAAATGTAAACAAGATAAGGAAAAGAGAAAAGGTGTACGCAGGATTTTATACTGGTTCAGCCGTCTCGTGACGACCTACGTTCAGTCCCAAGATCCAACAAGATCTTAGCTATCCAATAGAACTTCTTAGAATCAGTTTACAGATTATTACAGCGTGCCTCGAACCAATCTTAAACTATTCACCCTGTTCTATCTTTTCCCCTCCCTGAATTCCCAAGTTTAAGTCCCATAAACTTGACCAAGAATTCAGTCAAGCGTCTTCTTGTTGACAGCCCTCAACCCCGAAGAACGCCACCAGTCGCAGCTGGATTTTCGCAAAGAAATTTGTTACAAAAGAGTATCACAAACTATGAAGCAAATCAAATATACAAATATCTTGATCTTGCTTCTTCCAAAAATAATCTTTCTCAAATCTGTTTTTTCCAATCTTCAATGATCACAAGTTGATTGTCCATGATTGAAAAAGGATGTTCAATTGATATTGGTTGAGAAAGAGTTATCTCATGTGTTGTAGCTCTGAAAAAGAATTATCAAAGTTATTATGTTGGTTATTGTATATTGTGACATTTTGAGAAGAAGAGTATGAAAGCAGTTTATATAGTTTCAGGAAAAAACAACATATGAATTGATTTGGCCAATCAATTCATTAAAGTTATAAACCACACTAATCGATTTATACAATCGATTTTGCGAATCTTGTTTTTCTTGAATCTTGAAACTGCACAACATAATCGATTTAACTAATCGATTCTTTTAATTGAGTTCTTCAGACTTGGATGAATGTTCTTAATTGAATCGATGTTCATAATCGACTTGGCGTATTTTGTTCCAACAACGAGATCAAAACAATCGATGTACTTGATCGATTCAACCAATTTAGTCATCTCTGTTTCTAAAATATTTTGTACATGTCCATGGATATAAGCATTTTGGATGTTGTTAGTGGGGGAGCACTTGTCGACAACACCCCAAAAGTGGCAAAGACTTTGATTGAGAACATGTCCATTAACTCTCAACAGTTTACAACTAGAAGCTATTCAACAATGTTAACAACAAGTGTGAATGAAATTCAAGCTTCTTCCCACAAGCATTTAGAAGATATACTTGATAAGCTTACATCTTTAGTAAAAAAATTGGCAATAGTTAAAACCCAAGCAGTGGCTTGTGGTATTTGTACTTCTCTAGAGCATCATACATATTCCTGTCCTACATCTTAAGAAGATCCAATTGTTGATGCTCCTCAAGCATATCCAACAAATATATACAATACTCAAGCTAACTATGATCTGTCATCTAACAGGTACAATCTTGGTTGGAGAAACCATCCCAACCTAAGATGGGGGAATTCATCTGCACAATAGCAACCTAGGCAGCAGAACCAA